>CM033474.1:77096477-77618977 GCA_019447015.1 Hymenochirus boettgeri
AACGGTATACAGCATTCTAACCGTATATAGCATTCCAACGGTATATAGTATTCTAACCGTATATAGCATTCTAACGATATATAGCATTCTAACGGTATATAGCATTCTAACGATATATAGCATTGTAACCGTATATAGCATTCTAACGATATATAGCATTGTAACAGTATATAGCATTCTAACAGTATATAGCATTTGAACAGTATATAGCATTCTAACAGTATATAGCATCACATTAACAAAGTAACATTATAAAGTAATATGTTTGTAGTTAAGATCAATCTTTGAGGGTTCAAATTCTGTTTTCCATTTGGTAATTTTACATGCAGTTCACGTTCTTATTTTCAATATTAATCACTTACTTCTACAAAACACTAGCCACTTTCCCTTGCAATGAAAAGTAATTAATATGAGATTTACCTTTGGCTCTTTCTTCTTCTGTTTATGAGGCAATGCTGGTCTCTGCAGGAATACAATCTGCTTTGTAGTGACATTTCCATCCCTGGAAAATAGACCCGATAAACCTCAGTGTCATCTCACACCAAAATATCAGCTCAATGCAACTTCACACTTTGTAACAATAGATGCACATTTCCATTTATATGAGATTGATTTTATGTCATTACGGACATTGCCAGGAGCAATGCAATTCTCCTTGAAAATATACAGGGTATTTCTTCCCAATATCCACAGACCCATATCTATTTAAATTAAAGATGTCATTTAAGTAAAAAATGGAATTTCGGTAACAACTGTAAACAAACCACAGCAGCTCTATAAATAGCTCCCAAAATGTGGAATTCTTTCTAATCAGCAACATTCCGCTTGGATCCGTATTATAGTTTTTAAGTTGACTTAAAATATACCGTAAACCAGTTACACTTGTATAATGCAGTTTTCTCTAATGGGAAACATTACATACTGTACCTAACAGGCTCTAGTCTTCATAGAGTTTATATACAGAACGCTTTGGGAAACCATTGTTCTTGCACATACAATCCTTGCGTGTTGAATAGCAGATTACAATCTTTTCACACTCTATGGCTGCTATGGGTAGTAACACAAACTGTATATTGGAGTTTTACATTTACTGTGTGAAAACAACTGCAGTTACCCATTACATTGTGACTGAAAACATTAATAAAAAGGAAATCAGCAGCACTCTAGATGTATCATTGTAGTTTATTATTGTCACACTCCTTGCTGCTTACAAAAAGTATACAAACATACTCATTATGCTGCCATGCCACTGCTGGCTAACCGTTTCCTGACCAGACTGAATAGGGAAACTAGTTTGTATTCAGTGTAATCAGAGAGGATACTGAGAATAAGCAAAAGACCTGCAGAATTACACAAAATTCACAACTATTCTAGTTTTAGATGTAAAAGACACAGCTGCTAGTGATAAGTCACACTTCTGAGAAATGTGTACTCTAACAGATACCTGGTGGTTCCCAGAGATAACTGGAACAAGTAATGAACAAAATGTGACAATTGACTCTAAGTGGATTATTTATATATGCAGGAATCCTGTTCATTTCTCTAAAAGCAGCGTAAACTACTAATCAAGCCAGATTATATACAACAGTGATGGCGAACCTTTTAGAGACCGAGTGCCCAAACTGCAACCCAAATTCCACTTATTTGTTGCAAAGTGCTAATACGATAATTTAACCTGAATACTGAAGGTTTACTTTAGAAAAAAATGACTCAAACAGATAGACACAGACAGATACAGTTATTATGCCCTAAATAGTAGCACAATGTAGCACAAAATATGTTGGGTGTTCCGCTTGTGTATGGATAACCAATTGATGTTTTAATACTGAATAGCGTGGTTCTGTAACTTCCTGATGTATTGAGACCAGTGGAAGCGAGCTCGGTTCAATTGAGTTTGGTGTATTTAAAATGTAGGTGCCGTGGTGAAGGGCTGCTGAACCCGGGTCATGGAATGGCAGCAGTTTGTCACTTACTGCACACCCCCTCCCCTTCCTTGTGTGCTGGAATGGGCAAAAGCCAAGAGAGAGACACTGATGTTTACGTGACCTTTCTCTGCTACAGGCAGCCACTACACTTTCTCAAGCTCTGGATTCTGGTGAGTGCCCACAGAGAGGGCTCTGAGTGCCACCTCTAGCACTAGTGCCATAGGTTCGCCACCACTGATATACAACATGTCATGTTACAGTAAATAAGGTAAAACAGCAGAGGGGAATTTTAAAAGTAATTAATGACTGTTATACACCTTTAAATGCACTGTTCCTTATAATAAATTACAATTATACCTGAGACATCAGCCTTGTATATTTAGGCAAATGCTTTCTTTGCAGATCACTGATGATACTGTTGGTGCCTAAACATTTGAAAACAATTCTGTTTTAGTACATATGCAGAAGCTATTAGGTTGCTGATAGATGGGCCCAAAATGATCATTATTACCAGAAATATTCTTATGGATGTTTAATTATATTCTCAAAAGTTTAATTAGCTAGACACCAAGCAGACGACACAACATTTTATTGACTTGGTATTAGCCCTACTCTTATACCCAATGTTCTGTATGCTTGGTACCTGTTTTTTATTGTATTTATTTTCATTGGAGCCATTTACATCAGGCCCTGTCTGCCAAGAGTTCATAAGCCAATTACTTTATTTCACACATACAACCTATCTAAATGTCTTTATGTGCAGAAAATTGGAGTACCCAGAGGAAATTCCATGCAAGCACATGGAGAACATACAAAACTCGTTACACGATTTGAACCCAATTCTTCAGCACTTTGTCAATGCAAGGCATGAGTGCCTAGCTAATATACTAAGGCTTCTGGAGGACACCATTTTTGGTTTTTTTTGTATATACTGTATATATTCTGGCTTTGAAAGTGGCCATAGATTTGTCTTTTTGAATGGCACATTACATTCAACCTTCTCCAATGACTACTTCTGATGACACTTGTTGGTCTAGGTTGCTCATTAATGACAGTCAAGGGCTGCCATTAACAGGACCTAATGTTACTATTAAAGACATGGTAAAATAATTATTCTGGTCTTTTGCTTACAATTAACAGCTCCAAACAATAATCCTGTCACCATCCCTCCCCGGAGGAACGACAGAAGTCAGCAACATTAGGACAGAAAGACAGCCACTACACTTCACTTTCCTGGACTTTGGACATGGATTGCAGAAGAACCATAAGGAGCAGGATTGTAAGGTAAGAATTTTTTAAACTGTATAGTGGGGCCAGTATGGGGTTAAATTTTAGTTTTGGGGTGGTCATGCCCTTTAAACTCACCTGGGGCAATTAACAGGTGTGGGCAAAATAAAAATCACACCTGAAAGCAGATAAAAAGGAGAGAAATTCACAGTCCACCTCCAGAGATGATTACAAGTTTTACAAGATCAAGATTATAAGTCCATCTCCAGAGATCTAGATTTGCCTTAGTCCATAGTGCGCAACTCTAGGCGTGGATGTAAGAAACAACACAGAATAGTCCGGATGGTGGATAAGCAGCCCCCAAACAAGTTCCAAAGAAATTCAAGCTGTCCTGCAGGCTCAGGCAGCATCAGTGTCAGCACGAACTATCCATCAATATTTAAATGAAATGAAACGCTATGGCAAGAGACCCAGGAGGACCCCACTGCTGACACAAAGACATAAAATATCAAGACTACAGTTTGCTACAATGTACTTGAGTAAGCCAAAATCCTTCAGGGAAAACGTCTTGTGGACAGGTGAGCCCAACAGGTGTTTTTTGGTAAAACACATCATTCTACTGTTTACCGAAAATGGAATGAGGCCTACAAAGAAAAGAACACAGTACCTACAGTGAAATATGGTGTGGGTTCAATAATGTTTTGGTGTTGTTTTGCTGCCTCTGGCACTGGGTGCCTTGAATGTGTGCAAGGCATCATGAAATCTGAGAATTACCAAAGGATTTTGGGTCGCACTGTAGTGCCCATTGTCAGAAAGCTGGGTTTGCGTCAGAGATCTTGGGTCTTCTAGCAGGACAATGACCCCAAACATACACAAACATACATTAAAAAGCACCCAGAGATGAATGGCAAGAAAGCGCTGGAGAGTTATGAGGTGGCCAGCAATGAGTGCAGATCTAAATCCCATTAAACACCGTGGAGAGATCTTAAATTTGCTGTTGGGAAAAGAGAGACTAAGAGAGACCGGGTGAGAGGTGTAAAAAGCTTATTAATGGTTATAGCAAGTGACTGATTTCAGTTTCCCAAGGGTGTGCAACCAAATATTAAGTTAAGGATGCCCATAATTCTGTCCAGCCCATTTTTGGAATTTTGTGTGTCCAAATTGGACATAATCCTTTTTTTCCCTCCAATTTTTGTTTTGTTCCAATAAACATTTGTATTGCAAAACATGCATTACTACAATACATTTCTGTTAGAAATACTTGATTTTCTGGAAAAATTTCTGTGGTGCCAACAATTTTCAACTATATCTAGACAATATCATTAAAACACAATTACTCCGCCTACAGCAACATTTAATTTATTACCCCCTTCATTACAGGGCATCATGGGTAATGTAAAGTCTATTTTCCCTTCCTTTAGTGTACAATGGTGCCTACCTAAAATCTTTAAATAGCCCTGAAAATTACATTTTTAGTTGATACATGAGCAGGCATATTTTATGAAGCTGTTTAGCAGAATTGCATGTCACAGTATTTTTCTTTTATGTAGGGGCATCTTACAGAATTTCATCAACTAGCATTTCAGGTCAAGACCTCTAGAAAATGACATTTAGGTTTCAATTAGCCTCTGCCTATGCAAATCCATGTGGCTGCAAATTGTATATGCAAATGAATCATTACAGCAAAATGAAGTATGGTATATGACATTCACTAAGATATGCAATTACATCTCACAAAGGGATATGGGCACTCAGTATTACTTTGCATTGTTTTTATGCAGAGGTATAAATCTATTTTGTGCAGAAAATTAGACTCAAATGTATAACCCTTGAAAATAAATTGTCAAATGAAAAAGCCAGAAGGTAATCATGTTCTTCTAATGTTTACTTCAGCTAAACGAAGCACTTGCAGCTCTGTTCTCTGGTGAAGCTGTCGTAATGAAATCATTAAATCCCTTATTCAAACAAATCACAATAAAATCCAAACTTTAGGACACAGTTAAATTTCAAATGATCTTAATCAATCAGGCAAAATTCATTGCTGGGAAACTGTAATCACAGAAGTATATAGCAGACAGATACATCTAATAATATCAATGCATGTCCCTATGGCATTTGTTTACAACATTTCAAGTGCAAGCTGGGTGTGAAAAGTGTATTATTATATTGGACAGGCTCACAAAAAGGCTAAAATGACACTAAATTATAAATTAAAGGAAAACTAAAGTCCCAAGACAACATTGTCTCAATAGACAGAGCACATTCACAAACACACAACATGCTGTGTCTCATGTCTCCCTTTGCTGTGCATGTTGGGTTATTTATGAAAATAACCTGTGTGTACTAAGGGTCAGCCCCTATAATTCACCTTATCTGGAAACACCCAGCTAAGTGTGCGCCAGACACTTCACAGGAAACTGCAGTCTTGCTTCCAGGAAGCTGACAGCCAATCATGTTACAGCTCAGAGATCCCTCCCTCTGATACAGAACACAGATATCAGTGCAGTTTTTGTGTAAACACATTAGAAATGCTCCTGTTCCTAACAATGATAATTTCCTAGGCTTTTCAAACAAAAAAGAAAATGAATCTTTGCAGTGTATGTCTTTGCTAGCATGGTTGAAAGAAACAGAACATTTAACATTTCAGCAAAAAATAAAAGTAAGTATGGGGAATCGAACCAGCAACCTTCTATACTGTGTCTTTCTAAAAAGAAAGCTTTCTACCTCTATGCCACATGGACTAATAAATAATGAACTAGTACATGTAGAGTCTTTATCTTTTGCTAGACACATAATAAAAACAAAAAAAGGGAACATGGGGAATCAAACCTGTGTCCCAATAGTCTGATATTTTTTCTAACCCAGCACTTCACCAGAACACGTCACAGGTGAACTCTCAATCGATAGAAGTAAATGCAAGTAAAATCAGTTTTTGTAGTGCTACTGGAACACTGTCAGCAATTCACACTGGTTGGTACATAACAGAGCTGCTATATATAAAGTTTGTACATATGTAGAAACTTCATATTTTTCTAGAAACATGGAAACAAACAAACAAAAAAAGCACTAAACTCAGGCAGTAGACTGTGTTATATTGTTTCATAAGTAAACTAGGGGATTTGAACTTCTTGGTCTGTTTGTTCCTAAACACACTGCATTTACATGGTGCGCCACCAGCAACTCAAATGTGATCACAGGTACATTTAGAGACAGTGTACATAGAGACAGTGACTCCTGGGGTCAGGGGGCATGGCTCTTTGAAGCCAACATGGGCTATGAGTTGCACTGGCAACAACATGGAAGCCTCCTTTGTTACAGAATCTATTACTTATATCTACTAAATGCAAATAACTAGAGAAGAATCTTTCAATGTGTAGGTATTCTGGGGAGAAAAACTTTCACATTAGGATCTAAAAAAAAAGAGGTTTAGTTCTCCTTTAAGGGCATCCATGTATGTGATCTGTTGTTGGCTGTTATTAAAAGTCCCAAGCAGCCGCCTCCAACTTTATTAGGTAGTGGAGAGAGAATAAATAGAGGTTAGGAAACATGGTAGTAGAATTTAAAATGAGATATTTCAGGTTAATTTATATGATCCCCCTTCAGTTAAAAATTGGCAGTAAAAAGTATGATTTGTTCAAGGCCATAAATCATTAATGATAAGGACGGACTGTCACAGCTAGAACCTTTACAGCTAATAGAATCTGGCCATTTTGAAAATATTAGCTGTTAGACCCTTTAAATTCCAATTTCCCACTTATAATGTGACAGCATCACAACGTCTTTTCACCGGTCCCCTAATTTTGTCATTATCCACCTCACTGTATAACAGTAAAAGCCACACATAGTCGCCTGCAATTGAAATGATTTCACAACCAGCAGGACTAAAGACTAGATATTAATCTTTATTCCTGCTGGTTGAGGCAGTACTGGCTCAGAGGGGGCTAAGGTCATGTAAGGGGGCAAATAGAGCTTTAATTTAACAAGACTATCAAGGAAATCGAGGGCTATGAAATGTTAAACATTTTAGAAGCTGTTATTTTCAAAATATATATAAAAAAACTTTAGTTGGAAAGCTTGATATAAGGCAAACTTTAAATCCATAATGTTTTTTCAATGTGTATCAACTATTTATATAATTTTTTTATTTGCCAAATTTTGTCTAATCAAGAAAGAAATTACAAAAAGCCTATATATAAAGCATTAAAGTGTAACTATACTTTTCAACAACTTGATGTTTGTTTATTAAAACACCAATTCACTTTCTGGAGTGCGACTACATCTCCTTTGTTTGATATTATGGTTAATTTATTAGCTTGAAAAGGAAGCGTAATGTTCTGAAACCATTATCACATTTATCATACATTAAAGGTTAGACCTCACTGTTATGGTTCATCTCATGTCATGGTTCATCTCTCATCTTAATCACATGTTAATCTATACAATGTATCGGGAGCGTATTCACCCTACACCCCTAAAATGTTATGTGGTTTGTGTGTCATTTGAACTATAGTAACTTGGAAATATTTTTCCTAAACATTTGAAAGTGTGAGTCTTACATATGGTATGAGCTTACTAGCTTATCGTTATTAAGTTCCATTAGGCAAGTACCAAGGTTTCTGTCCTTATTATTTGATTACACTTTACCTTTACAAATTCTTACTTTAAGTATACTTTAAATTTAGACGGATTGTGGTGGATGCTATTTTACAAGAATGAATATACCCCATTCCATCCTATACAATGAAATGCTATGGGCTGTGTCTAAAACTCTGTGTGAGGGTGTTTGTCCCTTGGCGGAACGCTGCACACGCGCGAACCCCTGCTCTTGCACAAACAAAAACAAATGTCACTCAGTGCTGTGCTGAAGTGGGATGTAAATTTTTAAGGGTTTCCCTGGGGGAAGGGGGAGGGAATGTGTGTATCTGTCTGCATGCATATGTGTGTCTGTATGCATGTGTATGTGTGTCTGTATGCATGTGTATGTGTGTCTGCATGCATGTGTATGTGTCTGCATAAACGTGTCTGCTGCATGCATGTCTGCATGTGTGTATTTATGGCTGCATTCATGTGTGTATGTCTGCATGGATGTGTGTAGGAATGTGTGTATGTGTGTGTGCTGCATGCATGTATGTGTCTCTCTGTATACATGTGTATCTGGATGCATGTGTGTGTTTGTCAGCATAACACACATTAATGTCACAGGCCTTTAATGTTAACAGGCTTAACTGTCTAGTGTGATATAAGAATATTTGAACTCAAAAATGAGTTTAATGTCCAGAAAAAAACACACACACACAGCAAGAGGTAAGTTATTTCTTATATTACACAAGACTGAATCTGCCTTGTTGGGTTGTTTAGTTCCGCCCTTTGGTGTTAAAATCCTATGATAAAATGCTTACTTTCTGTGTCCGTTTGTGTCCCCGATGCTGCAGTGCTTGTGCAAGACTCTGCAAGTGTGCAGGACAGGCAGACACTTGTGCAAGACTCTAGCGCCCATAAATGTAACGGGCTTAATTTCTAGTATTGTATACTGTATTTGCCACTGAATGTTTGATGTTAATCCTTCTGTATGTGATTTTATTACTTTGGGGGGAATGCAGTCATTTTTGTCCACATTACTTACCTAGTACATCAGGTAGGGTAGGTTTTCCACATTTATTTGTTTAGGTGACTTTTTTGCTGTTGGTGACATGATTAATCTTATTATATCGATTCTATAACAGCCGCATAATCATTACAAGAATATAATTCACTGTCACTTTAAGTGCAAATTTGTATACTAAGATGGGTCCTTGGAAAAACTACAAAAGCTTTTTTTAAGAATTCATATTTTTAAGCTTGACTAGAAGCATCCTGACAATTATTCATTCCCCCTAATTGACAATGCACTTCCGTTTAGCCATGCAGGCTAAGGATGTCTCAGCATGGTGACAACTCACAAATGAAATTAATTTGACCTCTGTCTACCAATAACATAATAATTCAGCTCAAATGAAGTGAATGTAATGGATTGTAGTTTTTTTTTCTCCCACTGCCAGCTGTTTTATGGAAGGGAAAACCATGAAATTGACACGACTTAATGAGCTAAATTATTCTTGTGTTATGTTTTACTGAGATAAATATATTGTGTTATCAACCAAATTTTGTGTTAAGCAAAAAGAAGGGAATTTGTTTTTTCATTCAGTTCTTTACAAAAAGTAGGCAATTTTAATAATTTATTTAAAGGAGACCAAAATTGATATTTATAATAAGACTTTCTATGTAAATAATAATAATATGAAAATGTATTAGAACTGCTCCCAAATATTCAACCCTACTTATAGGAAAATGGAGCTTACTTGTGATGTCACTACATCTTTACATTGCTGTACTCACCCTCCTCTGGGAAGATGACAGGCTCATCCAGTTCAGAAGAAATTGAAGTTCTTAGATAGGGCTAAATGTTTTATAGAATGAAGTAAGAGCAGTCGAGTTAAAGGGCATGTCCACCCATACATCTAAATTTTACATATAGGTGCAGGCCCTTCCTGGTCGTGGTTGTCATCAATTGGGCCATGACAAGGAAGCAGAGAAGCCAGACACAGCAGAGTGGTGAGCGGTCTTGTAAATTTCTTAAGCTGCATTTTTGGAAGAGGTAAGTAAAACGTAAGTGGGGTTTGGGGGGTCCTGCACCTGTACGTAAAATTTAGATTTATGGGTTGACATGCCCTTTAATAATCTTTTATATTATATTGCATTATACATACCGGTATAAGGTTTTTTTAAAGCTTCCATTTTTGAGCATTAATCTCCTTTAAATTGTGTAAAAGAGCTTGACTTAAGCTAATTACAGAAAGAAAGATTCCTCCATGACGCCCAAACGATTCTCAACCACAATAAACATTTGTCGGGCATAGAGGAGGTATTTCCTGACAGTACCAAGCTTTAGACACTGTGCAATGCAATCAGTAGAAATCATATGGGGCCTCACAGCAAATGTTTTATAAGTGATGAAAAAAATTCTAGTTAGGGAGATTTCCAGTGGCTAATAGCGGATTCCTTTATTGGTCAGTTCCACGTTGTAATTAGAATGTGTTTACATTGGCTCAATAACTCTGTATACTGCTTTAAAAATAATTACCATCACTACAAACTGTATTAACATGATATAAGCAAGGCATAAAGGTCTTGCATTTGAATTCATTTTTCTGCATATATTTTCTGTATATTTCTATGAATGTAAGATGACACAGTCTGCATTATATTGAAGGCCAGTGTTCTCCCTTGCGTCTTTTAGGTGGGCAACCCATACGCCTACTATTTCATACCACCTGGCTGGGAATAAATTCTGGAGAGGACACTGTTATGATTGACTGAAGATTTTAAATGTAGTTTTAATAGGTATGCGCCTGACCAAGGTCAGACAAAACTCCCACCAAAACTGCTGGTCATGACTCGTTTCTAACACCCGCAAGCTAATGTTAGCATGTGTAAACTCTCGCAAGATCCCCAAGGCCGCAAAAGTATGGCATGGCTGCTACACACTCTGTATGTGGGTGAAATGTGCTTGCTTTGTCGCGTTGTGTTATTGGGTGCACGGAGGGATCTAAGTGTGAGTGAGTAACTTGGTAGTTCCAGTGTGTGGGCTCACTCTGCCAACCCCAACACAGTGGAAAGAGATCAGTGCTGTTAATATCCCCTGGTATCAGTCCAGGCTATGGAAAGAGTGGAACAGTAATAAATAGTATTTAAACATCTAGTGGGGCGAAAGTTAGAAATTCCTGACCTATATAATGAGCATGATGCAAGGCTGGTCAGTATTTCAATTAGAATGTGTTTAAAGGACATGTGTCCACCCTTTAAACAAAAAACTGCTGTCAATTATTCGCCCTCAAACCCAACTACTATTTTTACCAGTTTATTCATAGCCTAGACTGATAACAGGGGACTTACAGCACTGATCTCTTACACAACACGACAGTTTTAGGGGTTGACATGCACTTTAAAAGCAATGGAAAATAATTAATAATAATTAACTAGTATAAATAGTGCACATTTATTTTTCCCCACCATCAAATCTCTGCGTTCTATACAGCCAGTTATTTTCTATCCACCTGGCAGGAAAAATAGTCTGGGGAGCACCCTAAAGGGAAAGAAAGCTTTCCATTTTCTAAATTTGTTCATGGTGCCTGACTTGTCCAGACTTTTTTTTTTTTAACTGTTTATTAAAGAAATAAACAAAACAAAACAAAACATAACAACATAACAATTGTGTCGGTGTCATTTTAGTAAATACAGTTAATACAGGTTATATCAGGTTATAACAGCTTATAATATAGTAGCGCCTCCCGTTGGTTCATCCCTTCTACGAGTAGTACATAGTATATGTATGTTGGGTTTAGTGCCTCATCTCTCTCCCATCTCCCCCCGTAAATTCCACCGTCTCACCCCGCACCTGGGTCTATAGCTTCGTACCATGGGGCCCAGATTCTATCAAATTTTTTGGTATTTCCTCTATTATGGTATATGGTTCTCAGTTTGGGTAGCATATTATTTATGAAGGCTCTCCAGACGGCCAACTTGGGTGATTCGGGTGCCATCCATGCCATGATTATAGTTCTCCTGGCATAATAAAGGGTTTCTCGGAGCAATGAAGGCTTGTGTACCTGTCCCAGGAGTCTTCTGCGGGGATTCCCAGCAGACATAGTTTGGGCTCCGTTTCAACTGCAATATGTATAACGCCAGAGAGATAGTGTGTAACTTTGGCCCAGAAACGGTATACCCGTGGGCATAACCAGATCAGATGCCAGAAATCGTCGGGTTCCATATTACATTTGGGACAGTATGGTTTAAAGGTAGGTGACATGTGGGATTTCCTTAGAGGGGTAATATACACCTGGTGCAGGATATAGAACTGCATCAGCTTATTCGCTGCTGCTGGAGAGACATGTAAGTGTGATTCCGCTACTTCGCACCAGTCTGAGTCCTCCAGCTCAGGAATATATCTTTTCCATTTCTGCAAAATATTTACAGTACCCGTGTTGAGTTTAGCATGTATCAAACAGGAGTAGAATTTGGATACACTACATTGCCCATCTTGCTGTTTCGTTAGCTCAATGATTGGGTGGGATTGTAGTGTGATACGGGATCCCTGGAACTCAGACATTAAGCAGTATCTCAATTGGAGATATCTGAACATAAACTGGTCTGTTGTTTGGAATCTTTGTTTGAATGTAGCGAAGGGGAGTAGCTGGTCATTTTCTATAATTTGTGAGAAGGAGTATATACCTAGCCGTTCGAAAGTGTTGGGTACTGGGAATGCGGCTAGGTTGGGGAATCTGGGGTTATGCCAGAGTTGCATGTCGTGTGATATTCCCTCCCAGTTTAGGTGTCTCTGGACCCTCTTCCAGACTTTAAATTGTTGGTTATGGAGGCAGGTGCCTCCTCCTGGTATTGGGTTGGGGCAGGAGTCCAGAAAGGTTAGGGGATGGGAGATAGGCATGTAGCATGCCCTCCATGTCATATAGTTGTGGTGGCTCTCTGTCTGGGAGGGCTGGTGGCGAGTGTAGCCATGCCTGATAGTATTTAAGCTGGCCTGCCCAGTAGTACAGGCGGAAATCTGGGAGCGCCAGGCCCGCCATTGTTTTGGGCCTCTGTAGAGTAGTGATTTTTACTCTTGCTCTGCCCGAGTTCCAGAGGAAGGAGATCATGCAGGATTGTAGTCTGGTGAAGAAGGAGTCGGGGATATATGTCATGCTGTGCTGGAGGATGTAGAGGAGTTTAGGTAGGATGATGATTTTGATTAAAGTTATACGGCCAATCAGGTTAATGGGTAGGGTTTTCCATGTTTTGAGTCTGTTCATTACCATGTCTAATAGGGGTGTGATGTTTCGGTTGTAGAAGTCTGTGGGGGAGCGGGTGACGTATATACCTAGGTATTTAAAATTGTCCACCACAGGTACCAGGTCTCTTACGAATGGGGGGATATGAGTTCCGTTGTCAATTGGGAGCAGTGCGGACTTACTCCAGTTTATGAGAAGGCCTGATATGGGTCCATATTGGGTGATTATCTCATATGCTGAGCGGAGAGCAAGTTGTGGGTCTGCCAGATATAGGACAAGATCATCTGCATACAGACTGAGTAGAGAGGTGTGTTGCCCTAGTGATAGGCCGGCTATGCTTGGGTGGGAACGGAGCTGGATAGCAAGAGGCTCAATGGCAAGTGCGAACAAGTATGGGGACAATGGACAGCCTTGTCTAGTCCCCCTACCTAGTGGGAAGAATGGGGATATTTTACTGTTGACTCTTATGGCGGCCATGGGATTAGTGTACAGGATTTGGACCCATTTTATGAATTTGGTGCCGAAGCCAAATCTCTCCATACAACTCCACAGGAACGACCACTCCACCGAGTCAAAGGCCTTTTGGGCGTCTAGAGATAGCATACATCTCTCCCCTGAGTTATCATGGTCGACCTGGGTGTGTATGAGGGTTTTTCTAATGTTTATTGAGGTCGACTTTCCCGGCATGAAGCCAGTCTGGTCTTTGTGTATGATTCGAGTAATGACCTTTTGAAGTCTGTTTGCTAGGACCTTTGCCAGAATTTTATAATCATTGTTGAGGAGAGATATCGGACGGTATGACTCGCAGTCTAGTGGGTCTTTTCCTGGCTTAGGTATCAGGACCACATGCGCTTCACACATAGATAAGGGTAGGGAGCCCGTCTGGTAGGCCGTTTGGAGGGTGTTTAATAGTTGTGGGAGAGTGTGGTCACCGTATCTTTTATATATTTCTATGGGGATGCCGTCCGGTCCCGGGGATTTTCCGGGGGCCATGCTGGCAACTGCAGCCTGTAGTTCCGGTAGCGTTATCTCGGTCTCTAGAGTGGAGGCTTCTTGATGTGTAAGTGTTGGGAAGTTTATGTTGGTTAGTAGTGTTTGGGGGGATGTGGTGGGGGTGGGAAGTTTGGATTTATACAGATTGGTATAGTATGAAGTGAACTGATTAAGGATGTCAGGGGTGTCTGTTAGTATTTTGTTGTTGTTGTCTTTAATTTGCATAATGGTGTTTTGGTCAGAGGGGCCATGTGCCAGGCGGGCTAGTAGTCTGGCAGACTGGTGGCCGAATTCAAAGTATCTTTGTTTTTGGAAGAACAATTTCCTGGCATATTTCTCTGTCAGAAGAGAGTCATATAGCGATTGTGCTAGTTGCCAGGCAGATCTGGTACTTGGAGAAGGGTTTGACGTATAAGCTGTTTCGGCGGTCTGGAGTGCCCTTGCCAGTTGTTGCTCATTCTGGGTTGAGGATTTTTTGATGTGCGATATAGTGTTTTGTAGGTTTCCTCTCAGTACTGCTTTAAAGGCGTCCCATACCACTTCTGCAGCTACTGTGTTTATGTTGTCTTCAAAGAATTGTTGAATTTGGGTGGGGGTGGGGTCAGGATCTGGGAATAGGGTCAGCCAGAAAGGGTTTATACGCCAAGGGCCTCGGGGGAGGTGTTCTGGGTGTGGTGTCTGCATTTTGAGTAGGATGGGTGAATGATCTGAGAGACCTCTTGGGAGATGTATTGCTTCCTTAGCTTTTAGGCTTAAACGTCTATTAGTAAATATATAGTCGATGCGAGATAGGGTATTGTGTGTTTTGGAGTGGCATGTGAATTCCTTAGCGGATGGGTGCCGGAGTCTCCAGATATCCACCCATTGGAGTTCAGTTATTATTTGTTGTAGTGGGGTGATGGGATTTGGGGGGGCTGTTTACGGTTTTTGATGTATATAGTTTGTCTATGGTGGGATCCATAAGGGCGTTAAAGTCACCCAAGCATAATACAGAGGCCTGGGGGTATTTGAGTAAAAAGGGGATGGTATCTCTTAAGGGGTGTTGGTGTGCCGGGGGAGGGTCGTATATTCCAATTATGACGTATGGGGCACCTTCTATGTCAAGAGCAATACATAAGTATTTCCCGTTTCTATCTGATTTGACTTCGGTGATGGAGTACCGTAGTTGTTTACGTAATAGCACAGAGACCCCTCTGGAGTAGGAGGAGTATGTGCTGTGTGCGGTCCAGCCTATCCATGGCCTTTGGAGATATTGGGTGGTTGTGGGGATGAGGTGTGTCTCCTGGAGACATATTATATCAGGTTGGTAGGCTTGGAGCTGGGAGAAGACAGCTAGTCTTTTTTGAGGGTCATTTAGACCCCGTACATTCCATGTTATTGCTTTAATCATGTGTTAACGGTGGGTATGGTAGGTCTGGGAGTACCAAAGTGGTGCGGAGTATGGGAAAGGATATAAATACCAGCTTGAGGGGCGCTTGTCCAGTGGTGGTTGTATATAACTTTGAACAATGACACTTTAACTATATAGCAACTTTGATGATGTATTTTATCAGTATAAATAATTGACCGAGGTATTTCTAATAATAACATATAATAACTGTAACTAGAACAGAACATTGTTCTAAGAAGTATTAGAACTAAGTATTGGGGATGCACGTAGTGCAGTTTCTGCAGAAAGAGCAGAAGCGGCATTGGTTTTGTGCGTCCCTAGACTGCATATTAGATTTAAACATTTAGCATATACAAAAAGCTGTGCACCGCTTGCTTTTAGGATGTTTTATACCACTTGCTGATGGTTATTTAGCTGTATTATTGTTATCTTCTGGAGGGTTTGCCAAGCCCACCCAGCTCCCCGAGATCAATGTTCAGTATTCACCAATTATTAATGTAGTGTTCTCATTTTTTCCCGCTTGGTCAGACAGCACAACTGTCACCGGATTTGGTGTGGATTCAGCAGTGGCAGACGGGCTGTCTTTAATGGGCTGCCTGCAAACGCAGCCCCCAGAGCCACCCCCCTCCGCCCCCCAGTGCCAGGTCCCCCCACCCCCCACCCCCCGGCCCCACCACAAGAGGGGCAGCCAGCCGGCCAGTCCCGCAGCAGCCTCCAGCAGAGATGGGGTTGTCAGGTGTATTTGTAATTATTTCCCAGCCTCCTTACATTTAGGGGTCTGTTGTGCTTGGGGCCCCTGTGTTTTAATCAGGGGGACTCTCTGCCTAAATCTGCTCGGGTCAGACCACCGCGGGCGGCCGGCTAGCTCCCCTGCCATATTTACATTTTCATTAATTTACAGTATGGGTATTAAACATAACTTGATCATAACACTCTCTCCCTCGGAACCAAGGGGGGGCCTGAATGGTCAGACCATGGCCCACGGGGCCCAAGGCAGGGAAGAGGAGGGTCCCCCGAGTCCCGGGCGGGGGGGGGCAGCAGCATCTATCATCTGTCCCCCATGTGGCCGGATGTCCTCCGCCACAGCCAAGGGGGGGTCCGGGGCCGCGGCAGTGTCTATTAGTTTATGGGTAGTCTATAGTCTGGTGCGGACGGTCCAGCCTCTAGTCCCTCTATGTGGGTAACAAGTGGTTCAGATGGAGGGCCCACCGGGGGGCGTCCCAAGCACGGCGGCAACCATATAGTCTAGTGTCTTTTACAGCCGGGTGGCCGTCATTGGTCTATCACGATAGGGAGCAGGGAGGGGGAGGGGGGAGGGGCAGCTGCCCCGGCTGTACTCACCGGGCCCCGGGGGCCAGTAGTCCGGTCTCTTTGGTAAGCATTGTGGGTGTCAGGGTCCGGTGTCTGCTCTTGGTGCACCAGGGGGAGGGATCCAGTAAGATTGTATTATTCCATGGGTGGCATAAGCGATGTCCCCTTGGGTCGGGGGGTCAGCAGATGTTGGGGACCCCCGGTTCTAGCGGGAGTCCAGCCAATTACAGGCCTCAGTAGGTGTTTCGAAGAATTTCACTCTTCCCTCCGATTGCACTCGTAGGCGGGCCGGGTAGGCCATCGAGTAGGTGATGCCCGCTTGGGCTAGTCTTTTTTTTACATCCATGAAGTTTGCTCGCCTCTTTTGGAGGTCAATTGAGTAATCGGGAAACAGTTTTATTATTGCGTTTTCAAATTTTAGATCTCCTGTTGTACGGGCCAGTCTCAGCAGGCCATCCCTGTCTTTCGCGTTTAGCAGTCTAGCTATCATCGGTCTGGGGGGGGGCCCCAGGGACAGGGGTCTTTGCCGGGATTCGGTGTGCTCTCTCGATTGCGAACAGTGGGGAGAGTTCTGATTCGGCGAAGTGGGATCTGATCCATCTCTCAAGGAACCGAGCTGGGTCTTGGGCCTCCACTCCCTCTGGAAAGCCGATAAAGCGGAGGTTCTGTCTCCGAGATCGATTTTCTAGGTCATCCATTTTGCTGCGGGTGAGTTGGAGCTCCTGCTGGAGTTGTGCGATCTGTCGTACCTGCGGGCCCATCGTGTCCTCCAGTGCTGAAATGCGAGTTTCGGTTTCTCCTACTCTTTGGCGCACTTTTGCCAGATCTTGTCTCATGAGGCAGACATCGGATTTAACCTCTTCCAGTAGTGTAGTTAGAGTTTTTTTCGTGTCTGTTATGGCGCCTAGTAGGTCTTTTTTCAGGTCTCGCATGGAGCAATCTGGTTCGGAGGTTGCTTGGTGAGCATGTGGGTTTGGAGAGGGGTTCTCCTCCTCTGGTGGTGAGTGCCGGCGTGCAGCCATTGGTGCGGCCTGATTTGGGCTGGAGCCTTTCCACGCGTATTGCTGGAGTTTGTTTTTGGCTGGCGTGCCTGGTTTGGTGGTTTTGTGTCTGGTCATCAGGTGTCCTCCGTCTCCACCTCCACTGCCGCAAGGTTAGGGGACAAACAGTGATGGTTTAAAGCAGGTATTAGCCTAGGATGTATGTGCAGTCTCGGGAGCTACTGTTCTCTGCGACTTACACCATGCGGCTCCAGGCTCCGCCCCCCGACTTGTCCAGACTTTACTAAAGAAGAGTTATATAACACTGAAGTACAAAAGTTTCAAAGTTGCTTAAAATAATGATGTATAAAGCCATCTTAATCATTTACTAAATAACATTCCCTAAACACTTACATCTGTTAATTACATGGAGTTGTAGGTGGACACAATCTGTTAAATGCAATTGAATTTGTATGAGTCAGGAGGTAATATTGCTCAATATGCACAGGAGGCGATAAACATAGTACCTATAGCAGGTAGCACACAGTAGTCTATGTTACCATTCACTGCATGTAAAAACAAAACACACCTGTAACAAACACCCATGTGTACATGCCATGAGACTGAAATATAAATTTTAATTGTGTATTTATGCTGCAATCAATCCATCTCCTTTTAAATGAATCCCCCAATACAGGGATAATGGTACATTAAGCGAGTTTAATTACAGAGTGCATGATTGATTTTTTTTAATGTTCTGTGTTAAGCAGCCTTCTCAATGGTAGTTTGTCAGGTAAGGTGGTAAAGTCATTTAAAAGCCTGTGCTGGCATTTTGCATTTATAAACTCAGTAGGTAAACACATTCAGTTATTGCACAAAAGAGGATCACCATCTAGGCACATACAGTAACAATGAGAATAAAATGATAAAAGGGCATAACCTGCAAATTAATTTCCTGGCCAAACATCATCATTTGCTGAAAATTGGTACTATCATTGTGCTAACTACTATGTGCAGTCTCTTCTGATATTACATTGGATCTGACATTGATGTCTTCACCATTAAAAAATCAATCATATGTGAGCATATGAACAGTAGTTACATGTCCAAAATAAACCATAGCAAAAATTACCGATTGTTAAAGGGACTGTCCACCCCTCTTTCCAAAAACTGATATAATGTAGATAACCCCCCAAAACCTTAACTTCGTTTTAGTCACAATTTACAAATCAGCTCCCACAAAGAGATATTATACTCACAAGCTCCTCGCTCCACCGCCGCTTCCGGGTTCTTCTCCCAGTCTCCACTGTGGCTACTCTGTTCTTTTTGTGTTCTTGAGCAGCCGCAGTGGAGACTGCTCTGGGAATGTCAGTCAGTGATTGGCCGTGACGTCACAGTCACGGCCGACACTGACTTCCTTACCCGGAAGAGCAGAGCCGCAGCGGTGGATCGAAGAGGAGCATGTAAGTATAATATCTCTGTGTGGGAGCTGATTTCTAAATTGTGACTAAAACGAAGTTAAGGTTTTGGGGGGTTATCTACATTATATCAGTTTTTGGAAACGGGTGGACAGTCCCTTCAAGGGTGCAGCAAAACTGCCTTTAAATTTAGATGATATACTGTACAAACTGAGCATGGGCCCTCAATGACAATACAACATTTGTAACATTTTCAGTAAAAAAATCCCAAAAGACCTGATTTTCCATGGTATATTTAAAGGGGAACTCTGTTGTAAAATGACTTAGGTAGGTAAATTGACAGAAATTGCTCTCCTGAGAACTTTTGCAATTTATTGCCATTGTTTATTTTGCATAGTTTTTAAGATAGTTAAATTTTTGTGTGTGATATGGCAGCAGCATCACCAGGTCCCCTGTACTTCCTGCTCTGAAACAGTCTGCCCTGTGAAACATATCTGCCCTGTGTCTCCTCCTCCCCTTGCGACTGACCCCCAGCGATTTTGGCCGAGATTAATGCTGCAAATCAGTTACCGCCGATTTATAAATAGAAGTGAGCGGTAACTGATGCGATGTTAACGTGTTTCGTAGGGTTTCGCCCTTTTATAAATCGCATTAACAGCGATTTTGGCGAAAATGGCGGGGAAACTTGGCCGCAAAAAGTTATCGGCCATTTACAAATGTGCCCCATATTTAAAAAACTTTAGCTACAGGAAAGCTTGGAATAGTGTCCTCACACCCCCCTCCCTCCCCCTCTAAGCACATGGGATAAAAATGAAAAGCTCCCTTTAGTATAAAGCAACATAAGTACAGTTTTTTAAAAAAAAAAAGTTCCCACATTAAAGGGCATGTCCACCCTAAAATTACATTTTAACATAAGGTATGTGACCCCTGCCTACTCCCAACCATCGATTTATTTCTTTAAAAATATGCTCAGATCAGTACTTACAGACCCTTCTCTCCTGCATTGTCTCTGATCCAGCTCCCTGCAAGCAGGGGCCGGACCGGCAGCTGCGTCTATGATTGGCTGAGAGACAGCCAATCACAGACGCGGCTACTGTAATTGAAGACACTGCGGGAGAGAAGGATCTGTAAATAGCGATCTGAGCATTTTTTAAAGAAATATTTGGGGGTGGGCAGGGGATACCTACCTTATTGCTAAAGGGTTTCATGCTAGGTGCCATGGCTGCAGAGGATGGATCCGGAGGGTGGGAGGAAGGGGGGAAAAGGGCTCCCCTGCCCATGTCACAGTGCTTGTTGAGGTTAGGGAAGCAGCAGGGACCGAATGACTCACTGACAGCTCCTACTCTTCTCTTTCCTGGACTTTGAAAAGGCATTGCTGGAGAACCATAAGGTAAGGATTTTTTTTAAACTACACAGTGGGGCCAGTATGGGGTTAAATTTTAGTTTTGGGGGTGGACATGCCCTTTAAAGACAGTCAGAGCACAACATTTCTGGCCTTAAAAATCACACTAACCTATTTAAACCAGGTTAGTGTGACTTTAATATCAGAATAATGGAACCTGCCCAGCCGCCACAAGCCACTCAATGTCGCAGTTTTTTCTCTTTTAGCGTAAATTTATAACACTAGGTAATGGCTGCAGTTAAAGTCTTGTACCGAATAAGACAGGATTTACCCAGTGCCAACTGCGATATTAAATTCCCTAGAGCAATTGTGACCCTGGTTAGATCCAGCTGAATGTGTTCAAATAGTGCATATGGTTAGTATTACAGACGCCAGTGAAAAACATTTTAAATCTACCTGCTGGTTTTGACGATGGGTGTTGAAAGGACACATGTTAACTGCCATCCATATACAGCCAAAGAATTCAACAGTGGCATATAGTCTGTGTGTACTTCTAAACCCTAAAGTGAGAAAAACACAGTCTTATTAGTAGCTAGAAATACATGCTATACACTTACAATGAAATAAGGAAATTATAAATAGTGGCCATAATAAATAAACACTCATTAAGGGTTCATTCAGCAAATTATTATTATTGCTCCAAACACACAAATGTAGCCCTCCATAGAGTCAATAAGAGGTTCCATTACTTCATGTGGCATCATCATGGGTATCTCATCATGGGTACTATTATATGTGCAGGCACTAGAGCACTCATCATACTGAAACTACTTCACAGCTATTATACAGTGTATAGCCATGTGATCTCAGTCTCCTATGGATAATTTGCAGAGGAGGATTTCATTTCCTTGTTTCTTCTGAATCTAACAATTATTTAGAAGGTAAATCTAAGAGTTTAAAATCTACAACTTTGTTATACAAGGGAACAAGCTAAACAAACCTTTGCTTTTTTTAGGCTACGTTCATACAAGGGGATGTTTAGGTGCCAAGCGTTGACATCACATCAAAAACGCTGTGCTCATGGAGTGACTGTACCGTTCACACCTATGAGCTGCAATGTGTTATGTGCAATCTCTGCATGTAGAATTTTGCTGCATTCTCATAGCGGTGTCTTGAAATCAATGGACACCACTATGCGATATGTTTCAATGTTTTCACCTTATGTAAATGCTTCCCAGCATAATGTCCATTTATCCTCTCCTCATATACTTAGTGAAGTTTAATAAGCATTTAATGCTTTAATCTAGTCCTTGATGCCTTTGAAGCATTTGCTAAATGACTAAGTGGCCTATTTGATAAGGCTTGAAATCATATTGTATTCATTTTCACCATGTTTAATCAAAACAAAATTTATAAAGCATTAAAACGTGTTCCTCCAATGCTAAATAAACCTGTTCCTTCAATGCTAAATAAACATGTTCCTCCAATGCTAAATAAACGTGTTCCTTCAATGCTAAATAAACGTGTTCCTCCAATGCTAAAAAAAAGTGTTCCTCCAATGCTAAATAAACGTGTTCCTTCAATGCTAAATAAAGTGTTCCTCCAATGCTAAATAAACGTGTTCCTCCAATGCTAAATAAACGTGTTCCTTCAATGCTAAATAAACTGTTCCTCCAATGCTAAATAAACGTGTTCCTCCAATGCTAAATAAACTTGTTCCTTCAATGCTAAATAAACGTGTTCCTCCAATGCTAAATAAACGTGTTCCTTCAATGCTAAATAAACGTGTTCCTCCAATGCTAAATAAACGTGTTCCTTCAATGCTAAATAAAGTGTTCCTCCAATGCTAAATAAACGTTGTTCCTCCAATGCTAAATAACGTGTTTCCTTCAATGCTAAATAAACGTGTTCCTCCAATGCTAAATAAACGTGTTCCTCAATGCTAATAAACTTGTTCTTCAATGCTAAATAAACTGTTCCTCCAATGCTAAATAAACGTGTTCCTTCAATGCTAAATAAACGTGTTTCCTCCAATGCTAAATAAACGTGTTCCTCAATGCTAATAAACGTGTTCCTCCCAATGCTAATAAACGTGTTCCTCCTCAATGCTAAATAAACGTGTTCCTTCATTCTAAATAAACGTGTGCCTTCAATGCTAAATAAACATGTTCCTCCATTGCTAAATAAACGTGTTCCTCCAATGCTAAATAAACTGTTCCTCCTCCAATGCTAAATAAACTGTTCCTTCAAGCTAAATAACGTGTTCCTCCAATGCTAAATAACGTGTTCCTCCAATGCTAAATAAACGTGTTCCTCCAATGCTAAATAAACGGTTCCTTCAATGCTAAATAAAGTGTCCTCCAATGCTAATAAACTGTTTCCTCCAATGCTAAATAAACGTGTTTCCTCCAATGCTAAATAAACGTGTTCCTCCATGCTAAATACGTGTTCCTCATTGCTAAATAAACGTGTGCCTTCAATGCTAATAAACTTTCCTCCATTGCTAAATAAACGTGTTCCTTCAATGCTATAAACGTTTTCCTCCAATGCTAAATAAACGTGTTCCTCCAATGCTAAATAAACTGTTTCCTCCTCAATGCTAATAAACGTGTTCCTCAATGCTAAATAAACTGTTTCCTCCAAGCTAAATAAACGGTTCCTCTCAATGCTTCAAATCTAAATAACGTGTCCCATGCTAATAAACGGTTCCTCCAATCCTAAATAAACGTGTTCCTCCAATGCCAAATAAACATGTTCCTCCAATGCCAAATAAACATGTTCCTCCAATCCAAATAAACATGTTCCTCCAATGCCAAATAAACACGTTCCTCCAATGCTAATAAACGTGTTCCTCCTCATTGCTAAATAACTGTGCCTTCAATGCTAAATAACTTTTCCTCCATTCTAAATAAACGTGTTCCTTCAATGCTAAATAACGTGTTCCTTCAATGCTAAATAAACGTGTTCCTCCAAAGCTAATAAATAGTTCCTTCAATGTTAAATAACGTGTCCCTCCAAGCATAAACGTGTTCCTCCAATGCTAAATAAACGTGTTCCCTCAATGCTAAATAAACTTGTTCCTTCAATGCTAAATAAACATGTTCTCCATGCTAATAAACTTGTTCCTTCAATGCTAATAAACGTGTTCCTCCAATGCTAAATAAATGTGTTTCCTTCAATGTAAATAAACATGTTCCTCCATGCTAAATAAACTTGTTCCTTCAATGCTAAATAAACGTTTTCCTCCAATGCTAAATAAATGTGTTCCTTCAATGTTAAATAAACGTGTTCCTCCAATGCTAAATAAACGTGTTCCTCCAATGTGTTCCTCCAATGCTAAATAAACGTGTTCCTCCAATGCTACTAAACGTGTTTCCTCCAATGCTAAATAAACTTGTTCCTTCAATTGATATAAACATGTTCCTCCAATGCTAAATAAACTTGTTCCTTCAATGATAATAATGTGTTCCTCCAATGCTAAATAAACGTGTTCCTCCAATGCTAAATAAACGTGTTCCTCCAATGCTAAATAAACGTGTTCCTCCAATGCTAAATAAACGTGTTCCTTCAATGCTAAATAAACGTGTTCCTCCAATGCTAAATAAACTTGTTCCTTCAATGATAAATAAACGTGTTCCTCCAATGCTAAATAAACGTTCCTCCAATGCTAAATAAACGTCCCTCCAATGCTAAATAAACGTGTTCCTCCAATGCTAAATAAACGTGTTCCTCCAATGCTAAATAAACATGTTCCTTCAATGTTAAATAAACATGTTCCTCCAATGCCAAATAAACGTGTTCCTCCAATGCTAAATAAACGTTTCTCCAATGCTAAATAAACGTTCCTCCAATGCTAAATAAACGTGTTCCTCCAATGCTAGATAAGCGTGCTCCTCCAATGCTAAATAAACGTGTTAGTTCAATGCTAAATAAACGTGTTACTCCAATGCTAAATAAACGTGTTCCTCCAATGTTAAATAAACATGTTCTTCCAATGCTAAATAAACGTGTTCCTCCAATGCTAACTAAACTTGTTCCATCATTTGCTAAATAAATATGTTCCTCCAATGCTAAATAAACGTGTTCTTCCAATGCTAAATAAGCATGTTCCTCCAATGCTAAATAAGCGTGTTCCTTCAATGCCAAATAAACATGTTCCTCAAATGCTAAATAAACGTGTTTCTCCAATGCTAAATAAACGTGTTTTTCAATGCTAAATAAACAAGTTCCTCCAATGCTAAATAAACGTGTTCCTTCAATGCTAAATAAACGTGTTCCTCCAATGCTAAATAAACGTGTTCCTCCAATGCTAAATAAACGTGTTCCTTCAATGCTTCAATGCTAAATAAACGTGTTCCTCCAATGCTAAATAAACGTGTTCCTCCAATCCTAAATAAACGTGTTCCTCCAATGCCAAATAAACATGTTCCTCCAATGCCAAATAAACATGTTCCTCCAATGCCAAATAAACATGTTCCTCCAATGCCAAATAAACACGTTCCTCCAATGCTAAATAAACGTGTTCCTTCATTGCTAAATAAACGTGTGCCTTCAATGCTAAATAAACGTGTTCCTCCATTGCTAAATAAACGTGTTCCTTCAATGCTAAATAAACGTGTTCCTTCAATGCTAAATAAACGTGTTCCTCCAAAGCTAAATAAATAGGTTCCTTCAATGTTAAATAACGTGTCCCTCCAAGCATAAACGTGTTCCTCCAATGCTAAATAAACGTGTTCCCTCAATGCTAAATAAACTGTTCCTTCAATGCTAAATAACATGTTCTTCCATGCTAATAAACTTGTTCCTTCAATGCTAATAAACGTGTTCCTCCAATGCTAAATAATGTGTTTCCTTCATGTAAATAAACATGTTCCTCCAATGCTAAATAAACTTGTTCCTTCAATGCTAAATAAACGTGTTCCTCCAATGCTAAATAAATGTGTTCCTTCAATGTTAAATAAACGTGTTCCTCCAATGCTAAATAAACGTGTTCCTCCAATGTGTTCCTCCAATGCTAAATAAACGTGTTCCTCCAATGCTAAATAAACGTGTTCCTCCAATGCTAAATAAACGTGTTCCTTCAATGATAAATAAACATGTTCCTCCAATGCTAAATAAACTTGTTCCTTCAATGATAAATAATGTGTTCCTCCAATGCTAAATAAACGTGTTCCTCCAATGCAAATAAACGTGTTCCTTCATGCTAAATAACATGTTCCTCCAATGCTAAATAAACTTGTTCCTTCAATGATAAATAAATGTGTTCCTCCAATGCTAAATAAACGTGTTCCTCCAATGCTAAATAAACGTGTTCCTTCAATGCTAAATAAACATGTTCCTCCAATGCTAAATAAACTTGTTCCTTCAATGATAAATAAACGTGTTCCTCATGCTAATAACGTTCCTCCAATGCTAAATAAACGTCCCTCAATGCTAAATAAACTGTTCCTCCAATGCTAAATAAACGTGTTCCTCCAATGCTAAATAACATGTTCCTTCAATGTTAAATAAACATGTTCCTCCAATGCCAAATAAACGTGTTCCTCCAATCTAAATAAACGTTTCTCCAATGCTAAATAAACGTTCCTCCATGCTAAATAAACGTGTTCCTCCAATGCTAGATAAGCGTGCTCCTCCAATGCTAAATAAACGTGTTAGTTCAATGCTAAATAACGTGTTACTCCAATGCTAAATAAACGTGTCCTCCAAGTTAAATAACATGTTCTTCCAATGCTAAATAAACGTGTTCCTCCAATGCTAACTAAACTTGTTCCATCATTTGCTAATAAATATGTTCCTCCAATGCTAAAAAACGTTTTCTTCCAATGCTAAATAAGCATGTTCCTCCAATGCTAAATAAGCGTGTTCCTTCAATGCCAAATAAACATGTTCCTCAAATGCTAAATAAACGTGTTTCCCAATGCTAAATAAACGTGTTTTTCAATGCTAAATAAACAAGTTCCTCCAATGCTAAATAAACGTGTTCCTTCAATGCTAAATAAACGTGTTCCTCCAATGCTAAATAAACGTGTTCCTTCAATACTAACTAAACGTGTTCTTCCTATGCTAAATAAATGTGTTCTTCCAATGCTAAATAAACGTGTTCTTCCAATGCTAAATAAACGTGTTCTTCCGATGCTAAATAAACGTGTTTCTTCAATGCTAAATAAACGTGTTCCTTCAATGCTTAAAGGGCATGTCCACCCTTAAAATTTTTTTTAATATGATGTTCCCCCATGTCTGGCAGCCCCAACCGCATATATTTTATTTTCCAAAAGCCCCCCCAAACTCTTACTTACCTCCCCTCGTTCCTCCGCCGCACTGCCGGCCCTCTGCTTGCGAGAATGCAAGCAGAGGGGCGGGACTGGCAGTCGCGTCTGTGATTGGCTGAGCGGCAGCCAATCACTGACGCGGCTGCCGGTCATTCAGTGCAGCGGAGGAAAGAGGAGAGGTAAGTAAGAGTTTGGGAGCTTTTGGAAAATAAAAAATATGCGGTTGGGGCTGCCAGACATGGGGAAACATCATATTAATAGGGGTTTTATGCTAGGGGGAGGGATAGTAGAACGGGAGGGAGAGGGAGGGGGAGAGAGGGGGGAGAAGGGCTGCAGTACGCATGGCAAATATCTACCGGAGGCAAGGTAGCAGGCAGAGTCCTGCTAGCCTCCTGGTGGACAGTTTTTGGGACTTTAGGGGGGAGTGGCCCAGAAGGCCAGAACCTATGGAGCTGGGATGTGGAGGTACGATACACACACTACATGGGTGGGAGCCCTTATGGGGGGGATTATAGTTTTGGGGGTGGACATGCCCTTTAATAAACGTGTTCCTTCAATGCTAAATAAATGTATTCTTCCAATGCTAAAAACCCTTCAAATAAATAAATAAAAAGTCGATCAAAATTAAAATCAAAACAATTTAATATTATTTGAAATCTGCCATTTGAGCTTTTACGCTTGGCAAATGAATATCTCAAATATGGATTTTTTTTCAATATTACTATTTACTACACCTGGATCATTCACCAATGGGCCAAACACTCAACATATTGACCATCTACATTTTATTTAGTTGTTTTGCCACAGATTACATAACAATTACTCAATACTCATAGCGAGGTGGACCTACATCAAATGACTTTCCATAACTCTGTATAGGGGATAAGACACTTAGATGCCCTCTACTACCATGATCACTTTTGCCCCCTATTACATAGCAAGAGTCTCAATAGCAATACAATTTTTTGGGCCAGTATTACAAATTCTGTGATTATCGAAGATGGTGCATGTTGGATTAGTTGTACTGGAGGCATGCACAGTCAGACAATGGTAAGTCAGGATCTATACTCCTGTCTATAACACCTGTGAATGGTCTGTTTTAGGGATGTTTCCTAATGCATGTGTGATGAGACACCAGCAATTAATCTGTATTTCTGCAATACAGCTAGGGCAATCATGTTAAACCTGCTACTATTAAATGGGAATGTCAGCATTATTCTAAACCTAGAAACTAGTATCACACGGGAACCAAATGACAGTACTGTACCCGAAAGGACCTAATTTTGCTACAGAAGGTAGTTTGCATAGTTACCTCCTAGCTGTCAGCCCTGCTTCTCTTCTGCTCACTCACCAAGGCCTGCAATTCAGGGGATGCATCACCTGTGTAAGAATGTGCTTCTTGCCCAACGTGTCCTCCACTAGTTGGCCTGTCTACCTAGCACAGGGGGTGGAGCTGGGCACACACAGCTGGAAGGTAAGTATATAAACAACCTTCTCCTTAGCGACTTAAGCTAGGTACACACAGTACAAATTTCTGAAAGATGACAGACAGGATCTGCAAGATCCTGTCTGCCATCTTTCAAAGATCTGCATACACACAGTCCTGAGTGTTCTCCCTATGAACTTCATAAGGAGAACGCTCGGGACTGTGTGTTTCCATCGGCCGCGCTAGACTCCTCTATAGGGAGTCTGTAAAGCGGCCGGTGGAAATTTTCAGACGTTCCCGAACGAGCGACCCGATCGTTCGGCGGCCGCGCACTCGTTCGGGAAACGAGCGTACACACATAACGATAAAGCCCCGATACCGTCGGATCCGACAGTATCGGGGCTTTATCGTTAATGTGTGTACCCAGCTTAAGTTACTCACCCTTGGTACAGCCAAGGGGAAAAGGTTAAAATTAAACTACAGCATTCCCCTTTAATACCATTAAAAGAATACTGAATAAAACAATATATATATAAGCAAATTAGCAATTTAACTGTGTATTTTCAATGAAACAATCAGCTAGGAACACATACAAAGGTTTACAATTAATACTATTAATTACACTAATTGCTAGTACTGCAATATCTATAAAATGTATATCAATCAATAACAATAAAATAAGCTCTATATATAACAAATAAATAAGCTATATTTCAAGAAACTATCCATATCTTTATTTGCGATTTGAACAACACCCATCACAGAACATATTGGCAATCCATTTTTTTCATATTACATTTTCAAGACAGCAATCAAATACATATTTAAAAATCCAGAGGTGTCCTTTAGGTCTAGACTTGCTTTGATTTGCAGCAGTACAGTCATGCTGAGATTAAGCCATATTCCATGCTTTACTGAGCAGAAAATGGACCTCAAGAGGCAGATGCTGGTGTAGTAGTGTTCAGCGTGTACCATGTGCTGTGCAGAGTGGAAACTGAATGTTCTCTCAATCTTATTTTGCTAAATTGGGAGACTGTCACACATTTTCTACTGAAAATATCCATGAAATAACATTCATACATGCTGGTTCTCCCAGGGGCTTTAAGGTTAAAAAAAAACAAAGCAAGTTTCTTCATATGAAAGATCATATCATTTCATATGATTTATTGTTTGACATATAACATATAATTAAAATAATTATTAATGCCATTGTCTATGTGCCATCAAATCACAATAACTTTTCTGGCACAAAGTGTTATTAGTGGTAAGAAATTGTGTTTGCCTTTCCTGAGTGAAACATCTCTAGCAGAGGAAAAATGTCATCCTGTATACACTGAGGTTGGAAGAGGGGGAAACGTGCGTCTTCGTTTTGTGTAAAGAGGCTAATGTTACTGTTTAAGTGTTTCTCTATCCTGCCGTAAATTCCACATCCAAAACAGTGTGAAGATCTTGGCAGCTGTTTTCATTGCGAAGTGCGGCGGTAGTATTTTATCTTTTGGCAGCAATACCGGACATAAAGGAATGAATACAGTGCCGGCGCACCTCACTGATAGGCCAATCGTATTACAGTAAATGCTGGAAAAAAGTCTAACACCCCCTCTAAACACTTATTAGTACTGTATATACTCGAGTATAAGCCGACCCGAGTATAAGCCGAGGTACCCATTTTTGCCCCCAAAATTAGAAAAACATGATTGACTCGAGTATAAGCCGAGGGTATACAGTAACCCTAATACCTTTCCACTGTAGATGTTTGGAAACTACAATTCCCAGCATGCTTGGTTGCTGGGAGTTGTAGTTTCCAACCACCTATAGTAGAAAGGTATTGGGGGTTACTGTATGGCATACTGTCCCCCACCCTAATACCTTTCCACTGTAGATGTTTGGAAACTACAACTCCCAGCATGCTTGGTTGCTGGGAGTTGTAGTTTCCAACCACCTATCGTAGAAAGGTATTGGGGGTACTGCATGGCATACTGTCTCCCAGCCCTCCCCCCAGTCCCCCCCCAGCCTCACTTACCTACTGGTCTTCAGTCTTCATCTCTCTGCCGCTCGCTCTGTGCAGAGCCGGCAGTTCCCAGTACTGCTTCGCGGCTGCACTACGACATCATCCCGCCAGCGTGCGCGATGACATCATCGCGCAACCGTGAAGAACTACTGGGAACTGCCGGCCTGACTCGCGGCTGCTTCTGGATTGAAGGTAAGTGTCTATTGACTCGAGTATAAGCCGAGGCAAGGTTTTTAGGTTGATTTTTAAACCTAAAAACCTCGGCTTATACTCGAGTATATACGGTACTGAGAAATACCATGAAGAGCACTATGAACTGACACCTTCCAAGGACCCATTGACAGGCAAAATATATGGGCACTTAAGCATTTTTTCGCTACCTCAGACTAGGAGATTTTAAATGGGCAAACACTTACAAGGGGAGATAAGCGAAATGGCAATCTTGGCGGCAATTACTTTTCGCCATCGGTTATAGCCACCAATTTTGCCAAGTTTAGACTTTGGACCAAATTTATTAAAGTTTACAAACATTATAAAACGCCCTAAGTGTGTAGTTTATTCATAAAAAAAGTAGTTTTATTCATTTTGTTTTTTCATTGTGGGTTTATGATGCCATGTGCTAGTACTAGGTAGGGATGGCATAGAACTCGAACTCGAACCCGAGTTCGAGCCGAACTGTTCGAGTTCGAACGGACCCGGACTTCTCGAACTATCTCGGACGCGGAGTTCGAGTATTTCCCGGACTTTCGATGATTTATCGAATGTTCGAATGTTCGAACGGTCGAATCCGCGAGTAAAATGTACATGGTATCTAGGCGCGAACATCGAATCTGCGAGTAAAGTCTCCATTAAAGCCTATAGGCAAGCATCGAATCTGCGAGTAAAATGTCCATGTTACCTCGAACGTTCGAACGTGAAAGCTCGAAAGTAGCGCGCGTGAGAGTAAAATCGATTTTACGAAAGTCCTGGATATTGGAACATGCTCCCCAGACCATTTCCCAGGTCCCACAGCCATTTACACTAAGTTACCATTAATATTTTAGTTGTATTTGACTCGAACTTTTCGAACTATTTGCCTCCCATAGACTTTAATGGGTCCGTTTTCGAACTTTCGAACTTTTACAATAGTTCGAAAGTTCGAAAACGGACCGAACTTTCAATAGTTCGACCATCTCTAGTACTAGGTTAAGTCTATACCATTTTTGAAATAAATATGTAATAACTAAGCACCACTTAAAGGTAATAACTAAGCACTACAGTTATCTGCAAGGTTATGGCATCCATCCCATTTTGATAATGGTAGTGCTCTACTATACATATGTGACTAAGGCAGTAGGTGTTTAAAAAACAAACACGTATCCAAGAAAGAGCGTCCCTTTCCTGGTTTTGCTACAATCAAATAGCTGTATAGACTTTATAAATCCACGTGCATTAACAAATCTAACTACTATATATGTGTTGAATATATACACTGAGGTCACCTGACCACTATAATGGGAACTCATCCAAAGAAAAGCATACAAAACTACTATTCCAAAATTAAGTAAATATGGTTTAACCAGCAGATAAAAAAAACACTAATTGCTATATAAGATCATTCATAATGACTAAAGCTCGGTTCATACACTATCAATAAAGGGACGTTACTGTCAGATCTGCTTGGTAGAAGTCAGTAAACTAGAGGTTTACAGAAAACCTACCCACACAGACCAGCATTTGATGTTTGAGTTTGACCACTCTTTAGATAACAAGCTGGGTGTCATCAGAACCCAACAACACCGAGCAGAGAACATCCCCGCTAGCACTGAGGTTAAAATTAAAAAAAAATGAAACAACTCAGAGGAGCCCTTAAAACTTATGGATATTTGAACTTGGCCTTTGTGAAAACTGTAAGAAGGAAATAACACTAATACCACCAGTGAAGTTGGGAAGCAAGACTGGAGAAACAACATGGCCATCCCACATGTAGCGGGGGTTTCAGAGAAATTAAGAAGAATTTTCAAGAGACACCGTATCCCTGTCTGCTTTAAACCCAGCAACACACTGAGGCAGCAACTGGTGTACCAAAAAGACCCTACACCGAAACACAAGATGAACAACATCTTATATGCAATGCAGTGCAATAAAGAGTGCTCTGATTTGTATGTTGATGAGTCAAAACTGCACCAACGTATGGCCCAGAACAGAAGAGCCAATCCTTTGGGTCAGGACTCAGTCGTGTACCTGAATCTTAAGGAAAAGGGACATATGTTTAAAGATTGTAATGTCAACATATTGAACAAAGAACAGAGATGGTTCAAAAGAGGTGTCAAGAAGACCATTTATGTAAAAAAACAAAACAAAAAACAAGCCTTGGTAGAGATGTGTGTGATTATTGTACAAGACATTCTGAAATGAGAAGCCAGTTAGATGACTAGTAAAATGTTTTTAAGAACTAAACTTCAACTGAATATCACAGATATACCATTACCTGGATAAATGAAATCCTTCACAAGCATTCTTAACAACACATTTAAATGTTTTTTGTTGTTATTTGAAGTGGAAAATATGTCAAAAATTAGTTACAAGTTAATTTTAGTGCATGAAAGGTTCCATTAACATGAGTGTTATCCTATTATACTATGCTAGAAATCAGCCATGCTAAAAACTAGCCATGATACAGTATGTTACCCTATTAACAAACCAGATAAAATTTGCCTGGGTGAGTTTTACATTAATTATTATATCTATTGCTGAAAAAGTTCAGGGTATTATTTAGGCAATCTTACATAAGATAAGTGTACTGAGTTTACAGTTTCAGCCTTTTTCACACTACTTTGAAAAGTCATCAGGGTATGTTTTTTGCTTTTTAATTTCATCAGTTGCTGAAAATTTGCCTCTAAATGTATCCAGTGAAAAGAAAGAATGGTAATGGCACTTTCAGTGCCAGATTTACATCTTAACAAGCACAAAAAGACTGGTGCCCTTTATCCCACCCCTCAACACAGACCACACTCACAAACCACTATATGTATGCTAACATTTCTGAACTCCAAAACACATGAATTGTTTAAAGTATTATTTGTACTACAGGGATGTCAGATGGTATTTAAAACCTGACATTTTGCAAATTAACGGGGAGATGTAATACTGCTGGCCTCTAATAGTTAAGAGTCCACCCTAAAAATCATATTTTGATTCATACAATACCCCCTGCCCACCATGTTATTTCTTTAAAAAACTAATAGAGCTATACTTACAGCCCCTTTGCTTCTGCACAGTTCTAATTAAAGGATGGATCCAGATGGTGGGAGGAGGGGGGCAACGTCACAAATATGGAGTTCCTTTTTGGGAGCTCTGAGGGAGGATGAAGGGAATGGATAAGGCATGGACGTGAGGTAATATAAGAGAGCTTGGATTTACACTGAGATGCTCCTGTTCTGCAAAAAAAAAATGGTAGTAAAACTGTATGTATCTTAAAATTGACTGAATGGATTTTAATGCGGTTTGGCTTTTTGTAAAGCTAGAATAATGGCCAATAACATATTAAATGATGGTTTTGGGAGTGGTCTTTTCAACCCATGCTTCCTGATATAAGTAGTTCTTTTTTTTTAACTAGTGACTAAATATAATATTCCCAAAGTAAAACTGGCTAGGAATATAAGAAAGGAGGATTCCCTTACATCATTCTTTATACAGGTTACAAACAATGCAAACGGGCCCAAGATTTAATTTAATATAGTGTATATACTCGAGTATAAGTCGATCTGAGTATAAGTCAAGGTACCTATTTTTACCTGAAAAAATTGTAAAAACTGATTGACTTGAGTATAAGTCGAGGGTTGAAATTTTGACCACAACTGCCTTCTGATTTAGTATTGTTTTGAGGCTTTAGTTGCCCTTTAAACGGACAGCAGAATTCCCATACAGTAATAGCCAAATTCAGTACCAGTAACCTCCAATTACTTGGCACTCCAGATGTAAAGGACTCTCTGAACCCCATATTATAAAGGGCCCTCTGACCCCCATAAAGTAAAGGGCCCTCTGACCCCATATAGTAAAGGACTCTCTGACCCCAATAGTTAAAAATGTCACCTGAGAGTTGTAGTTTCAAGCTGTCATTTGCACTGTACTAGCAGCTGTTTTTTGCCCCAAACTGAGGAGACCCATCAGATTTACAGCATCCAGATGAGCAGTGACAGTGCTGAGTGGGTCCAGCAGCCAGACTACAGGAAGCAGGAAGCAGGAAGTGTAAAGGCAGATCAGCTCCTGTAACTTTCTATGCAGTTTAACACAGCGCCACCTACTGGTTACTATCCGCAATTTCAGAATTTGGATCTAAATTAGGACTTGACCCGAGTAAGTCGAGGTTAGGTTTTCAGGCTAACTTTAAAGCCTGAAAAATGTTACTTATACTCGAGTATATACGGTAAGCCTATGAATAGAGGACACCAAAGTAAATGTTATACTGCGAGGTGGTGTTAAAAACTGTCCATAAGCAGACCATTCATTGGTTCTTACAATTGTTAAAGATATATAACACTTTAAAATAAAATCAAATGTTTTTAATTGCAACATATTTATAAAGATATATATAAATCACTAGACTTTCTTAGTGAATACGTACAGTACCATAAAATGTACTGTAGATCCTCTATTTATTTTATTCATCTGTCTACACTAAACATCCTTGGATTACACCATACGAACTAGGAATTGCTTCCAAAATTTGAAGATAATATACAAGTTAAATAGGCAAATTCAACCTACATCTTTCCACCTAAACGTGACCACAATGTTCTAAATAATTCTAACACTTACTTTGTGTTTAGCGTATAATTAACTGCCTGATTCCACTTATTGAGAGCAAAAGCTCCCTGCGGATTGCTGATTGCTCTTTTCAGACATTATTTTTAGATCTGGACAAGTTATTGGTTCCAGGGAGCAAGTGAAGAAAAGGTTGAAATTGCTGTACAGCAACATGTTATTATCTCAGCATTCAGCACTGCAAGGAAAGTAAAAGTAAGCAAGAAATATCTCTATGTGAAGTGCACAGTGTCGTTCACCCTTTAGTGTTATAGGAAAGTTTACTTTACAGCAATTGATACATACTGTATCCACACATTGCCAGTTTATACACAACCACCGTATTTACCCGGAATTCCCAGTGCCAGCATACAGAATATAATCTAGCACTGTAACATTACAATGTGCTTTCTTGTTTATTTCAAGGCATTTGTCATTTGCTGAACACCAGGGGAACTAAGGCATGTAAGTACAGTTTGGATCTTTTTTTTTTTTGACAAAAAAACCTGACAGTTGTGGGTGGGATAGGGAGCCCTACACTACAGCAAAATAATTTAAAGCTAGGGCACCATTCTAAAAAGATAGATCGGGCAGGAGGGAGGAGGGGGGGTTCTCTGCTGCACGTCATACACCTCAACAAGGACAAGGAAGCAGCAGGGACCAGAAGACTCACAGACAGCTCCTACACTACACTTTCTGGACTTTGAACAAGCACTGCAAGGGAACAATTTGGAGCAGTGATATAAGGTAAGGATTTTTAAACACAGTGGGGCCAGTGGTAGGTTACATTTTAGTTTTGGGGGTGGACATGCCCTTAAAGTATATTATATGGAACACTCTGTTGTATTCAATTAGATCAACTGGACTTGAAATGTAGTTCTTGAAGACGTTTCACGTCTACATTTCAAGTCCAGTTGATCTAATTGAATACAACAGATATACCATGACCTGGATGAATGAGAACCTTCACAAGTATATGGAACACTAGACATTAACCCCTCTACAATAACGGGCGCTAGAAGCACAGGGTGCCCCCTTAGTGTCCCAAGGCCATTAGTCCTCCTCCATGTCCCAAGGCCAGAGTACCCTCTTAGTGTCCCAAGGCCAGAGTCCCCCCCTGTCTAAGGCCAGGGGCCCCCTCTGTCCCAAATCCAGGGCTCCCCCTCTGTACCAAATCCAGGAGCCCCCCCTCTGTCCCAAATCCAGGGGCCCACCTCTGTCCCAAATCCAAGGGCCCCCCATATGTCCCAAATCCAGGGCCCCCCTTCTGTCCCAAATCCAGGGGCCCCTCTGTCCCAAATCCAGGGGCCCCTCGCCCAAGCAACCTTACCTGCAGTCTGTTTAATTGCTGTTCTCCCTCCGTGTTTCCTGTGTTTCTCCCTCTAGTGGTATGTCAATAGGAAATGCAGTGACTCTCCCTCTAGTGGTGAGTCAATAGGAACTGCAGAGACTCTCCCTTTAGTGGTGAGTCAATAGGAACTGCAGAGACTCTCCCTCTAGTGGTGAGTCCATAGGAACTGCAGTGACACACACACACACGGACAGAGGGATGCACACTTAGGGTTTTAATATATATGATACAAGGAAACAGAATATTTATTATAGTCTTCCTATATTTCTAGTACACCATCTACATGGTGTTTAACTGTGCAGTAATAAATAATCAGTGCAATGTTTTCCATTAGATGGGGCTGAGGTACCATGTGAAATAAAATAGAACCTGTGAGCCCATTCTTATGTGTAAGTATATAAGAGTTCATTATCGATTTAAAGGACATGTCTACCCTTTAAACAAAAAACTGGTCACATGTCCTTTACCTGCCTCAACTGATATATTCAACACATAATGAGATTATGAGAGTATTATGAGATTATGAGAGTACTATAATGCACCCCTACGGGATGCAAACAAGGGGTTCCCAACGGGATACAACTGTAATAGATAATCTTATAATCAGCGCGCTAGTAAGTATTATAATGAGGAAGTCAGTCATATGAATCTCAGGCACAGCCATCACCCCTCAACAACCCAGAGGAACACTTAGCCTGTGGTTATTCATTCACTAACACAAACCTCCCAGTCCAGAACATCACTACAAAGAAGTAAGAAGCCGGAAGAAGAGAGTGTGTCGTGACACCAGGAGTATTTTTAATCTTCCAGTTTTCATTTGATTGAGAGGGATGTGGATACTCTGTTGGGGGGGAAAAAGAAGGTAATGATGTGGGGACCCTGGTGTAAGTGTGGCCACTGGTTGTATGTGCAAAAGGGGGTTCTCTGTGCGTGTGTGAGGGGTATAGGGGCTGAGGGTGTGTTGAGAGGGACAGGGGGGTAATTTGCTGCACATATATTAAAGAAGTCAATCAAGGCTGTGGCTGCTGACATCAGAAGCAGTGATTGACTGCCGTTTCCCATGCTGCCCACTTTAAGGTCAAGTGCAGTGCAAAAAAACAAGTTAGAATGATTATTGCAGGTCATTCAATGTGTTCCAGAGGGGGAGGATGTAATGTTTTAGGTCTTTACCCTGGGTACATTGAAAGGGAGTGAGGGAACTGATGAAGTAACATTTTCCCTTAAGCCACATTTATAAGCAGGCTTAATCTATTTAAATATTTCCGGTTGCTGCAGCTCTCTATCAGATTGAATATATGAGGGATGTGCTTGGTTAAAACAGCACATTAAATAAACTGCTTTCTTGTTCGCACTACTGTTTTGTTGGTTCAGAGGGGCTGAACTTGAATGAATTTGAATGAAACTGATCTTACAACATGACAAAACACACAATTTTTAAATGCTGATTTTACAAGAAATAGATTCCAGACCTTACATGTAAGTGGGTCAGTTTTATTCAGGGTAAGAATATTCCTTTAAGGCAGCAAGATAAGTCTGGCAGGGAATATGTCTAGCCACTGTCTTAACTCATTAAATATCATAAATATCCTAGATTTTCCTACTTCTTAACTTAGAATACAAGCAAAGTCATGCCAGCACGTCTAAAGTCTGCTAGAGGAGCTTTATCCCTTATAAGCTAACATTACACACAGTAAAGGACTATGGATATTCTTACTTGTCAGGCTTATTCCTTATCACTTTCTTCAATGTCCCTTAGGGAGGTTGAAATAGCCCTGGCACAGCTTCCATGTCTCCAAACCCTTGCATATTTCCCCCATACCCTTAATATTCTTCACTATACTCTACATTTCTCTTTCGTGCTTTCAGACAAATTATTGGAAAGGACTGGATAGTTTATAATGCCTAGTTTTTTTCAGATGATAAGGATTGTTAAGGTAAGCCAAGCATCTCTTCCTTTCTGTCATATTTTGTATTTCTATGTCAACACATTAATAAGCGGAGACAGAGAAATAGATGAAAAGAAAAGTAAATCTCTTCAGAAGATCCAGTAACGAGTCGAAAAGTGACAGATGGTTTAAAATCAAAGGAATATTAGTGAAACATATGCAAAAGTAGAGCAAAAGAAGCAAAATACTATCAGAGGGAATTACAGTTTTTTTCCATGTCGACCTTATTATAAATGGAAATCTGTTATTTTTTTAAAAAATGTGTTTAAAGGTACAGCACATTTCATACAAAACAGTTCATGGAGCCAAACCTTACACATTGTACCATTTATTCATTCTAATTCCCTTTGATTGAATAGAATACAATAATAAATATATTGGGGTCATTCATGGAGAATACCTAGAACCATATTGATAAAGCAGGAGTGTCCTTGAATAACTAAGATACCCCTCTTTAATTCTATTTAAGAATCAGTATTTTATTTAAGAATCACCATCTAAATATAGGTATTTAGATATAATAATTTAAAGATCTGCAGTGTTATTAATGGGAGGTATTTAGGTAGGGGAATTCTTATTTAAAGGAGGGTAATGTTATTCCTATTTAGAGTAGTATTCTTACTGTATTTAAAGGGCATGTCCACCCCCAAAACTATAATCCCCCCCACTACTGGCCCCATTGTGTAGTGTAGTTTAATCCTTACCTCACATCCCAGCTCCATTTGGTTCTCCTGTAGTCCCCCCCCAAAGTCCCAAAAACTGCCCACCAGGAGGCTAGCAGAGTCCATATAGGACTCTGCCTCCTACCTGGCCTCCGGGAGAAGTTTGGCATGCGTACTGCAGCCCTTCTCCCCCTTCCTTCCCCTCCCTCTCAGGATTCCCTCCCCCTAGCGTAAAACCCTTTAGGTATATGATTGCCCCTGTCACCCCAGCCCCAACCGCTCTATTTATATTCTTAGAAAGCTCCCCAAACTTTACTTACCTTCCCTCTTTCCCCCGCCGAAATGAACTCCCGGCAGCCGCGTCCGTGATTGGCTGCCGCTTAGCCAATCACAGACGAGACTGCCGGTCCCGCCCCTCTGCTTGCATTTTCTCGCAAGCAGAGTGCCGGCAGCGCGGTGGAGGAAAGAGGGGAGGTAAGTAAGGTTTGGGGCACTTTCTAAAAGTATACTCTTTAAGGAGGGGTATTCTTGTTTTAATAGTAGTATTCTTATTTCCAGAAAAGTGAGAGGGTAGTAATTGTCTTCCTGTCCAAAAGGATTCTGCCTCCTCCTTGTCCTTTGAGAGGAAAGTGGCAAGCGCAGGGGAGCCCTTTCCGCCCTCCATCCCACCATCTGGATCCATCCGTAGCAGCAATTCCACCTAGCATAAATTCCTTTTGGATATAAGGTACTCCTGTCCACCCCAACCACAATTAGTTTGGTAATAAAAAAGATTTAGAACTGTCTTTACAGAGCTTTGTTCCAGCAGAGTTCTCTATTGACGGCAGCCATGTCTGATTAGCTGCCACTGGCCTCCTGTTTGCAGCAAACTTATCGAAATTTTTTGAAAAGGCAGTATTTTGAGGCAATAATACATTCGACGGAATTAGAAGATACTGCAAAAATGTCAGCCGCAAAGCAAATCTCATTAAATTCCCATTAATCATTACACATACTGTATATTATGAATCTAGATACTTTTAGGGACGCCTCTCCCATGAGGCAGAGCAAGCAATTTGGCTCAAGCCACACACCTGCCATGAAGAAGAAAGGCAGCAGCTAGATGCAGTAAAAGAAATATATGGTTATCATAGCGGCTCTCAGGGCATAGAGAATGGGTCTTTCCCATACTGAAACTTTAATGCCAGCTATCTGCTGGCATTAAAGTGTCTGTCTTAAAGAGACAGAGACAGCAAGTGTGCGACACAATTATTGCGTACAGCTGCAACCGCCGTAAGTTATGTCTTAAAGTCCCATGGGTTTAACGTGACTTTACGACGGAAAAAGCTGATAGTTTCTTTAAAAAAACTGACACCCTCCTCTGGCCACTTAAGGCTGCCCAAGAGCTGCTTTGCCCTATTTGATGTAAAGACCCAATCTGTCCTGCGGGTGTCCAAAGTGAGTGGAAAGCAGCACACTGACAAAGAAGTTTAGTGTAGAAGGAAATATTACCTACCGACAGTGTAACGTATTGGGTAGTTCTGTTCTCTTAATGCTGCTAGAGTTGGAATGTTATAAGTTATTTACTTTTTATCAGCTACTGTGCTAATTATGCAGGGATATAAAACTTGTGAGCCTCCAGATGTTAAATAACTACAACAGCATTGTGGAAAGCAGGGAGTTGAAGTTTTGAAAGTTTAAAATTCCTGTGCTAAGGACTCTTTTTGGTGAGCTTGTGAAGCTCTGTTAGGGCCCCTGGCCCTGCCTAGAGGAATAAAACCTGTTTTCCCAGGTATTTATTTAATTAATTGATGTCCTTATTTATAAAATGCAATTAAAGGGCATGTCCACCCCCAAAACTAAAGTTTAACCCACTACTGGCCCCACTGTGCAGTATTAAAAAATCCTTACCTTACATCCCTGCTCCTGCAGAGTAGGAGTTGTCTTCCAGTCAAAAGGTTTCTGCCTCTAATATGTCCTCCTGAAGGTATTGTGACATGCACAGGCAAACCCTTTCCACCCCTCCCTCCCACCCTCTGGATTCCTCCATTGCTGCCCTTCCACCTTGCTTAAACCCCCTTAAATATGTAACACACCCTTGCCCAACACCAACCACCGAATTAGATCTCTAATCAAAGCTCCAGAATCATACTTACAGCCCTTCACTCCCGCTACATGGCTTCATAGCCGGCAGCCATGTCTGTGATTGACTGCCTCTCAGCCAATCACAGATGCAGCTGCCGGTCCGGCTCCTATTTGCAAGTTCCGGCAAACAGGGAGCTGGAGAAGATAGCAGCAGGAGCGAAGGGCTGTAATTTATGATTCTGAAGCATTTATTAAACTCTGTGGTAGGGGGTGGGCAAGGGTGAGCTATTTGTCAACATTTTATATGCCCTTTAATTAAAATACTCCGCCTGGCCCGATCTTCGTTTTTCCGATAAACAAAACAGGTATGGATATGCCAATCCCGTGTATAGAGGGTTTTACTCTGCCCCCTCTCACATTGCTCCTACATAGTAACAGACACTCATTCCTTAGGCTGGTTGCACACAAGCAGATTTTTCAGCCCAACTGTCAGATATTTCCATGTATTGATCGGTCAGACCAAATCTGCAGTGTTTTAGTTGTTGCCGGATGATGTTGCCCACATTGGACATGTTGGTAAATCCCTGCCGATTGCACAGTCTCCCATGGACCACATGATGAGTTGCAGTGAACTGCCACCTAGGGCTACTTTTGCTTGCTAGTGGCAATGGTCGGGATGAAAAATATGTCCATGTGTACCCAGCCTAACTTTCAACTGCCTAGAATTTAATCAGGCTGCTGGCTATTAAAGAGCAGTTTCATGTTGTGTAGTGTCAGTTTAGTGTGAGAGGGAACAGTCAAGGTGATGAGTGGGTGTCCCTGTTTTGGGGCTTCTGGGTGGTGGGGGCAACTTTGAAGATCTCTGGTTGAGCCGTGAGCTCTGTGAGCTATGGGGATACTGGGCAGACTGTAGAGATATTATGGGATCATGGGTTGCTTTTGAGACTATGGGGATGCTTTTTGTGGCTCTCTTACTAAGTGGCCTGTGGGAGCTCTGTGCACTGTGGTGAAGCTGTAGACAAGCTCTGGACAAGGTATGGGAGTTGTTGGCAGGCTTGTCAATTTGTACAGGATTGGCCCAACTGCAAGGCAGGAAACCTAGATTGAAAGGAACTTGTGTGATAGATCCCTCTTCCCGTTCTTCTCTGCCCTTCCTCCCTTTCCTGACCTAAGCTGCCAAAAGTCTGGCAACCCTGTGTGGGGATGCCACGGGTGGGTCCTGGGCTACTTTACACCTACCTCCACAAGCCACGGCCACTTTTTTTATGCTGTAAGATATAGAGGCAGCTTTAAAAAGTTTGGATCAAGTGCCAAAAGGTCTAGAAGCCCTTCTGGGTACTGTTGATATTATGCAGCTGTTCCCCACTGAGTAAATGTCTATAATTTCAACATAGTATACTCAAGAGAAGCATCATTCATTAATATGTAGCCAATGAGTTTTCTCATCAGAATTCCCATCAGGCAGCAGAGAAATAATAAGCTTGTGATACAAAAGGTTTAATGTGACCCACAACATTTTCAGGACCATTTAGATCACTGATTTGGGCATGACCCAGCAAATGTATGTATAATAACAATTCATGAGTAAAGGCTTGTACACACGTGCGATCGCGGGTTCCGACACACGACACACTATCAGGGAGATTCAATAAAAGTTCTAATCGTTTAAAATGGTGCTAATTTTGCCCCAACCAATCAGATGTTATTTAACATTTGAAAGCTAACATCTGATTGTTTGGTGCAAAATTAGCACCATTTTAAACGATAAGAACTTTTATTGAATAACCCTGTATGTGTACAAACGTTTTGGATGATAATCAGCCCGTGTGTAGGAGCTTTATTGAACGAAACGGTTGTTCGTTCGGGGGTTCGTTGAACGAATCGACTTGGCGGATCTCCGACCAAACGTCCAGTTCGGCCGATAAAGCGCCTACACACAGGCCGTTTATGCCAAATGTTTGTATATTATATATATATCAAAGAACCTTCAAGGCCAAACTCTTGTGAATAAATACTGGCTGCATTCTTCTGGACTGTCTGCATCCCGATCTGTCCAGGCAGTCACAGGTACCAGAACTGGCAGCGGCTGCTTCCTGGATAATCAGCGTGCGCTGCGTCAGCGTGCGTGACGTCAGCACTGAAAGAGTGCTAGTTCAGGCCGTGCAGGACCAGTACAGGCTGCTTTCCTAGCAGCGCAGCATTGAGGCATAAAATTTGCAGACTCGGAGTGTGTGTCCAGTGTCCGATTCTAATCTCCTCAATTCCTCTTAAGGCAAGGCAACATCCATGATTGATTGATCTTCAACCTGTTACTGACAACTGTAATAGGCATGGGTTCTGACTATACCCCACCCCAAGTGTCCAATTTAATTTTCCTGGGCTTGAGCCCTTCTTGCATGGTGCTAGCTGGGGGGGCACAGTGGTTATAACTAGCTAGCACCATGCACTATCAGCACATAAATGCATCCCAGATTCCCAGGCTCCCCTCATGATGGTACAGTCACAGAAAGGTGTGGCAGTGGGCAGATAGATAGACAGATTATAGACAGATAGACAGATAGATAGACAGATGATAGATAGATTGATAGACAGACAGATGATAGATAGATAGACAGATGATAGATAGATAGATGATAGATAGACAGTTGATAGATCATAGATATATAGACAGAATGACAGATGATAGATAGATCGATAGATGGATAGATAGATAGATAGATAGATAGATAGATGATAGATAGACAGATGAAAGATAGATAGATGATAGATAAATAAGACAGATGATAGATAGATAGATATAGATAGATGATCGATAGACAGATGATAGATAGATAGATGATAGATAAATAGATGATAGATAAATAGATAGATAGACAGATTATAGATAGATAGATAGATAGATAGACAGATGATAGATATATAGATAGACAGATGATAGATAGGCAGATGATAGATAGACAGATGATAGATAGACAGACAGATGATAGATAGATAGACAGACAGATGATAAATAGATAGACAGATTATAGATAGATAGACAGATGATAGATAGATAGACAGATGATAGATAGATAGATAGATAGATAGATAGATAGATAGATAGACAGATGATAGATAGATAGACAGATGATAGATAGATAGATGATAGATAGATAGACAGATGATAGATCGATATATAGATAGATGATAGATAGATGATAGATAGATAGATGATAGATAGACAGATAGATGATAGATAGATAGATAGATAGATGATAGATCAATAGATATGTTAGACAGATGATGATAGATAGATATATAGATAGATGATAGATAGATAGATAGACAGATAATAGATAGATATAGATTGATAGATAGATATATAGATAGATAGACAGATGATGATAGATAGATAGATAAATAGACAGATAGACAGATGATAGATAGATAGATAGATGATGATAGATAGATAGATAGATAGAGAGATAGATTGATGATAGATAGATAGATAGATAGATAGATAGATAGATAGATAGATAGATAGACAGATGATAGATAGATAGATAGATAGATAGATAGATAGATAGATAGATGATAGATAGACAGATGATAGATCGATAGATAGATGTTGATAGATATATAGATAGATGATAGATAGATATATAGATAGATAGATGATAGATAGACAGATGATAGATAGATAGATGATAGATAGACAGATAGATGATAGATAGATAGATAGATAGATAGATAGATAGATGATAGATAGATAGACAGATGATAGATCAATAGATATGATAGACAGATGATGATAGATAGATGATAGATAGATATATAGATAGATGATAGATAGACAGATGATAGATATATAGATGATAGATAGACAGATAATAGATAGATATAGATTGATAGATAGATGATAGATAGATAGATAGATAGACAGATGATGATAGATAGATATAGATAAATAGACAGATAGACAGATGATAGATAGATAGATAGATGATGATAGATAGAGAGATAGATTGATGATAGATAGATAGATAGATGATCTTTTGGGGATACTATTCTAGAGGGTGGGCCCTTCAATGTATTGTAAATAAATGGAGGAATGATATGTAAATAACTTAATGATACAAGTTAAATCAACGTGTATAAAGCCTCTCCCACTTCTGGACAAGCCACATCCCACTTCTGGACAAAGCACCAACCACTTTCAATTATAAAACCACAGGCTAGGGGGGGCAGCATTTGGAATTTTGTTTCAGGTGCCAAAAAGTCTAGAGACGGCCCTGCACGTGTCACCCCTCGTCTGCCAATAGGTGGCATTTGAAAGTTGTTTCAAGCGTCAAAAACTCTAGGAACACCCCTGATGGTACTCCGACCACTCAGAGGTGGTAGTAGAGAGCTAATATTGAAACAAAAAGAAGTTAAATGGATTAAAAGAGTACGGTTTCTATCTCCGTCTGGTCTTAATCAAGACTATGACATATTTATTTTTGTAATATGTTGCAATTTTTGAATTTAGAAAGTCCTTGCAACCAGGTAACCCCTGCAATTTTGTCCTTGCATAAGGACTATATAGGGTTAATATGCCATCTAGAGGGGAGGGTCTATACACCCTTTCTAGTGTCTAGCTATTTCCTGTAATTAAGCACTTAAAGCAGATGACTATTAATACTTTGTAAGCTATGTTGTAACTATTTGTAACCATTCTAGCTTGAAAAGGGGAATTGTTTTCTCGAAACGTCGCTGGTATGACAAGATATATACAGTTAGCTTTACTGATATAAAATAAATATCTTTATTTGGACGTTTGCCGCCCGATTCTTGTTTGCTGTTTATCAGGATAAGTGATCCCTTACGGACAGGCACCCTTACTAATTTTATGGATAGTGCCGCTACTACAATGAGTCCCCCTCTGTCCCAAAAGGTAGACCCCCATCTGTCCCAGAGTCCCCCCTCTGTGGCAGAGTCCCCCCCTTCTGTAACAGAGTCCCCTCCCTTTGTGGCAGAGTCCCCACCCTCTGTATCAAAGGAATCTACCTTATCTTCTGTCGGTTTTCATGCCTCTGTGCATGTTTCCTGTGTTTCTCCCTCTAGTGGTGAGTCGATAGTAACTGCAGAGACAATCTTACCATGTCCCTATAGTGGTGAGTCAATAGGAAATGCAATGACACACACGCATGGCAGCACGGAGGCAGGAGTTAGGCTTTTATTATATACGATGTATACTATACTATATAATATACTATACTATATACTATATAATAGGTCATGTATCCATTATTAGAGACCTGCATTCTAGGTATCTACAGGCACTTGAAAAATGAATTCTGTATGTAGGGGGAGGTTAAAGGATATGGATCAACTTCAGGGTTAAATAATGCAGTGCATCTGGTCAGGTCAGGCTCCAGTATCTAAAAAAAACTTTTGTGCAGGTGATGATTTAGCGTGGGTAGCAGGTCTTCAAAATTAGATCCCCACAAAGGTTTTTATGCTTCACAGTGAAATATAAGGGTATTAGCAGTCACAGAGGAGTTTCATGCACTAATACAATGTTTGAAAAAGGCCAATAAACTCCAAGGTAAATTTCCAGATTTTTATATTGCACAATAAGAGCTATGTTGTCTTTTATGATATGGAAAATGTTGTTTGTTTGTTTAAGCTCTTTGGTTATGTTTGTTGTATTCCAGCACTCTTGGATCTATGGGTTTCCTATACTGGGAACAGCAATGGTCCTGTTGTTTTCCTCTAATTCTTCTGGAAATGGATTTATCATTTTAAAAATTTTGTTTTGACAGTGGTAACATGATCTATGAAATAACTGATTGACTATTATATAGTGAATAATGTAACCCAAAGGATATTAGAGTTCTGTGACACATACATTCTTATACAGGGCACAGAACTCTGAGGTGACATTATCCATAATAACCTATCACTTTTGTCCCCCAAACCTCCACCTCCATCACATAAATAAAGACATATGCTCAGGTTCTAAAATTAAACCCCACCAGGAAAGATATTTCATCCACTCAACAACCAAATGCTCCCTACTATTCCTTCATGACCATTCCAGTTTCTTACAGCCATGATCTTCTATTTACACTTCTGGATGTTGAATAAGAGGTGTGTGAGGTGCACCATTTTTTTGTTTTAAGGGTGGACATGTCCTTTAAAGTCTTCAAAAAGATGAGTCCAGAAGAGTTTGCATTGTGATCCATGTGGCTATTTTCCCTAGGCCTTTATTTTTCTGGGCCCAAAACATTGTCAGCCTTGAAAAGAGACAGCCAAGGAAGTGGTTAGGTGTAAAAAAAATGAGTGCTTACCAAATGTGCTTATGGCAAGATCCAACTTTTTCTCAAAGGCCAGAACAAGCTTACTGTGCAGATTCATTCAAGAGGAAGTGAGGTTTCTCCATACATATTTATAAAAGGCGAGATTAATCCAGACTTTACAGTAGCTTTTTTTGTCAAATGATTTTTTTTTGTTGCAGAATTGATAAAAAGGCAGATTTCCAATTCCATGTGCTACTTGTACAAACACTAAATAACCAAAAAAAAAGTGCACATTCTAGAAAAATAAATCCAAATGTAATGAAGTGATACAAACCATTTTGCAACTTTAGAAACATCTTTTTACAAACGCAGAGATTCCACCCATTTGCCTATTTAGCATGCCCCTCAATATAAGCCAAACAGCTGAGAATCAATAATAAAGGGAACCTTCTCCAGCAAATCATCCAATGTGGTATACCTGATTTTATGTTCTAGGTGCCCCTCAGGACTATATGTAGGAGAGACTGGACAGACTGAGGCAAAGGATGAACTCTCATCGATTCACAATTAATAACAATAAACGTGATGTCCCTGTGGGTGCCCATTTCTGCAGCTAAGGACATAACCTGAAAGACCTAAAAGTCACAGTGCTTATGGGAAATTTCAGATCCCAAAAGGAGAGGTTAGAATGGGAATGTAAACTTATACAAAAATTTGGGACTCTGGACTCAATAAAGATCTAAACTTTATGTGTCACAATGTTTCTAATCTTAATGTCATGTAGAGTTAATCAGACTAAATTCCTCTAAACCACCCAAAGCCATAAATATCTCATTTATACCAGACCCTCCATGGACGCTAGAGGTGAAGTGTATCTGATTGTTTGTTGAAGCCTTGCAAATTATTTTATTACTGCCTGTGATAATTGAATGTGCATTTACTGTTTTATTTACAACAGCCATTGCCAATCAGGCATGGGGGCAAAAGATAACCTCTGTGTAATGTCAGAAAGTCTTGGTTCTAGTATGTATAAAATAGAGTGCTTTACAAGATTCAGTATTGTATCATGTCTGAGGAAGAAGCCTAAGTGCTTCGAAAACTTGCATTTCAATCATTTTAGTTAGCCAATAAAAGGTATTATTTTATATCCAAGATGTCTTCACTTTCATCTATGGCTAACACGGTATAATTCTCTACTACTAAAGCAATAAGCAGGAAATAGTTGTTTTGCAAGCTTCACTGGTAATTTAACATGGACCCCTTTTCTCCTATGCAGCCGAACCAGGAGCCAACTTGTATGTATGTATGTATTTATGTATAGTTTATTTATAAAGCGCCAATTTTGGACGCAGTGCTGAACAGTATAAAATACAATAAAGTCATACAAGGGGGATAATTACATAGAAAGTTCAGTACATAAATATATAAATTATATAAATAGAAGTGCTAGAGCTTTGCCACAAGAAGAAAGGAGGTCCCTGTCCTGTAGAGCTTACAATCTAGTTAGTTGGATAACATACAGATACAATGGAAAGGGTATACTGTAAGTGCTGGAGTACTTATCGCTTGATTTTGCTGTATGTAAGAATTCAATAAGAGATTACAACAAAGACGACAGATATATTTATTTAACTAATTCTGAGGTGTCTTTATGTCCCCAGGACCTATTGGAGAAGTATTTTGCATAATGTATTAAATCTTGGGCTGCCTAGACATGTGATCCAAAAGGCATATAAACAATTATTTAAACAGTGCAAACAAATAATCAAAGTATATGGGAAAGTATGCAGGAAAGCACTTTCTGTACATTAACTTTACATTACTAATTACATTTACTAATCGGATGAAGTGAACCCAGTCTTACAGAAAATATCTGACATTTTTCACAGCAATTACAAAGATTCGGTGTTACTCAATGCTGTAGAAACATGAAAAGTATAATATAGGATTAAAGAAATGAGTATACCATACGTGCTAATAGAAGTAGCTGACTGGTAGAAATAATGCTTTTTGACATTTTACATGGTTTGCAAGCAATTCTAGAGCAATGACCTCGTTACTCTTGTTCTGCCTGAGAGGAAATGGTTAGGTGCACAATACACCTATTGCATCCTGTCTGTCATGCTCTGAGACCGCATCTCTCTGCAAACTGAAACTTTGCATTTTTTTTTAGTAAAAATAATCACGGTTTATTCAAGAAGAAGTTGCCCACTCATCTTGAAACTTCTTAACATTCTCTACAACTGATAACTAACTAAATATATTACAGCCCAATGGTTCTTCTTTATAAACAATTCTTTTTAAAGAAGAATCTTGGAATGTGTGTGCAATGTAAGGGATGTCTATCATGTAAGATAACATATATCTAACTAATTAGCATTTGGTTCAGATCTACCCAAGCAGCTAGCAATAACTAGTAATTAGTCTAGCAAAGAGTAGATATAGTTATCACATTATGTCATTACAAACTGACCTCAATTTATATCCATATACGAGAGTGCTATTTAGTAAGCAGCAGAGACATCATTCAGACTCCAGGTTTTTTTTTTTACTATATCTCAACATAGCAGTGAATTAAATCCTTTTAACACATTCCTGTCTTATACCCCCCCCCTCAGTTCTTACAGATTGAAGCACCACTGTCCTTTCCCCATTATTATTTCTTTTAGATTGTGTTAAACCCCTCTCCCCAACACACACACCACACACAAAAGCTCCTGTCCATGTAGTTTATTTTCTAGCCAGTATGAATTGCAGAAAGAATCGTAATTGTCAGCTGCTTTTTTTTTATTATTCCATTCTATTTCTAGCAAAATATACAATTTCTAAAGGAGAGGGGCAGAATATCTCAGCTGAAACATGGCTATCAACTTCTAGGGGTCCGGACAGGCTACAATTTCCTTGTTTTGATCTGCTATTCTGTATTATATTGTATTGCTATATAGTTAAGAGCATCTGTATAAGTGTACAACATACAAGTACATTCCAGTACCCACAGACGAATTAAAGGAAAACAAAACTTAAATTGTTGTAATAATGTGAAGGCTTTTTCTTCCCCAGACCACCTATATATTGAAGAAACTTCTCTAGTTGCATTGATGTACAGAAAGAAGGCTTTCATGTCGTTGCCAGTACAACTCACAGCCTATGTAGTCTTCAAAGAGCCTTGTAAGCATGTGTACCTATGCACATATTTTTTATACAAATAGGGACGTCTCTGATGACTTTGAAAGCTGCTTGTTGCCCTGCACTTTATTTTCTAGCCAGCAAGCTTTGCTGACAGCATTACAGGAGCAATACAAAATAGTCAAATGGTTTTACTATTGTATTTTTTTTCTTTTTTTGGGTGCTTCTTTTCCTAACAAAAGATAATGTTTCTGAATGTACCTGTTTTATCTGGGTTATCTCTGGTATGTCAGCAGTCAATTGCTGTCCTTTTAGAAACACACAAATCATTAAGTTACAGGTTCAAATCCCTACAATTTCTTTTGAAACTTTAGTACTGTAATCTTGTTCCTTAAAGCTTGATAGGAAATAACTGCATAGATTACTTTTGTGTTTAATACCCACAGGTTAATTTCATAAATCAACCAACAGCTGCAGCAATGGGACATAGCTTGCTGTATCACTGTTAATGTGCTCTGTTTTTTGGGACAATATTAACTAGTGACTTTAATTCCCCTTAAACTATGCTATCAGTAATAATCAGTGCATAGCTACGTCAATTGAGTCACATGACTCACTAAAGATGTGTATTACAGCAATTAATGCATGCCTCACTTTAAAAGGACACTATAGTTAGGAGGTAGAACAACAGTATCCCTACCCCATTTACGATTGATAACAGTAGCAGTGAGCTGTTAAATAGACACATGTGCTGCATGAGTCCTTCTCAAATAAGTGACTTAAAAGGAAAATTATACTTGTCAGTAACTTACTGCTTTCTAGCAGCAACTAACTAAAGCTCCTTCCCCTCTTTTATTAATACATGTTCTCCAATATCAGAGATGGTAGAATTGTCAGAGACAATTACTGTGGGAGGAGTCAGAATGAAGCCAGTTACTGCATGTGTGTAATGCACTTGAGGAGGCCAGTCAAAGTTGGGTGCAGAAAAGACCCACAGAAAAGACCACACACAGCTTTTTGACAAATCATTGCTCATGTCAGCGATAAGAAAAGTAGGTAGGTGTACTGTCTCCTACCTCCCTGGAAAATATAGATTTGATAGCCAAAAAGTGATTTAGGCCCCCTTTAAATACAAAGATATAACAAGTAGCCTGACAGTTCCAAGTCCAGTGGATGGCCTGCAGCCTTGTGCTTTAATATGGTCATGGAACTCCTATCTGTTTTTATTGTTTATATCTGAAAACTGCTGGAAAACGTGTGATGCTGACACACATCTTAGAATAAGCTAGGCAGACAGTCAGGCGTACCATATGGTATGAGTTACTCACGTTATTCCAATTTTCGATATTGTACTGATAAATTTCTTTAATTGGACACTTTTAACCATCTGTTCCTAACTTTAAATATAATGGAAGAGATTCAAGATTCTCATTTTATAACAAACAGTTTTCTAAGCTATGCTCAATTTATAAGAGTTATTATCAACTCTTTTACTGAACATGAAGATAAATTAACACTAATTAACAAGACTTTCCTCCTCTAAACTGCCATTGATGCCATAATTAGGGTTTACTAATTTCCTCCTCATACATCTCTAAACTGCCACTGATACCATAGTTAGGGTTTACTAATTTCATTCACATGATCTCTAAACTGCCACTGGTACCATAGTTATTGTTTACTAATTTCCTCCTATACATCTCTAAACTGCCACTGATACCATAGTTAGGGTTTACTAATTTCATTCACATGATCTCTAAACTGCCATTGATACCATAGTTATTGTTTACTAATTTCCTCCTCATACATCTCTAAACTGCCACTGATACCATAGTTAGGGTTTACTAATTTCATTCACATGATCTCTAAACGCGCACTGATACCATAGTTATTGTTTACTATTCCTCCTCATACATCTCTAAACGGCCACTGATACCATATTTAGGTTTACTAATTTCATCTAAATACATCTCTAAACTGCACTGATACCATAGTTAGGTTTACTAATTCCTCCTCATACATCTCTAAACTGCTACTGATACCATAGTTAGGGTTTACTAATTTCATCCTCATACATCTCTAAACTGCCACTGATACCATAGTTAGGGTTTACTAATTTCATCCACTGATCTCTAAACTGCCACTGATACCACTGTTAGGGTTTACTAATTTCATCTAAATACATCTCTAAACTGCCACTGATACCATAGTTTAGGTTTACTAATTTCCTCCTCATAATCTCTAAACTGCCACTGACACCATAGTTAGGTTTACTAATTTCATCCTCATACATCTCTAAACTGCCACTGATACCATAGTTAGGTTTACTAATTTCACCCACATATCGCTAAACGTGCACTGATACCATAGTTAGGGTTTACTATTTCCTAAATCTGTTAAATATGTTGATAGTACAGGTAGTGCACATCACAACTGAGTTTCTATCTGGAAGTACCCAGTACCATTTCTAGGCATTGGCGAATATAATCACCAACAAAGACAATAAATCCACTCAATAATCAAAACCACAAAGATGCCCCCAAACCCTCCAGCAATCAGAGAGGAATGAGGATTCAAATTAGAGGAAACTTTTACTACTTCACATATAGACCCCACACAATGGACACTATCAAGCTACTAGAATAGCAACAGAAGTACCAATTAATAACTTTATTCAATAAGAGATTTAATGTCTTACACTCCTCCATTTCGTTGGCTCTAGCCCAATATCTAAGCCCTAGAGACTAGGGTAGGAGAAATTAAAGACTTGCTAACACCATTGGAAAACAGTTCCAGACAACAACACCAACTTATTCAACAACTACAAGAAAAATTAGAAAGACAACCTGGAGAATCGCACAAGGAGGAGTAACCTCAGGATATTGAAATTAATGAGTCATATAAAGGTCAAGATCTCATCAACTTTATCAATCAAGACATGATAGCTGTGTTAGGAATCACGCACACCATAACAACTTAATATAGAAAAGTCCATAGAATTGGACCAGAAAGACAAAAGCATCTGATTGACATTGCTCTGTAATTATGAAACTATTGTACTTCAGTGATAAAGAATTATTCTGCAAACATTATGTCACTAATAAATTAAATAAAATAGGGAGAGAAAAAGGCATTACAGCTCCCCCAGTATATGCAAACAAGGAACAGAGATTGACAGGGTTATTCAATAAAAGTTCTTATCGTTTAAAATGGTGCTAAATTTGCCCCAACCAATCAGATGTTAGCTTTCAAATGTTAATAAACCTGATAGGTTTGGGCAAAATTAGCACCATTTTAAACGATAAGAACTTTATTGAATAACCCCATTGTTTCTTATTCTCCAAACATATAGGAATTGAAAACATTGGAGGTCAAAAATCATAAAATACTACTAATCCAGGACTTTTCAGCAGTAGTAAGCACTAAACAAAGCCATTTAACCCAGTCTGTCTTTACCGGGTGGAGCCCTAAAGGAGCCCATTATCCCAAAAAAGTCCTGTCACTTTCCACTCGCAGGGATGAAAAATACAGGCAGCACTAAATAAGGTACAAAATCTCTATTTTAAATGAGGGTTTGGCTAGACATCAACCTCTCATACACAGTACATAAAGTTAAATGGTCCCAATTAAAAATATTCTCCATAGATGGTCTGAACACATCCCGGAAATCGAAATAGAGTTATCCCCATTAAAGAGACTACACCCCCCACATACACCTGAGGAAGGGGGCGGTTACCTCCCGAAACATTGTGTGGTAACTTTTCACACTTTAATAAATTATTTTTTGAAGATTGCCTTGAGTGTGCCTCCCTGTTCATATTAAATTGTACACCCCCACATAGCATTACTCCAAAACGCACTGGAAGCAAGAGGACGAGGGTTCATGAAAGCTACATGGATAGCCCACTATATCTCTGCTTCTCACAAGTCAAAAAGTAAAGAAGTAGCTATGCTTCTTACTCATTACAATGTTCTAATGATACAACAACTAACGTAAAACGTGATGCAAGATTTGTTTCGAGATCTAATAAAAAAACATTTTATTTAAAGGGCATGTCCACCCCCAAAACTATAATCCCCCCCACTAATGGCCCCACCATGTGTGTAATAAAATCCTTACCTCACTTCCCAGCCCCATAGGTTCTCCTGTAGTCCCCCCCAAAGTAAAAAAACTGCCCACCAGGAGGATAGCAGAGTCCATATAGGACTCTGCCTCCTATCTGGCCTCCGGGAGAAGTTTGGCATGCGTACTGCAGCCCTTCTCCCCCTCCCTCTCGCTCCCATTTTGCGATCCCTCCCCCTACCATAAAACCACTTGCCCATATATTAGTATATCTTCCCCCAGCCCCAACTGCTAAAAAATAATTTTAAGAAAAACCCCCTGAACTCTACTTCTACCTTCCCTCTCTCCCCGGCGTTCTGAGAAGCCGGCGCCGCGTCCGTGATTGGCTCCTCTCAGCCTTTCACGGACACGGCTGCCGTCCCGCCCCCTGCTTGCAGTGTCTTGCAAGCAAAAGGCCAGGCCGGGCGTCGGAGGAGAGAGGGAAGGTAAGTAAACATCGGGGCACTTTCTTAAATTTATTTTTAGTGGTTGGGGCTGGGGGAAGGCATATTATAATATGACAAAAAAAATTATAGGGTGACATGCCCTTTAAAAAAAATCCACAAGATTGCAACAATGGTTTCGCTACATCACCCCAAAATTGTCAAAATATTTGCATCTTTAGAAACAAGTATGCCCCTAGAAGCATGCCATAGAGTTATCATGAGTTGCTGTGTCCATTGACATCCATTAGTGTCAGCAACTCCTAAAATGCATGCATCTGTGCATTATCACAGAACTATTCAATGCGATGCACTGGTTGGAGCAGGACTATAGAAACTATATGGAAAAATAAATTCCTATACGTTATTACATCTATAACGCATTGCATTCCAATGCTCAAAAACTGCATAGTGTGAACAAGCTCAACTGCAAATGAAAAATGTCACTATTCTATGGAATAAGAGGATTGTCAGTAGGATATAAACCTTATTAGAGATGGAAGAGAATGACCTGGAATGAAATCCCAGGAGACTGGAGAGATGTGAAGATTAGGATGGATTAATAGACCATAGTATTATCTGTGGTAACAGTAACACTGAATGCCTTTGTGGATAATATCAGGGAAATAGGATGAAAAAGGTGAACAGAGAACATTGATGGGAGTCCATCAATGTTTTCCTGTTCACCTTTTCAACAGGAACTGGTATATATGTAAGAACCAGCGTGGCAACAGAATACAATAACAGTTATTGTTGCAAACTGGTTATGTTGTTCAGATGGATGCTGATTTTATTGTTATTCTTCAATTTTTGGTGCAAAACGTCAGGATTTTTAAACGTTAGTTTTTTACCACCATTTTACTTCTCTCAAATTGTAGTTTCAGATAATGTAGTTGTTTCAGTGAGTATAGTGCCTTTAAGAAAGAGATCCCTGCCTTGAAGAGCTTATAATCTAAGTGTAATATAAAATCCACCTGGATAATAGTGTGTCAGACACTAAATGATTGTTATCGTTCCCATTGCATTTTGCGATCCTAATGTGTTTCCAGTTCACATTAGCCAATGCAATCAGGTGGTCTCTCTATGTCCAATGCGCTTCGATCCGTTATCGGAGCGCATGCGTCCAAGACAATTCATGCTTCTCGAAAGCATTTATATAATAAAGATGTGTTTTGGATTGCAGCGAACATAGCAAATAACACGGGGCAAATTGGAAAAACCCTGCATGTGCTGCTGTGCGTATATGTGGGACCTAGCTCTTAGTGTTTGCATTTGGGCCGATACAATATGACCTGATCTAAAGCCAGTGGTGTTTAGCAAAAGAGCGTGAATTAGCAGAAACCAGCAATCCAGGGACTATTTCTAGCAACAAAGTCGCTAAAACAGTATAATGATTAGCAGTAGCTATTGATCAAGGATCATCACCAAACATCTATTATGGATAATTAGCAATATATAAGTATTACCTTTCAAGCTACCTAGGGCCAGCAGTGCCAAGCATCCCCAGCCAGTGACCCAGGGCCATAATACAAGCATACAATCTATGATCTCGTACATAAATTAGGTATTCAAGGAGAACTTTGATCTAAATACACATTCTTCTGAATGTGCTGATCAAAATGATGTATACTTTGCTTTTCTTAGTAATTCCAAACCAAATACCCTCTTTGTGAAGTCAGTAAATTATTCACTTTCCTTCTGCTTCCCTTTCCCAGTGGGACAGACATGCTCACTATGCTTCACCTAGAGAGAGTAGCAAGTAGCTGTTCTTCCACTGATAAAAAGACATGATATCAAAGTGAAAATGACAGTAACTGCTGGCTGCTGTAGTGAAAGAGGTTAGTATGTAACACAGGAGACATCTTTGAGCTTTTTCTCCTGAACGCTGTGAAAACCCTGATCGTACTTTAGCAGGATATCTCTTGTAGAAGTGGTCTGACATCTACCTACTATATAAAGTAGAAATCTTGTATGTATGTATATGCCACACCCCTGAATGCCCCCAAACCTTATGATCACACTCATACCCCAACCATGAAGGCCACATCCCAATTAAGAATTGCAATGTCCCCAAATGTTGTGACCATGCCCCCAATTGTGATCACCCCCTCCCCATAAAAAAACATTATGGTGACACCCCCATACATCATGCCATGCCCAATGATCACAGGCATACCCCCAAACACCATGCTCACACCCACCAAACTGTGCACCATGCCCACAAATGACATCTTTAGGAATACATTATGCCCCTTAGAAGCATGCCATAGAGTTATCATGAGTTGCTGTGTTTGTTCCTTGATCTTATTGGTGTCAGCAACTCGTAAAAATGCATCATCTGTGCCCCTACCCACGGCAACATCACAGACATGCCACCATCCACCTACTCAAACCAGGACAGTTGGGGGGTATCACTACACAATAAAAAGTGGTCCTTGAGCAAGAAAGTGTTAAGTGCAAACAAAATGACTGCTAACTAAGTGTCAAAAAAATATACAGTGCAACAGAATTAGGTCTGGCTTTAAAAACACAGACAAAGAGCCTGCATGTCCCATCTTCAGAGACACAAGAACAGTGTGACATCAGTCAGTCACTCAAGTGCTGCGGTATTCAGGTGCATCAAAATCTTATCCAAGGCCAATGTAATGTAGCTGTTCACAGTAGTTCACCACAACATTTGTATATTTAAAGAAAGTGTTCAGACAACATTGTCCCAATAGACAGGGCACATTCACAAACATACAACCAGCTGTGTCTCACCTCCCCTTTGCTGTGGACATTGGGTGATTTATGAAAACAACCCGTGAGTAATAGGGGTCGGCTCCCACAATCCATCTTAGCTGGGTAGCCCTTATGTAAGTGTCTGTGTATAGGCACATGCTCTGTAGTGCTCAATAGATCAAACAAGGAAGTTGCAGCCTTGCTTCCTAGAAGCTCACAGCCAATCACATTACAGCTCAGAGATCCTGCCTGACACAGAACAGAGATTTCAGGTTTTTGTTAACACGTTCAATGCTCCTGTCCTAACAATGATATAACCCTTTACTTTTCATACAAAATAAATCTTTGCAGTGTATTTCATAGATAGCATGGATGTAAAAAAAAAAAAACGAATACTAACGCAAAATTTATTGCACGCAAAAGAAGCAAAATTGCGACATGGTGCAGGCAGTGCAAAACCTTCGCTAAGATCACGCTAACATAGGTTAGCGTGATTTTGCTCTTATTTTCTCGTTAGCGCAGGATATTGCATCTCCCTGCAAATGTGTTAGGCTATATTTAAATAACAGAGATAGGTGATCAGTGTGTATTAACCAATTTAATACACCTTTGAAAAACCACCAGGGAGTATTACCTATTTACCATCATATGTGCTGAGCTTTTTCGCTTTTGATGAAAATTCGCCTTTTTAATAACTTGGATGAAGGAAAAGTTGAAAGTTTAAAAAATTGTGGTAAAGGTTGGTGGGGAAAAAAGCAAAATAATGCCCCTTTATAAATATGTCCCTCAGACCCCCATTTACTTTATTGGTAATAAAGAAAATCGGAACATTAAAAAAAAAAATCTTTAAAAAAGGGAAAAATTAACCTTAAAAAGCAAAATCGCAGATTGTATTACAGTAAATGCTGGAAAATAGTCTAACACTCCCCTGAGTGTTTGAGAAACACTGCACATGTACTGACACCTCCATGGACCCTTGGCAGGCTAAATAAATGGGCACTTATGCGTTTACTAATTTCCTCCTCATACATCTCTAAACTGCCACTGATACCATAGTTAGGGTTTACTAATTTCATTCACATGATCTCTAAACTGCCACTGAGTTAGGGTTTACTAATTTCATTCACATGATCTCTAAACTGCCACTGGTACCATAGTTATTGTTTACTAATTTCCTCCTCATACATCTCTAAACTGAAACTGCCACTGATACATAGTTAGGGTTTACTAATTTCATTCACATGATCTCTAAACGCCACTGATACCATAGTTATTGTTTACTAATTTCTCCTCATACATCTCTAAACTGCCACGATACACATAGTTAGGGTTTCTAATTTCATCTATACATCTCTAAACTGCCACTGATACATAGTTTAAGGTTTACTAATTTCCTCCTCATCCTTCTAAACTGCTAACTGATACCATAGTTAGGGTTTACTAATTTCATCCTCATACATCTCTAAACTGCCACTGATACCATAGTAGGGTTTACTAATTTCATCCACATGATCTCTAAACTGCCACTATACCATGTTAGGGTTTACTAATTTCATCTAAATACATCTCTAAACTGCCACTGATACCATAGTTAAGGTTTACTAATTTCCTCCTCATAATCTCTAAACTGCCACTGACCATAGTTAAGGTTTACTAATTTCATCCTCATACATCTCTAAACTGCCACTGATACCAGTTTAGGGTTTACTAATTTCAATCCACATGATCGCTAAACTGCCACTGATACCATAGTTAGGTTTTACTAATTTCCTAATCTGTTAAATATGTTGAGTTACAAGGTAGTGCACATCACAACTGAGTTTCTATCTGGAAGTACCCAGTACCATTTCTAGGCATTGGCGAATATAATCACCAACAAAGACAATAAATCCACTCAATAATCAAAACCACAAAGATGCCCCCAAACCCTCCAGCAAATCAGAGAGGAATGGGATTCAAATTAGAGGAAACTTTTACACTTCACATTAGACCCACACACAATGGACACTATCAAGCTACTAGAATAGCAACAGAGTATCCAATTTATAACTTTATTCAATAAGAGATTTAATGTCTTACACCCTCCATTTCGTTGGCTCTAGCCCAAATAATCTAAGCCCTAGAGCCTAGGGTAGGAGAAATTAAAGACTTGCTAACACCATTGGAAACCAGTTCCAGACAACAACACCAACTTATTCAACAACTACAAAAAAATATAGAAAGACAACCTGGAGAATCGCACAAGGAGGAGTAACCTCAGGATATTGAAATTAATGGTCATAAAGGTCAAGATCTCATCAACTTTATCAATCAAGACATGATAGCTGTGTTAGGAATCACGCACACCATAACAACTTAATATAGAAAGAGTCCATAGAATTGGACCAGAAAAGACAAAAGCATCTGATTGACATTGCTCTGTAATTATGAAACTATTGTACTTCAGTGATAAAGAATTATTTCAAACATTATGTCACTAATAAATTAAATAAAATAGGGAGAGAAAAGGCATACAGCTCCCCGGCAGTATATGCAAACAAGGAACAGAGATGACAGGGTTATTCAATAAAAGTTCTTATCGTAAATAATGGTGCTAAATTTGCCCCAACCAATCAGATGTTAGCTTTCAAATGTTAAATAAGACCTGATAGGTTTGGGCAAAATTAGCACCATTTTAAACGATAAGAACTTTATTGAATAACCCCATTTGTTTCTTATTCTCCAAACATATAGGAGATTGAAAACATTGGAGGTCAAAAATCTAAAATACTACTAATCCAGGACTTTTCACAGTAGTAAGCACTAAACAAAGCCATTTAACCCAGTCTGTCTTTACCGGGGTGGAGCCCTAAAGAGCCCAGTATCCCAAAAAAGTCCTGTCACTTTTCCACTCGCAGGGATGAAAAATACAGGCAGCACTAAATAAGGTACAAAATCTCTATTTTAAAAATGAGGGATTGGCTAGACAGTCACCTCTCATAACACAGTACAAAGTTAAATGTCCACATTAAAATATTCTCCATAGATGGTCTGAACACATCCCGGAAATCGAAATAAGTTATCCCCCATTTAAAGAGACTACACCCCCACATACACCGGAGGAAGGGGCGTTGACCTCCCGAAACATTGTGTGGTAACTTTTCAGCACTTTAATAAATTATTTTTTGAAGATTGCCTTGGAGTGTGCCTCCCTGTTCAATTAAATTGTACACCCCCACATAGAATTACTCCAAAACGCACTGGAAGCAAGAGGACGAGGGTTCATGAAAGCTACATGGATAGCCCACTATATCTCGGCTTCTCACAAGTCAAAAAGTAAAGAAGTAGCTATGCTTCTTGACTCAATTACAATGTTCTAATGATACAACAACTAACGTAAAACTGATGCAAGATTTGTTTCGAGATCTAATAAAAAACATTTTATTTAAAGGGCATTTCCACCCCCAAAACTATAATCCCCCCCACTAATGGCCCCACCATGTAGTGTAATAAAATCCTTACCTCACTTCCCACTCCATAAGGTTCTCCTGTAGTCCCCCCCAAAGTAAAAAAACTGCCCACCAGGAGGATGCAGAGTCCATATAGGACTCTGCCTCCTATCTGGCCTCCGGGAGAAGTTTGCATGCGTACTGCAGCCCTTCTCCCCTCCCTCTCGCTCCCATTTTGCGATCCCTCCCCCTACCATAAAACCACTTGCCCATATATTAGTATATCTTCCCCCAGCCCCAACTGCTAAAAAATAATTTTAAGAAAAACCCCCTGAACTCTACTTACCTTCCCTCTCTCCCCCGGCGTTCTGAGAAGCCGGCAGCCGCGTCCGTGATTGGCTGCCTCTCAGCCTTTCACGGACACGGCTGCCGGTCCCCCCCCTGCTTGCGTGTCTTGCAAGCAGAAGGCCAGGCCGGGCGTCGGAGGAGAGAGGGAAGGTAAGTAACATCGGGGCACTTTCTTAAATTTTTTTTTAGTGGTTGGGGCTGGGGGAAGGCATATTATAATATGACAAAAAAAATTTATAAGGTGGACATGCCCTTTAAAAAAAATCCACAAGATTGCAACAATGGTTTCGCTACATCACCCAAATTGTCAAAATATTTGCATCTTTAAAATACAGTATGCCCTTAGAAGCATGCCATGAGTTATCATGATTGCTGTGTCCATGGACATCCATTAGTGTCAGCAACTCCTAAAAATGCATGCATCTGTGCATTATCACAGAACTATCAATGCGATGCACTGGTTGGAGCAGGACATATAGAAACTATATGGAAAAAAAATTCCTATACGTTATTACATTCATAACGCATTGCATTACAATGCCAAAAACTAGCATAGTGTGAACAAGCTCAGACTGCAAAATGAAAAATGTCACTATTCTATGGAATAAGAGGATTGTCAGTAGGATATAAACCTTATTAGAGATGGACGGAGAATGACCTGGAATGAAATCACCAGGAGACTGGAGAGATGTGAAGATATAGGATGGATTAAGACCATAGTATTATCTTTGGTAACAGTAACACTGAATGCCTTTGTGGAATTCAGGAAATAGGATGAAAAAGGTGAACAGGAGAACATTGATGGGGAGTCCATCAATGTTTTCCTGTTCACCTTTTCAACAGGAACTGGTATATATGTAAGAACCAGCGTGGCAACAAGAATACAATACAGTTATTGTATGCAACTGGTTATGTTGTTCAATGGATGCTGATTTTAGTTATTCTTCAATTTTTGGTGCAAAACGTCAGGATTTTTAAACGTTAGTTTTTTACCACCATTTTACTTCTCTCAAATTGTAGTTTCAGATAATGTAGTTGTTTCAAGTGAGTATAGTGAACCTTTAAGAAAGAGATCCCTGCCTTGAAGAGCTTATAATCTAAGTGTAATATAAAATCCACCTGGATAATAGTGTGTCAGACACATAATGATTGTTATCGGTCCCATTGCATTTGCGATCCTATGTGTTTCCAGTCACATTAGCCAATGCAATCAGGGTGGTCTCTCTATGTGCAATGCGCTTCGATCCGTTATCGGAGCGCATGCGTACAAGACAATTCATGCTTCTCGAAAGCATTTATATAATAAAGATGTGTTTTGGATTGCAGCGAACATACAATACACGTGGCAAATTGGAAACCCTGCATGTGCTGCTGTGCGTAATGTGGGACCTAGCTCTTAGTGTTTGCATTTGGCCGAATACAAATATGACCTGATCTAAATGCCATGTGTAGTTTAGCAAAAGAGCGGTGAATTAGCAGAAACCAGCATCCAGGGACTATTTCAGCAACAAAGTCGCTAAAACCAGTATAATGATAGCAGTAGCTATTGATCAAGGGATCATCACCAAACATCTATATGGATAATTAGCAATATAAATAATAGTATTACCTTTCAAGCTACCTAGGGCCAGCAGTGCCAAGCATCCCCAGCCATGACCCAGGGCCATAATACAAGCATACAATCTATGATCTCGTACATAAATTAGGTATCTCAGGAGAACTTTGATCTAAAAACAGTTTACTAATTTCCTCCTCATACATCTCTAAACTGCCACTGATACCATAGTTAGGGTTTACTAATTTCATTCACATGATCTCTAAACTGCCACTGATACCATAGTTATTGTTTACTAATTTCCTCCTCATACATCTCTAAACTATGGTATCAGTGGCAGTTTAGAGATGTATGAGGAGGAAATTAGTAAACATAACTATGGTACCAGTGGCAGTTTAGAGATCATGTGAATGAAATTAGTAAACCCTAACTATGGTATCAGTGGCAGTTTAGAGATGTTGAGGAGGAAATTAGTAAACCCTAATTATGGCATCAATGGCAGTTTAGAGGAGGAAAGTCTTGTTAATTAGTGTTAATTTATCTTCATGTTCAGTAAAAAGAGTTGATAATAACTCTTATAAATTGAGCATAGCTTAGAAAACTGTTTGTTATAAAATAAATCTTAATCTCTTCCATTATATTAAAGTTAGGAACAGATGGTTAAAAGTGTCCAATTAAAGAAATTTATCAGTACAATATCGAAAATTGGAATACGGAGTAACTCATACCATATGGTACGCCTGACTGTCTGCCTAGCTTATTCTAAGATGTGTGTCAGCATCACACTGTGTTCCAGTGGTTGGCTTCAGATAGTAAACAATAAAACAGATAGGAGTTCCATGACCATATTAAAGCACAGCTGCAGGCCATCCACTGGACTTGGAACTGTCAGGCTACTTGTTATATCTTTGTATTTAAAGGGGGCCTAAATCACTTTTTGGCTATCAAATCTTATTTTCCAGGGAGGTAGGAGACAGTACACCTACCTACTTTTCTTATCGCTGACATGAGCAATGATTTGTCAAAAAGCTGTGTGTGGTCTTTTCTGTGGGTCTTTTCTGCACCCAACTTTGACTGGCCTCCTCAAGTGCATTACACACATGCAGTAACTGGCTTCATTCTGACTCCCCCACAGTAATTGTCTCTGACAATTCTACCATCTCTGATATTGGGAGACAGTATTAAAAAAGAGGGGAAGGAGCTTAGTTAGTTGCTGCTAGAAAGCAGTAGTTACTGACGTATAATTTTCCTTTTAAGTCACTTATTTGAGAAGGACTCATGCAGCACATGTGTCTATTTAACAGCTCACTGCTACTGTTATCAATCGTAAATGGGGTAGGGATACTGTTGTTCTACCCTCTAACTATAGTGTCCTTTTAAATGAGGCATGCATATTGCTGTAATACACATCTTTAGTGAGCATGTGACTCAATTGACGTAGCTATGCACTGATTATTACTGATAGCATAGTTTAAGGGGAATTAAAGTCACTAGTTAATATTGTCCCAAAAACAGAGCACATTAACGTGATACAGCAAGCTATGTCCCATTGCTGCAGCTGTTGGTTGATTTATGAAATTAACCTGTGGGTATTAAACACAAAAGTAATCTATGCAGTTATTTCCTATCAAGCTTAAGGAACAAGATTACAGTACTAAAGTTTCAAAAGAAATTGTAGGGATTTGACCTGTAACTTAATGATTTGTGGTTTTCTAAAAGGACAGCAATTGACTGCTGACATACCAGAGATAACCCAGATAAAACAGGTACTTCAGAAACATTATCTTTTGTTAGGAAAGAAGCACCCAAAAAAAGAAAAAAAAATCAATAGTAAAACCATTTGACTATTTTGTATTGCTCCTGTAATGCTGTCAGCAAAGCTTGCTGGCTAGAAAATAAAGTGCAGGGCAACAAGCAGCTTTCAAAGTCACAAGACGTCCCTATTTGTATAAAAAATATGTGCATAGGTACACATGCTTACAAGCTCTTTGAAGCTACATAGGCTGTGAGTTGTACTGGCAACGACATGAAAGCCTTCTTTCTGTACATCAATGCAACTAGAGAAGTTTCTTCAATATATAGGTGGTCTGGGGAAGAAAAAGCCTTCACATTTTACAACAATTTAAGTTTTGTTTTCCTTTAATTCGTCTGTGGGTACTGGAATGTACTTGTATGTTGTACACTTATACAGATGCTCTTAACTAATAGCAATACAATATAATACAGAATAGCATCAAAACAAGGAATTGTAGCCTGTCCGGACCCCTAGAGTTGATAGCCATGTTTCAGCTGAGATATTCTGCCCCTCTCCTTTAGAAATTGTATATTTTGCTAGAAATAGAATGGAATAATAAAAAAAAAGCAGCTGACAATTATTCTTTCTGCAATTCATACTGGCAGAAAATAACTACATGGACAGGAGCTTTTGGTGTGTGTGTGTGGTGTTGGGGAGAGGGTTTAACACAATCTAAAGAAATAATAATGGGGAAAGGACATGGTGCTTCATCTGTAAGAACTGAGGGGGGGGGTATAAGACAGGAATGTGTTAAAAGATTTAATTCACTGTATGTTGTAGATATAGTAAAAAAAAAAACCTGGAGTCTGAATGATTTCTCTGCTGCTTACTAAATAGCACTCTCTTATATGGATATAAATTGAGGTCAGTTTGTAATGACATAATGTGATAACTATATCTACTCTTTGCTAGACTAATTACTAGTTATTGCTAGCTCTTGGGTAGATCTGAACCAAATGCTAATTAGTTAGATATATGTTTATCTTACATGATAGACATCCCTTACATTGCACAAACATTCCAGATTCTTCTTTAAAAAGAATTGTTTTAAAGAAGAACCATTGGGCGGTATATATTTAGTTAGTTATCAGTTGTAGAGAATGTTAAGAAGTTTCAAGATGAGTGGGCAACTTCTTCTTGAATAAACCGTGATTATTTTTCTAAAAAAAAAATGCAAAGTTTCAGTTTGCAGAGAATGCGGTCTCAGAGCATGACAGAGGATGCAATAGGTGTATTGTGCACCTAACCATTTCCTCTCAGGCAGAACAAGAGTAACGAGGTCATTGCTCTAGAATTGCTTGCAAACCATGTAAAATGTCAAAAAGCATTATTTCTACCAGTCAGCTACTTCTATAGCACGATGGTATACTCATTTCTTTAATCCTATATTATACTTTTCATGTTTCTACAGCTTGAGTAACACCGAATCTTTGTATTGCTGTGAAAAATGTCAGATATTTTCTGTAAGACTGGGTTCACTTCATCCGATTAGTAAATTAATAGTAATGTAAGTTATGTACAGAAAGTGCTTTCCTGCTACTTTCCCATATACTTTGATTATTTGTTTGCACTGTTTAAATAATTGTTTATATGCCTTTTGGATCACATGTCTAGGCACCCAAGATTTAATACATTATGCAAAATACTTCTCCAATAGGTCCTGGGGACATAGACACCTCAGAATTAGTTAAATAAATATATCTGTCGTCTTTGTTGTAATCTCTTATTGAATTCTTACATACAGCAAAATCAAGCGATAAGTACTCCAGCACTTACAGTATACCCTTTCCATTGTATCTGTATTTTTCCAACTACTAGATTGTAAGCTCACAGGACAGGGACCTCCTTTTCTCTTGTGGCAAAGCTCTAGCACTTCTATTTATATAATTTAATATTTATGTACTGAACTTTCTATGTAATTATCCCCCTTGTATGACTTTATTGTATTTTTATACTGTTCAGCACTGCGTCCAAATTGGCGCTTTAATAATAAACTATACATAAATACATACATACATACAAGTTGGCTCCTGGTTCGGCTGCATAGGAGAAAAGGGGTCCATGTTAAATTACCAGTGAAGCTTGCAAAACAACTATTTCCTGCTTATTGCTTTAGTAGTAGAGAATTATACCGTGTTAGCCATAATGAAAGTGAAGACATCTTGGATATAAATAAACCTTTTATTGGCTAACTAAAATGATGAAATGCAAGTTTTCGAAGCACTTAGGCTTCTTCCTCAGACATGATACAATACTGAATCTTATAAAGCACTGTATTTTATACTACTAGAACAAAGACTTTCTGACATTACACAGAGGTTATCTTTTGCCCCCATGCCTGATTGGCAATGGCTGTTGTAAATAAACAGTAAATGCACATTCAATTATCACAGGCAGTAAATAAATAATTTGCAAGGCTTCAACAAACAATCAGATACACTTCACCTCTACGTCCATGGAGGGTCTGGTATATGAGAATATTTATGGCTTTGGGTGGTTTAGAGGAATTTAGTCTGATTAACTCTACATGACATTAAGATTAGAAACATTGTGACACATAAAGTTTAGATCTTTATTGAGTCCAGAGTCCCATTTTTGTATAAGTTTACATTCCCATTCTAACCTCTCCTTTTGGGATCTGAAATTTCCCATAAGCACTGTGACTTTTAGGTCTTTCAGGTTATGTCCTTAGCTGCAGAAATGGGCACCCACAGGGACATCACGTTTATTGTTATTAATTGTAATCGATGAGAGTTCTCCTTTGCCTCAGTCTGTCCAGTCTCTCCACATATAGTCCTGAGGGGCACCTAGAACATAAAATCAGGTATACCACATTGGAGGATTTGCTGGAGAAGGTTCCCTTTATTATGATTCTCAGCTGTTTGGCTTATATTGAGGGGCATGCTAAATAGGCAAATGGTGGAATCTCTGCGTTTGTAAAAAGATGTTTTCTAAAGTTGCAAAATGGTTTGTATCACTTCATTACATTTGGATTTATTTTTCTAGAATGTGCACTTTTTTTTGTTTATTTAGTGTTTGTACAAGTACACATGGAATTGGAAATCTGCCTTTTTATCAATTCTGCAACAAAAAAAAATCATTTGACAAAAAAAGCTACTGGAAGTCTGGATTAATCTCGCCTTTTATAAATATGTATGGAGAAACCTCACTTCCTCTTGAATGAATCTGCACACGTAAGCTTGTTCTGGCCTTTGAGAAAAAGTTGGATCTTGCCATAAGCACATTTGGTAAGCACTCATTTTTTTACACCTAACCACTTCCTTGGCTGTCTCTTTTCAAGGCTGACAGTTTTTGGGCCCAGAAAAATAAAGGCCTAGGGAAAATAGCCACATGGATCACATGCAAACTCTTCTGGACTCATCTTTTTGAAGACTTTAAAGGACTGTCCACCCTTAAAAACAAAAAATGGTGCACCTCACACACCTCTTTATTCAACATCCAGAAGTGTAAATAGAAGATCATGGCTGTAAGAAACTGGATGGTCATGAAGGAATAGTAGGGAGCATTTGGTGTTGAGTGTGATAATATCTTTCCTGGTGGGGTTTAATTTTAGAACCTGAGCATATGTCTTTATTTATGTGATGGAGGTGGAGGTTTGGGGGACAAAAGTGATAGGTTATTATATATGTCACCTCAGAGTTCTGTGCCCTGTATAAGAATGTATTGTCACAGAACTCTAATATCCTTTGGGTTACATTATTCACTATATAATAGTCAATCAGTTATTTCATAGATCATGTTACCACTGTCAAAACAAAATTTTTAAAATGATAAATCCATTTCCAGAAGAATTAGAGGAAAACAACAGGACCATTGCTGTTCCCAATAGGAAACCCATAGATCCAAGAGTGGCGGGAATACACAAACATAACCAAAGAGCTTAAACAAACAAACAACATTTCCATATCATAAAAGACAACATAGCTCTTATTGTGCAATATAAAAATCGGTAAATTTACCTTGGAGTTTATTGGCCTTTTTCAAACATTGTATTAGTGCATGAAACTCCTCTGTGACTGCTAATACCCTTATATTTCACTGTGAAGCATAAAACCTTTGTGGGGATCTAATTTTGAAGACCTGCTACCCACGCTAAATCATCACCTGCACAAAATTTTTTTTTTTAGATACTGGGGCCTGACCACCAGATGCACTGCATTATTTAACCCTGAAGTTGATCCATATCCTTAACCTCCCCCTACATACAAATTCATTTTCAAGTGCCTGTAGATACCTAGAATGCAGGTCTCTAATAATGGATACATGACCTATTATATAGTATTAGTATAGTATATATATTAGTATAGTATACATCGTATATAATAAAAGCCTAACTCCTGCCTCCTTGCTGCCATGCGTGTGTGTCATTGCATTTCCTATTGACTCACCACTAAGGGACATGTAAGATTGTCTCTGCAGTTACTATCGACTCACCACTAGAGGGGAAACACAGGAAACTGCCAGAGGCATAAAAAACCACAGAAGATAAGTAGATTCCTTTGATACAGAGGGTGGGGACTCTGCCACAAAGGGAGGGGACTCTGTTACAGAAGGGGGGGACTCTGCCACAGAGGGGGACTCTGGACAGATGGGGGTCTACCTTTTGGGACAGAGGGGGACTCATTGTAGTAGCGGCACTATCCATAAATTAGTAAGGGTGCCTGTCCGTAAGGGATCACTTATCCTGAAAACAGCAAACAAGAATCGGGCGGCAAACGTCCAAATAAAGATATTTATTTTATATCAGTAAAGTAACTGTTAATATCTTGTCATACCAGCGACGTTTCGAGAAAACAATTCCCCTTTTCAAGCTAGAATGGTTACAAATAGTTACAACTAGCTTACAAGTATTAATAGTCATCTGCTTTAAGTGCTTAATTACAGAAATAGCTAACACTAGAAAGGGTGTATAGACCCTCCCCTCTAGATGGCATATTAACCCTATAAGTCCTTATGCAAGACAAAATTGCAGGGGTTACCTGGTTGCAAGGACTTTCTAAATTCAAAAATTGCAACATATTACAAAATAAATATGTCATAGTCTTGATTAAGACCAGACGGAGATAGACCCGTACTCTTTTATCCATTTAACTTCTTTTTGTTTCAATATTAGCTCTCTACTACCACCTCTGAGTGGTCGGGGTACCATCAGGGTGTTCCTAGAGTTTTTGATGCTTGAAACAACTTTCAAATGCCACCTATTGGCAGACGAGGGTGGACACGTGCAGGGCCGTCTCTAGACTTTTTGGCACCTGAACAAAATTCCAAATGCTGCCCCCCCTAGCCTGTGGTTTTATAATTGAAAGTGGTTGTGCTTTGTCCAGAAGTGGGATGTGGCTTGTCCAGATAGGAGAGGCTTTATACACGTTGATTAACTTGTATCATTAAGTTATTTACATATCATTCCTCCATTTATTTACATACATTGAAGGGCCCACCCTCTAGAATAGTATCCCCAAAAGATCATCTATCTATCATCTATCATCAATCTATCTCTCCTCATACATCTCTAAACTGCCACTGATACCATAGTTAGGGTTTACTAATTTCATCTAAATACATCTCTAAACTGCCACTGATACCATAGTTAAGGTTTACTAATTTCCTCCTCATACATCTCTAAACTGCTACTGATACCATAGTTAGGGTTTACTAATTTCATCCTCATACATCTCTAAACTGCCACTGATACCATAGTTAGGGTTTACTAATTTCATCCACATGATCTCTAAACTGCCACTGATACCACTGTTAGGGTTTACTAATTTCATCTAAATACATCTCTAAACTGCCACTGATACCATAGTTAAGGTTTACTAATTTCCTCCTCATAAATCTCTAAACTGCCACTGACACCATAGTTAAGGTTTACTAATTTCATCCTCATACATCTCTAAACTGCCACTGATACCATAGTTAGGGTTTACTAATTTCAATCCACATGATCGCTAAACTGCCACTGATACCATAGTTAGGGTTTACTAATTTCCTAAATCTGTTAAATATGTTGATAGTACAAGGTAGTGCACATCACAACTGAGTTTCTATCTGGAAGTACCCAGTACCATTTCTAGGCATTGGCGAATATAATCACCAACAAAGACAATAAATCCACTCAATAATCAAAACCACAAAGATGCCCCCAAACCCTCCAGCAAATCAGAGAGGAATGAGGATTCAAATTAGAGGAAACTTTTACTACTTCACATATAGACCCACACACAATGGACACTATCAAGCTACTAGAATAGCAACAGAAGTATCCAATTTATAACTTTATTCAATAAGAGATTTAATGTCTTACACTCCTCCATTTCGTTGGCTCTAGCCCAAATAATCTAAGCCCTAGAGACTAGGGTAGGAGAAATTAAAGACTTGCTAACACCATTGGAAAACAGTTCCAGACAACAACACCAACTTATTCAACAACTACAAGAAAAATTAGAAAAGACAACCTGGAGAATCGCACAAGGAGGAGTAACCTCAGGATAATTGAAATTAATGAGTCATATAAAGGTCAAGATCTCATCAACTTTATCAATCAAGACATGATAGCTGTGTTAGGAATCACCGCACACCATAACAAACTTAATATAGAAAGAGTCCATAGAATTGGACCAGAAAAGACAAAAGCATCTGATTGACATTGCTCTGTAATTATGAAACTATTGTACTTCAGTGATAAAGAATTATTCTGCAAACATTATGTCACTAATAAATTAAATAAAATAGGGAGAGAAAAAGGCATTACAGCTCCCCGGCAGTATATGCAAACAAGGAACAGAGATTGACAGGGTTATTCAATAAAAGTTCTTATCGTTTAAAATGGTGCTAAATTTGCCCCAACCAATCAGATGTTAGCTTTCAAATGTTAAATAAGACCTGATAGGTTTGGGCAAAATTAGCACCATTTTAAACGATAAGAACTTTTATTGAATAACCCCATTTGTTTCTTATTCTCCAAACATATAGGAGATTGAAAACATTGGAGGTCAAAAATCATAAAATACTACTAATCCAGGACTTTTCAGCAGTAGTAAGCACTAAACAAAAGCCATTTAACCCAGTCTGTCTTTACCGGGGTGGAGCCCTAAAGGAGCCCAGTATCCCAAAAAAGTCCTGTCACTTTTCCACTCGCAGGGATGAAAAATACAGGCAGCACTAAATAAGGTACAAAATCTCTATTTTAAAAATGAGGGATTGGCTAGACAGTCAACCTCTCATAACACAGTACATAAAGTTAAATGGTCCACATTAAAATATTCTCCATAGATGGTCTGAACACATCCCGGAAATCGAAATAGAGTTATCCCCCATTTAAAGAGACTACACCCCCACATACACCTGAGGAAGGGGGCGGTTGACCTCCCGAAACATTGTGTGGTAACTTTTCAGCACTTTAATAAATTATTTTTTGAAGATTGCCTTGGAGTGTGCCTCCCTGTTCATATTAAATTGTACACCCCCACATAGCATTACTCCAAAACGCACTGGAAGCAAGAGGACGAGGGTTCATGAAAGCTACATGGATAGCCCACTATATCTCTGCTTCTCACAAGTCAAAAAGTAAAGAAGTAGCTATGCTTCTTGACTCAATTACAATGTTCTAATGATACAACAACTAACGTAAAACGTGATGCAAGATTTGTTTCGAGATCTAATAAAAAAACATTTTATTTAAAGGGCATGTCCACCCCCAAAACTATAATCCCCCCCACTAATGGCCCCACCATGTAGTGTAATAAAATCCTTACCTCACTTCCCAGCTCCATAAGGTTCTCCTGTAGTCCCCCCCAAAGTAAAAAAAACTGCCCACCAGGAGGATAGCAGAGTCCATATAGGACTCTGCCTCCTATCTGGCCTCCGGGAGAAGTTTGGCATGCGTACTGCAGCCCTTCTCCCCCTCCCTCTCGCTCCCATTTTGCGATCCCTCCCCCTACCATAAAACCACTTGCCCATATATTAGTATATCTTCCCCCAGCCCCAACTGCTAAAAAATAATTTTAAGAAAAACCCCCTGAACTCTACTTACCTTCCCTCTCTCCCCCGGCGTTCTGAGAAGCCGGCAGCCGCGTCCGTGATTGGCTGCCTCTCAGCCTTTCACGGACACGGCTGCCGGTCCCGCCCCCTGCTTGCAGTGTCTTGCAAGCAGAAGGCCAGGCCGGGCGTCGGAGGAGAGAGGGAAGGTAAGTAAACATCGGGGCACTTTCTTAAATTTATTTTTTAGTGGTTGGGGCTGGGGGAAGGCATATTATAATATGACAAAAAAAATTTATAAGGGTGGACATGCCCTTTAAAAAAAATCCACAAGATTGCAACAATGGTTTCGCTACATCACCCCAAAAGTGTCAAAATATTTGCATCTTTAGAAATACAGTATGCCCCTTAGAAGCATGCCATAGAGTTATCATGAGTTGCTGTGTCCATTGACATCCATTAGTGTCAGCAACTCCTAAAAATGCATGCATCTGTGCATTATCACAGAACTATTCAATGCGATGCACTGGTTGGAGCAGGACATATAGAAACTATATGGAAAAATAAATTCCTATACGTTATTACATTCTATACGCATTGCATTACAATGCTCAAAAACTAGCATAGTGTGAACAAGCTCAGACTGCAAAATGAAAAATGTCACTATTCTATGGAATAAGAGGATTGTCAGTAGGATATAAACCTTATTAGAGATGGAACGGAGAATGACCTGGAATGAAATCACCAGGAGACTGGAGAGATGTGAAGATATAGGATGGATTAATAGACCATAGTATTATCTGTGTGTAACAGTAACACTGAATGCCTTTGTGGATAATATCAGGGAAATAGGATGAAAAAGGTGAACAGGAGAACATTGATGGGGAGTCCATCAATGTTTTCCTGTTCACCTTTTTCAACAGGAACTGGTATATATGTAAGAACCAGCGTGGCAACAAGAATACAATAACAGTTATTGTATGCAAACTGGTTATGTTGTTCAGATGGATGCTGATTTTATTGTTATTCTTCAATTTTTGGTGCAAAACGTCAGGATTTTTAAACGTTAGTTTTTTACCACCATTTTACTTCTCTCAAATTGTAGTTTCAGATAATGTAGTTGTTTCAGTGAGTATAGTGAACCTTTAAGAAAGAGATCCCTGCCTTGAAGAGCTTATAATCTAAGTGTAATATAAAATCCACCTGGATAATAGTGTGTCAGACACATAATGATTGTTATCGGTCCCATTGCATTTTGCGATCCTAATGTGTTTCCAGTTCACATTAGCCAATGCAATCAGGGTGGTCTCTCTATGTGCAATGCGCTTCGATCCGTTATCGGAGCGCATGCGTACAAGACAATTCATGCTTCTCGAAAGCATTTATATAATAAAGATGTGTTTTGGATTGCAGCGAACATAGCAAATAACACGTGGCAAATTGGAAAAACCCTGCATGTGCTGCTGTGCGTATATGTGGGACCTAGCTCTTAGTGTTTGCATTTGGGCCGAATACAAATATGACCTGATCTAAATGCCAGTGTAGTTTAGCAAAAGAGCGGTGAATTAGCAGAAACCAGCAATCCAGGGACTATTTCTAGCAACAAAGTCGCTAAAAACAGTATAATGATTAGCAGTAGCTATTGATCAAGGGATCATCACCAAACATCTATTATGGATAATTAGCAATATAAATAATAAGTATTACCTTTCAAGCTACCTAGGGCCAGCAGTGCCAAGCATCCCCAGCCAGTGACCCAGGGCCATAATACAAGCATACAATCTATGATCTCGTACATAAATTAGGTATTCAAGGAGAACTTTGATCTAAAATACACATTCTTCTGAATGTGCTGATCAAAATGATGTATACTTTGCTTTTCTTAGTAATTCCAAACCAAATACCCTCTTTGTGAAGTCAGTAAATTATTCACTTTCCTTCTGCTTCCCTTTCCCAGTGGGACAGACATGCTCACTATGCTTCACCTAGAGAGAGTAGCAAGTAGCTGTTCTTCCACTGATAAAAAGAGACATGATATCAAAGTGAAAATGACAGTAACTGCATGGCTGCTGTAGTGAAAGAGGTTAGTATGTATACACAGGAGACATCTTTGAGCTTTTTCTCCTGAACGCTGTGAAAACCCTGATCGTACTTTAGCAGGATATCTGCTTGTAGAAGTGGTTCTGACATCTACCTACTATATAAAGTAGAAATCTTGTATGTATGTATATGCCACACCCCTGAATGCCCCCAAACCTTATGATCACACTCATACCCCAACCATGAAGGCCACATCCCAATTAAGAATTGCAATGTCCCCAAATGTTGTGACCATGCCCCCAGATATTGTGATCACCCCCTCCCCATAAAAAAACATTATGGTGACACCCCCATACATCATGGCCATGCCCAATGATCACAGGCATACCCCCAAACACCATGCTCACACCCACCAAACTGTGCAGCCATGCCCACAAATGACATCTTTAGGAATACATTATGCCCCTTAGAAGCATGCCATAGAGTTATCATGAGTTGCTGTGTGTTGTTCCATTGACTTCTATTGGTGTCAGCAACTCGTAAAAATGCATGCATCTGTGCCCCTACCCACGGCAACATCACAGACATGCCACCATCCACCTACTCAAACCAGGACAGTTGGGGGGTATCACTACACAATAAAAAGTGGTCCTTGAGCAAGAAAAGTGTTAAAGTGCAAACAAAATGACTGCTAACTAATGTGCAAAAAAATATACAGTGCAACAGAATTAGGTCTGGCTTTAAAAACACAGACAAAGAGCCTGCATGTCCCATGCTTCAGAGACACAAGAACAGTGTGACATCAGTCAGTCACTCAAGTGCTGCGGTATTCAGGTGCAATCAAAATCTTATTCCCAAGGCCAATGTAATGTAGCATGTTCACAAGTAGGTTCACCACAACATTTGTATATTTAAAGAAAGTGTTCAGACAACATTGTCCCAATAGACAGGGCACATTCACAAACATACAACCAGCTGTGTCTCACCTCTCCCTTTGCTGTGGACATTGGGTGATTTATGAAAACAACCCGTGAGTAATAGGGGTCGGCTCCCACAATCCATCTTAGCTGGGTAAGCCCTTAGTTAAGTGTCTGTGTATAGGCACATGCTCTGTAGTGCTCAATAGATCAAAACAAGGAAGTTGCAGCCTTGCTTCCTAGAAGCTCACAGCCAATCACATTACAGCTCAGAGATCCTGCCTGACACAGAACAGAGATTTCAGGTTTTTGTTTAAACACGTTCAATGCTCCTGTCCTAACAATGATATAACCCTTTACTTTTCATACAAAATAAATCTTTGCAGTGTATTTCATAGATAGCATGGATGTAAAAAAAAAAAAACGAATACTAACGCAAAATTTATTGCACCGCAAAGAAAGCAAAATTGCGACATGGTGCAGGCAGTGCAAAACCTTCGCTAAGATCACGCTAACATAGGTTAGCGTGATTTTAGCTCTTATTTTCTCGTTAGCGCAGGATATTGCATCTCCCTGCAAATGTGTTAGGCTATATTTAAATAACAGAGATAGGTGATCAGTGTGTATTAACCAATTTAATACAACTTTGAAAAACCACCAGGGAGTATTACCTATTTACCATCATATGTGCTGAGCTTTTTCGCTTTTGATGAAAATTCGCCTTTTTAATAACTTGGATGAAAGGAAAAGTTGAAAGTTTAAAAAATTGTGGTAAAGGTTGGTGGGGAAAAAAGCAAAAATAATGCCCCTTTATAAATATGTCCCTCAGACCCCCATTTGACTTTATTGGTAAATAAAGAAAATCGGAACATTAAAAAAAAAATCTTTAAAAAGGGAAAAATTAACCTTAAAAAAGCAAAATCGCAGATTGTATTACAGTAAATGCTGGAAAATAGTCTAACACTCCCCTGAGTGTATTGAGAAACACTGCACAATGTACTGACACCTCCATGGACCCATTGGCAGGCTAAATAAATGGGCACTTATGCATTTGCACCACCTCAGACTTGGCGAATTGGAATGGCTGAACTTAACGCAAAAATACACTTTTCGACATTTTATAAATATGCTTGAGCGGTTACCGCAGCGGTGTATTGCGAAAAGTGAATTGTAGTGGTAATGACCTTTCGCCACTGGTTATCACTGCTTTATAAATAGCGAAAAGTCTAAATTAGGCGAAAAGGCTGCGTTTAAGTTTAATGAACCTTTATAAATATGCCCCTTAGAAAGCTGCTTGTTACCCTGCAGTTTATTTACCAGCCTCTCACACTGACTGGTAAATAAATTGCAGCTTAACAAGCAGCTTTCAAAGTCTTTTCAGGGATTCCATATTGGTGTGGAAATATCTGTATAGAAAATACTCTGTGCATAGAGACAGTGAATACTGGGGTCAGGGGGTGTGGCTCTTTGATGACTTCATGGGCTGGGGGTTTTACTGGCAACAACATGAAAACCTTTCTTACATGTACTAAATGAAACTTACTAGAGAAGAATCTTATAATGTATAGGTATTCTGGGGAGAAAAACGTTCACATTAGGTTTTAAAAAAAATAAGTTTAGTTCTCCTTAAAGGGCAAGCCCAGCCCTAAATTGAAAACTTACATACTGGTAAATCACCCCCCAAAACCCTAAACGGTAATAGTTTGAAATGTGAGATATATAAGTCTAACCTGAAATCCTGCACAATGTCCTGTTTCCCCCTGTTTCTGCTTCCTGGTTCTTCCAGTTAGTAACTGTCAGTTATGGATTTGACAGTTGACATCACAGCCAATGACTGAATGTTAATCCCCTGTCTGCCTCTTCTGTGCATGCCCAGGCTCAGTACAGACTCAGTACAGGTTTCTAAATTGCTCAGTTTCCATGAGGCCTCCAGAAGCATAGCAGGCATACAGTAATGAATTCATAGGACAAACTATGATATATCAACATATTATAAAGAGGCCATTCTTTCTAAAAGATGTTCTTATGAGGGTGGAGTTGTCCTTTAAAGCTCCAAGTGAAAAAATTGGTAACGTTGTACATAAAGTTTTGCTATATACATATGTGCTACATGTCCCTCATGCAATGCCACCTCCTTAACTCATAACTATTAAATACATTACGTACATTACCAACTGTGCACTTCCTTTTCCCCATTTCTTCCATCAAAGCCAAAAACACACCTGCACATAACAAATACAATACACACACATGTAGACGGGCAACGCTGGGTACAACTGCTAGTGTGAGTATATTGGTTTCCACATTTTGGGGGGTGTTATGCCTATATATGAAATTTGTAGGCAGAACAAAAGTCCACTGCATTATAAAATCTATTTATCTATGAATACAATGTCAGACAGGTTTTACAGTAAAAATACAAAAAGGTTGAAGGGAGGCACACTTGGGTAAGTATATTTTCAAACAATCATTTCTTTAAGTGCTGAAACCAATAACACACAATGTTTCGGGGAGACTTCCACGACTCAGCAAGGGGGCTTAGTCTCCCTGAAACGTTGAGTGTTATTGGTTTCAGCACTTAAATAAATCATTGTTTGAAAATATACTTACCCAAGCGTGCCTCCCTTCAACCTATTTGTATTGATGCTTACCTGCTGTGGCACGGATTATAGGGGGTGCACCTTGCAATCTACCTGCTTGGACTCCACAAGTCTTTTTGAATGAGGTTTTACTGTAAATCCTGGTTGAGATCTTGCCTGGCAGCTTCTAAATTGCTTTAAAGCTAGGTACACACCTAGAGATTTTTCCTCCTGACCGACCTTTCGATACTTTCGACCGGCCGACCAGCAGCTGCGTCCGATAGTTACTGCGACCGATCGTGTGGTCCATAGAGGACTGCACGATCGGATGAGGTTTTCCACCATGTCCGATCGTCCTTTCGTCCGATTCGGACGAACGGTCGGTCAGACATGGGCGCATTCGGATGCGATAATTTCGGTCCGATCGACCGATACACTGAACTATCGGTCGATCGGACCGAAATATCTCATCGTGTGTACCCAGCTTATGACTACACAAACCTACAGATCATGCTCACCAATCATTTAACCACAAAAAACTGCTTGTAATATATGTCCAGGATCAGATGAAGATAGCAAGGGTAATAAACCATTATAATGTTGATCACTTACCTGCAACACAGTCCATTGCTCTACAACAATAGCATCATAGCGCTTTGTGGTTTTTGGATCCTGCTCTGGAAAGTCTTCAAAAATAAACACACCATCAGTAAACTCTGATGAGGTATCTGTAAAAAAAACATATCCTTTTTTATTTGTGACTCAATAGATAATAAGGAAATTTGAAGTTGTGAAAAAGAATATACAAACACCAAACAGTTTGCTATGTAATTATATGCGACACATATCTCTCTGCAGCACAATACTTCTGCCTGGCCCACCACCTGCAGGTCAGGAATCTTTTACCCGTCATCCATTCTTAAGGCTCTGACCTTCTGTTGTCCTCGCCACTTACAACGTGTACCCTTGATCCCATGCCCTCCTTCTTACTCAAACACTGCACTAAAATCCTTAGCCTGTACTCTAGCCCACACCTTTAATTACTCCCTGATCTCTGGGATTTTTCCTGCTGTCCTTAAACATGCATGTGTCAAACCTTTCTGGACCCTTCCTGCCTCTTTAACTACCGCCCTGTCTCCTGTTTATCATTTGCATCAAAACTCTTAAAATGTCTCGTCTTCATGCGCATCACTAATTACTTCCATACTCATAACCTATTGGACCCATTGAAATCAAGATTACAACCGTCATTCAATAGAAGCAGCACTCTGCAGGATCTCGAATGACCTACAAATTGCCAAAGACAAGGCCCAGTTCTCGGTCCTCATTCTCCTTGATTTATCGACTGCTTTTGATACTGTGGACCACTCTCTTCTTATGCAAATTCTGCATTCTTTGGGCATCTGAACGCAAGCTGCTGCCTGGTTGTCTTTTTATCTTTTAACAGATCTTTCTTTGTCTCTCTTGCTAACAAGACTTCCTTAGGGCTCTGTTTTGGTACCCGTTTCAATCTAAAATGTCTGGCCTGAAACGCAAACTTTCTAAAACTGAATTAATAATTCCCCCCCCCTAAACTCAAACCAAGATCACCCTTCGCCATTTCTATTGACAATATGGTAATCAACCCTATTGAATCTGCACGCTGCCTTCGAGTAATTTTTGACTCCTCTCTTTCCTTCTGCCATGATGTTAACAATGTCACTAGGATGTGTAGTTTTCTCCTTCACAATATTGCCAAGATCTGCCCTTTCCTCTCTAGCTCCACTACTAAAATGCTCATGTATAACCTTATAATCTGCCATCTTGGCTACTGTTTCATTCTACTACATGGTCTCCCAGCCTGTCATCTCTCCTCTCTCCAGTCTTAAACTCATACAAATTTAAATTTCCATGGATGCACTATGTCTGGTAAGATAAAACTCTTTTATTTGTAATAATGCCCACACGCATACAACATTTCTGGTGTTCCTTTGTGTGGATTTATCTTAAAGGGCATGTACACCCCAAAACTATAATCTCTCCCACCACTGGCCCCACTATTTAGTGTAATAAAATCCTTACCTCACATCCCAGCTCCAAATGGTTTTCTTGCTGTGCCCCTCCAAAGTCCAGAAAAGTGCAGTGTAGGAGCCTGTCAGTGAGTCATTCGGTCCCTGCTATTTCTCTACCTCGACAAGATATTGCACATGCTCAGTGCAGCCTTGCCCCCCCCCCCCTCCCTCTCCCTCCCGTTTTGGTTTCCCTCCCCCTGGCTCCAAACCCTTTTAGTATCTTATAGGTCTTGCTTCCCCAGCCCCAACCGCTATAATCTTATTGCCAGAAACTCCCCCGATAGTTACTTACCTTCCCTCTCTCCTCTGCCGTTCTGAACTGCCGGCAGCCGCGTCCATGATTGGCTGACTCTCAGGGAAGGTAAGTAAAGATCGGGGGAGTTTTTGGGGCTGGGGGAGCAAGACCTACAACATATCCAAAGTTTTTTTAAAGGATGGACATGCCCTTTAAACTCAGCAGTTTGGATCATTTCAATCTCCTCCAAGAGAGAACCCACAACCCTTCTACTGCAGTCTATAGGGTGGCTTCCTTTCAAACAAATAGTCGTACTCAATACCCTTCTTTTTACCTTTAAATCCCTTCATTCAGTTATCTTCTCTTTTGACCCCTATGTTCACGGCCGTCCCATGCTCAGCTGTGCTCCTCACAAGGCAATCTTCTCCACAAACCCCCCAACTAGCGCTACTTCTTTCTGTTGTAAACCATTCCCTTTTGCTGCTCCCTACCCTTGGAACTCTCTCCCTCTTTCACTTTGCCAGGTGACATACATTTTCACTTTTAAATGTAAACTTTTATTGTACCTTTCTGCAAACCAAAACAATAAACGATTGTTATCACTTTGTATCCATCTGCCAATTGTATCTGTATGTTGTCCCACCCAATCTTTAGGGCAGGGATTTCATTCCTCATGTGTCAAGGCACAACACACTTACTTTATATATACATACAAACAAGTGTAGTTGCACTCCTCTTCCTGGTGCCATGGAGTCACAGGGTGCACTGTATAACCCCAAATCTTAATATAGCAATTAATTACTCCGGCACATACTGGTCTTTAAAAGTCACTTTTATTGTCAGACAACATTGTGACAACATTTCAGATAGGATCCTCAAAATAAACTGCAAAGCAGATTTCCCGCAAAATCCGTGAATCACGGAAACTGGGTTCAGATCCGCGATCCGGTCCATCTCTATTCTAGATCTATTTATTGTAAGATTGTATAGAGTGTTATAGTTCAGTGGAAACAACACAGTGAAATACAACTGTTGTGCAGAGCTTGAATCAATCTTCCCCCTTAAATTTTCAACCAATAATAGATCAATATTAGATCAATTGGATTATTCTATAATTAAAGTTATCAATCTGTCTTTCAATACTCACCCTCCCCATTAACTCACAGCTGTCACCAGGGATTCTGTTAGAGAGGGATCACTATTGGTCAATGTGTTAGAGAGGGATCACTATTGGTCAATGTGTTAGAGAGGGATCACTATTGTTCAATGTGTTAGAGAGGGATCTCTATTGGTCATTGTGTTAGAGAGGGATCACTATTGGTCAATGTGTTAGAGAGGGATCATTATGGTCAATTTGTTAGGGGGATCAACTATTGGTCAATGTGTTAGAGAGGGATCACTATTGGTAAATGTGTTAGAGAGGGATCACTATTGGTAAATGTGAGGTCCTATAAAGAACCCAGACTATCCTGTCATGTTTCAATCTTATTACATTTTATCAGTTCAGGACACAGGTTCATGGCTTCTATGGGGACTATTGCTTAAATAATGTAATAAACCATTAACAAACTCACTTCATTGTGTCAGAGAAGTGGGCATGGAAATGTTTTCCTTTCAGTCCCCCTATCATATATAGCTGGGATAAGCAACCAGTAAATCTCCAGACGTTTGGAAACTACAACTCCCTGCATTCCTCTACAAGCACTCTGTAGTAAGAGAATTCAAACTACAACTACCAGCATTCCTCTACAAGCACAGTGGAGTTGTAGTTTCCAAACATCTGGAGATCTACTGGTTGCCTATCCCTGATCTATAGAAATCCCTTCCTGTCCAGCAAACAGCAGCTCTCCTTTTTGTCTATTGAGAGGGGAGGAGTTAGGTGAGAGTGAGAAGAATGTTTTTACAAGACTGTCACATGTTTTACAAAGGAAGTGACATATAAATCTTGCAACTTCCTATTAACACTTCCTACTTCCCTACTAACACTCAGAAAATGTTTTGATTCGCTAACACTGCTGTCAATCTAATATTAAACACACCATTGGATACAACACTAAAAGGCAAGTGATAAATTTCTTCCTTTGTAAGCTTATATTGCCTCCATGTAAAACTTCCTGGGGTGTGGCTAACCACTCCATTTTGAAGATTCCATTACAAAACAGGAGTGGGGACTATGCAAGTACTTTTATTTATTTATATATTTTGCCTTATTAAAATTTCTATTTACTTTAATGTATAATGTATATATACTATAATATATAGACATTACTACATATTTGTTTATATTGATATAACTATTTATTTAGTGCGAAGTCCTGAGTTCGATTCCACCCTTGGACACAGCTGCAAGGAGTTTGTATGTTCTCCCCGTGCTTGCGTGGGTTTCCCCCACAATAATAAAGATATACTGATAGGTTGTATGTGTCAAATAAATGTGATAACATTGTAAGCTCTTCGGGGCAGGGCCTGATGTGAATGTATACATGTAATTGTAAAACGCTACAGAAGATGTTGGCGCTATAAAAAACCCACAATAATAATAATAAACAACACATAAACACTGTCCCTATGTATATTACCCACCCCCACCAACATAGTACCTCCGAAAAACCCAATGTATTCCCCATGAATTTATAAATTTATTTATACAATATAACGGATTTATATACGCACACACATATATTTATATATATAATCTTAGCCTATGTGTGAAAATGTATTTATGCAATTTAAACTTATTTGTATAATGGCTTGCACTTGTTGTATACTCTGTATTTTATAATGTACTTGTAGAATGAATGGTAGAATCAACTGAGACACATGGAACTGAGTCAACTGAGATGCAGGGAATATGCCATTTTATCACTCCATCAGACATTACATTTTCTCTTGAGACAATAGTGATATTTGGAGAGGAAGTGTCTGAAATTGCCAAATGGGTTTAAATAATAGCAACTACGTGGAAAAAAATAACAAATTAGACTGCTTATTAAGATAGTCCCTACTCTATTAACAGACATAACTGATTTTTCCTTTATCACTGTATCACAGACAAGATACGTGTCTTTAATAAATTAAAGATTAGTTATGCCTTTATTAATACATGTGTTTTTACCTATATGTATTTCTAAACATTTATAAATAGACACAATGTAATCCCAAATAACTTTAAGGCCATGTCCCCCACACCACATAGTTTTAACACCAGCTTAAGCCCCCCTCCCCCCCCACACACACTTACCTTTACTTAAACAGTTATACTTACCATTACTCAAACAGCCCGATCCCTCGTCGGCTGTATGTGTAATCTGTGTGCCGCACAGCAGCAGAGGAGGCATCTCTTCTGCAGCTTCAGGTATGGCGGTCAGCCTTTGGCAGCGATGTGAGCATCACAGCTTTAACTGACTGCCAGTCCCAGAAGCTGCGAAGGAGAGAGTAGAGATGCTGCAAGGGATCACCTTGATACAATGTAAAGTAATCAGTGTGCAGCTTGTATAACAGTAAATTGTTGTCCAGTCAAAATAACTCAACATACAGCCATTAAAGGGCATGTCCACCCCATTTAATTATTTATTATATATAGTAGCTTTCCCTTCTCCAGCCCCAACCGCTATAATAGATTTTCCTGTGACTCCTCTGAACTCTACTTATCTTGCCTCTTTCCTCCGGCATACTGCAATCGGGGGGCCAGACCGACAGCTGCGTTCCCTAATTGGCTGAGAGGCAGCCAATCACAGACGCGGCTTCCGGCTGCACAAAACCTCGGAGGAGAGAGGCAAAGCAATTATAGATCAGGGGAGTTTTTAGAGAAATTACTGTAGTGGTTGGGGGAGGGAGCCCTACACTACAGAAAAAATTGTAAATGGGGTGGACATGCCCTTTAAAAACTGTGCCAGTACTCCGGGGGAGAGAGGTAAGGTAAGTAGAGTCTTTGGAAAATCTATTATAGCAGTTGGGGCTTGGGGAGGGAGAGCTACTAAATATCAAAGGGAATTTACACTAGGGGGAGGGAGAGCAAAACGGGAGGGAGAGGGAGAGAGGGGGGGAGGGCTGCACTGCTCATGACAAAATTCTCCCGGAGGAGAGACAGGAGGCAGAGTCCTATATGGACTCTGCTAGGCTCCTGGTGGCCAGTTTTTTGGACTTTGGAGAGGCATAGCAGGGCAGCCATTTGGAGCAGGGATGTATGGTAAGGATTTTATTACACTACAGAGTGGGCCAGTAGTAGGTCAAATTATAGTTTTGCGGGTGGACATGCCCTTTAATGTATAAACCACTGGCAACAAAAGTGAGTACAAGTGAAAAAAGTCCAAATTGCCCCATCATGCCCGAATCTTAAAACAGAGACACAAAAGCTTGGGAAAATTTGCAAGCCTCAGCCTTTGTAAATCTTGGCAGATTGCTAATTTCATATTTCAATTTTTATAAAAAAAAAATTCTGTACACACCATGGGGGCTGGAACAGATAACACGAAGTGTGCTATCAATCAAGGAATTATAGTGATACATTTTCCAAGGTAAGGCTCACAGTGCAGAAAGTAGCACGGTAGCCTGTGCTAATGATATAACTCTACAGACTATAGCTTCTTGCTACCTGCTTGTTTTGAAGGTAAAAGAAACCCCTTTTGAAGGCCACATCACTTTACATTAAATTAAATCAACAAAATATACAATTCTATTAACTTTTTTTTTTTTTACTAGGAAACACCTTTAGATATTATTTATTTAACTTTTTACTCTAGGAAACAACTATGGTGAACATACAGGGAGATTCAATTACGGTTCTAGTTAAAAATGGTGCTGATTTTGCCCCAACCAATCAGATCTTATTTAACATTTAAAAGCTAATATCTGATTTGTTGGGGCAAAATTAGCACCATTTTTAACAATAAGAACTTTTATTGAATCATCCTGATAGTTTACACTACTATGGTTAGAAGCCAAACTATTATAAGATGGCGATAGAAAACTTCTGTTACATAGTAACTAGAAGCAGAATGAAGAGAGGTCCATCTAATATAACCTTTATAGAATACCCATAAACCCTACCAAACATTATGCTATTCTGTTCCACAAACTAGTTTTTTCTAGCAAGGTCTTTGATATTGGAAATTTAGTATTAAAAGTGTCACAATGCTTCTAAGAAATCTATTTAAAAGGAATAAGGTTTTTATGTGGGTGTAAAATAACATAAAACTCTTTGTTTGGGAATCAGTAAATAAGTTTTCAATCTGCTCATTTATATTTCCTATGGTTTATCACAACAATCCTTTGCTGGGAAAAACAAAACGCCATACTTAGAAGGGAACATTTTCAATGTGTCGCTTTTATAAGAAAGGTGATGAAAAGACAATCAATGTACGATATTTGGACAGTTCCAACACAGAGCTTTCATAATAAAACTCTTAACACTATTGTGCCATAGATTTCAAAGTTTAAAATGCAAATCCAGTGTCAATGTGCCTCTGGGTTGGCACATCATATGGAGCAATCTCTAAGTGTGAATACTGTCCTAATCCTAACACCATACACACATACATGACAAGCCTAATGGGCAAGATAATTATAACTGTCAGGAAGAGAACATTTCATCCGGACAGACTGTAACATACAGAATGAGAACCGTGAATCTGAATCTGTTCACAAAAAAATAGAAATAAGTCTGGATCAGTCCATCAATATAAAAAAACAAACATTTGCAGAACAAATTATTCCAAGACATATGTACACACAAAATGGCTATTTTGTTTAATCCTTGAGGTGACAAAGATCCTAGTGTCCGAATTCAGAATGTCACTTTCTAACAAAGTCCTGGAGAGGTTGCCTTCCCTCTGGACACTAGGAAATGTATTACCACAAGGATTAACGTTGTTCGTATAAATGTTTTCTTCTAGAGAGATGAAGGTTCTGACTTGTTGCATTATTGCTTTGAGTAGATATTGCTTTGAGTAGATATTTATGTGATATAGACATACACAATTGCAATCACAGTAAGTGACCTTAATTTAATTTTCTAACTGGTCCCAGCGATTAGGACACTAAGCGATAGATTAGGACATTAAGCGATTAGGACACTAAGCGATTAGGGCCCCCTAGACACATTTATAGGCTTGTGGATTCCTTTATTTTCTGTAATAATTGTATTAAGATGACATACAAGGTAAAACCACACGAGTTTCATAAGTGTAATGGGTATTACAATTATAAATCTGTAGATTGTATATTTTGGACACTTTATACTGCTCATATAATGGTTTTAATATTTGCACTGCAGGGATATAAGGGCGCTAAGGTATGGGCATGATGTATTCACAGGGGTTTATTTTCTTTACTTCTTTTTTTACATTTTTAAATTTGTATTTAAGGGTAAACCCTTAAATACAAATTTAAAAATGTTTAACAGCTAAACTGGAGGCAATGACATCATCAAAATGGGTGTGTTTAACCATTCTATGTTTCTATATATAGCACTAGTGTCTTGTGTGTGATATGGCTAAATAAAGGTCCCAGACCTGGATTGATATGTTGCCTTTTTCACTGGAGGTGTAATTAAACACTGGTGTTCACTGGTTTTCTTGAAAGAATGTGTTCTGAGGTTGTAATCTGCTACCGTCTGATATAGATTTGCTATGTCTTACTTTAAAATATATACTACAATATAATTGGAAAATAGCCAACATAGGGTAACTATTTTTTAATTATTGATTTGAATAATTTTCAGTGATATAAAGTGCATGAAATTCTTTACAGTTGATGGTAATTTCCAGCAATAAGAAAATGGTATGTAGCAGCAGAAAGGTAAAACTGCTTTAATTCCTTTCTCCCCCTTTTTAATTTCTGATTTCCTGCTGGCTAACCCTGGTTTATTTTTGATTTAAGAGGCCATTTTTTATTTTCTATCCTCTTTTTATTGGCACCACACCATCTTGTTTTGGAATGTTCAACAAATAAATCAGATAAACTTTTGTGTTGATCTTGATTTTGATCTATATAATACGCTGCTTTTGTAACAGAAAATTTTGTTTTTTCTCACTTCTCTTACTATTTAATATGATCCGTTCCCTTTAATAATCCCTGCCTCTAATCAACAATGTATTTACAGATAAAATGGTAAACCTTTCATGAACCGTTTTTAAAAATAAGGTTTAAGACTATTTATTTCTGCAAATGCTTTTACCAAGTTACTATGCCTTTCTGTTCTGAAATCCTTGTAAATCTTTTGCTGGTAAAAATTCCAATTAATCTGTAAATAGCATGCTGGTTACTGCAACAGAGGCTTGTTGCTTTACATTAATCCACACTGTACAACATTTGCTATTTTTCTACCCAATCAATACTTTTGTCTTAAGCTTAATTACTAAACCTCTGCAAATGCATTAATAAGAATTGTAAATGTTATTTGCCCAGTACTGATGATCATTATTGTAAATTAAAATTATATATATATATAGGTTATTTGGTAAATTTTCTACCTAAATTCTTTTCTCCTACTCCAAGGGTCCAACTTGGAGTAAATAACAGTATTGAATGATTCACAGAATCCTGAATCAACATCACCGTTATGTCCCAATGAATGTGGGACAGAGTTTCCTGTCTAGCCCACTGTCCCAGATCTGAAAACCTTTACCTAACTTAATGTTAATTGGGTGGCAGTAGGATGAGCTGGCCAGGATTTTGTTACATCTATCCAGACCCCACTATACAAATGTTGTGAAAACATCCCCGCTTTGGCTAGAAGCAGTATACTATTTATCAATGAATGCTTATATATTAAAATAGTATACTATTTAACCTCTTAACGGAATGAAGTGTTTAAAAATCTATTTTTCAAAACTATGTATACCTTTTATTGTGCAATGCTCTTTTCAGGCCGGAATCATTTACTAAAATGTAAGGGTCACTCTCTATGACAATGTCAACTAAAAACAATCAGGGTTATACAATAAAAGTTCTTATCGTTTAAAATGGTGCTAATTTTGCCCCAACCAATAAAATGTTAGCTTTTAAATGTTAAATAAGATCTGATTGGTTGAGGCAAAATAAGCACCATTTTAAACGATAGGAACTTTTATTGAATCTCCCTGAATGTACCGTATATACTCAAGTACAAACCGAGTTTTTCAGGCTGAAAAATCAGCCTGAAAACTCGGACTCGGTTTATACTCGAGTCACTAGCTTACCTGAGCATTCCGGCAGCCGCACGATCCTTCTGTGTACTGGCGCGCCGGCCTGACGTCACTGCCCGGCGCCAAAATAGTGACGTCAGCCAGCGCGCCAGTACATGGACTGATCGTGCGGCTGCCAGAATGGAGAGGACGCTGCTGCCGGAAGGAGAGGACGCTGCTGCGGAATGGAGAGGAACTTACCAGCACACAGTCCCAGGAAGCCCTTGGATGGAGGAGAGCCCACAGATCCTGGATGAAGGAGCCCCTAGGTACAAACTAACGGGTTTGAGGGTGAGGGTGGCATTCAAGATGTTTTGGAAACTACAACTCCCAGCATGCTTTATAGCTGGGAGTTGTAGTTTCCAAACATCTTGAATGCTAAGTGAGGGTGGCATTCAAGATGTTTGGAAACTACAACTCCAGCTAATAAAGCATGCTGGGAGTTGTAGTTTCCAAACATATTGAATACCACCCTCACTTGGCATTCAAGATGTTTGGAAACTACAACTCCCAGCTAATAAAGCATGCTGGGAGTTGTAGTTTCCAAAACATCTTGAATGCCAAGTGAGGGTAGCATTCAAGATGCTTGGAAACTACAACTCCCAGCATGCTTTATTAGCTGGGAGTTGTAGTTTCCAAACATCTTGAATGCCAAGTTTCTACCCTCGGTTTATACTCGAGTCAACAACTTTTATTAGATTTTTAGGTGAAATTGGGTACCTCAGTTTATACTCAGGTCGGTTTATACTCGAGTATATAAGGTACCTTGATTATTTTCCGCACATCCTTAAATACTGTATGCCTACAGGTCATTTTAGCCTGCAAACATCTTTCTTATGTCTAGGAAAACAAGGTGAGCCAAAGAGGACCAGAAATTGCCTCTTCTGCTGCTACTGCTTCAGCGTTTTAACTTTTGACTAATTTATGCACAGCAACATACATGCAAAGAGATGTGGGATATGTTTATTTCCAGATTATATTTCTACAGCGCACCACTCATCTGATAAACAATTCAGAACTGATAAGTCACTTTACTAAATAAAACATTTAGTGGGAACCGAATATTTAAAAAGATGCTCCCCTACTGTTTAAAAACAGCTGTTTGTTCACCGGAGCTCATAAATATTTAATGATGTACTGTTGGCTAAATGCCACCATAATGTCTTGCATTTTGATTTATTTGATGAAAAGAGATAAAACTGAAACACATTTTAACCATCAACTAAGCAATGGTTTTCTAATGTATCTGAATGGATCTAAATGAACATGTCAAGCTGTGAAAGAACAAAGAACTTTAACACAATACTAAACTATTCCACTGCTTTCTTTGTCGTATAATTAAATGCCATAGTCAACTTTTTGGCTTTAAAAGCATATCTTCAGTCTGTTACCCAGTGAATCTCAGTGAATTGTCTAAAAACTGGTTTAAATATCACTCATCCATAATTTATTTGGTCAGGTTAATTTAGGGAGATTCAATAAAAGTTATTATCATTATAAATGGTGCTAATTTTGCTCCAACAAATCAGATGTTTGCTTTCAAATGTTAAATAATATCTGATTGGTTGTCGTTATCGTTGGTTATCGTTTTTTTAAAAGAACTTTTTTTAATCTCCCTCCAAAAAATACAAGGGGGAATCACATAATTTGTGCCAAGAATAGATTAAGATATCCGAACTGCCCATTCAATAATGTTACTAGAATGCAGCACTGCATTAGCTTTCTGGTCTGTTTCATTTCTAAAGGTTAAACAAACACTGCTAAAATCCTTCTTAAGACCCTTCTCTCATCCCATCCTATCCTGGTTGATTGATATATCTTTTGTTAAAAAAAAAAAACATGAAATATTATTAAAAAAATTTTCACACACATATTGTAAACACTAAACTGATTTTTTTTATTAAATAAGTTTATCAGAAGCATTTCTGTCCTTTGAAGCAAATATAATAAGTTCCCAGCTGTGATTAACAGATCCTGGGAATATAGATTTAAGCTCAGCATCTGGAGGACCACGAGATTAATGTTACTGGTCTAACTCAAGTCCACAAAATGCTCTTGAATAGGGATAAAAAAAGATATATCAATATTTAATATGGTAAAGGATTTGCTTGAATGCCTGCCATTTACTGGGCATTGTAATTGATGATGACTTGTTGCAATTTCACTGTCCCAGTGCAGATGAAAATGGTTGCATTAAGAAAATGGAGTAAGTACATGAAACACATTTTTGTCTATTACAATCTTATATATACTGGATAAAGCAATATTGTAAAATATTTAGTATTTAACTGACATCGATGATGCACTGTATGATAAGACATAAGATAGGAAAACTACATGAGTTGTAAATGCTGTGAGATGGTTTAGAATCAATTTATATATATATATTTATTTATTTTTAAATTGTGTTTTTTATTATTGTTTGTATTTCAGATTAATTTCTTTCTACCAATCAGAACTGGCAATTATAATTATTTAATTAATGATGCCTTACTTAGCAGGCTCCCAGGTGGAGTATTTCAATAATTTAATGGTCGTTTGTTCTGGCTGAACCTAGCAGGTTTGTGGTGTGCTGTAGAAAAGGGAGTAACAGTTTATTATTAATAAGCCAAGCTGGAAAAAGACATCTTGCTAAAAAAACAAAACTGGATACCCTTCTATTTCACAAATGATACATTTTCTTTGCTTTGCAACACCATTTATTTGTTGATAGGTGTAGAGGATTTGTAACAAAATTTAATTTGCAAATCTGTTGAGATTTTTTCTTTTTTAATCAGAAAACAGTATAATGAGGAGGGAATATAGAGAGACTTCTTATAGGTAACTTATAATGATAAGAAAGGGGTTTGTAAAAGAGACATTTTAAGACTGGGCCAGATGAGCACTGGTTATTTGTGCACTACATTAAAGGATTAAAGTGCACTGTAAAATCAAGTTATGTTCATTTGGAAGCTTCAGCTTTAAAAATACCGTTGCAGTATTTATTTTTTACCTATGCCCCTCCAGAGCCTAGCTTTGTGCCTTGAAAGTTGCTGACATCTTGTTACTGGTTTGCTGAATGTTAAGCTCTGCCCCTCTGAGATTTCCTCTGCTTTCTCCTGCTTTAGCCTCAAACAGTAATGCTTGAGAGTTCCATGCACACGCACATGCACGGAACTCACAGGCATTAGTGTTTGAGGCTCAAGCAGGAGAGTGCACGGAACTCACAGGCATTACTGTTTGAGGCTCAAGCAGAAGAAAGCAGAGGAAATCTCAGAGGGGCGGAGCTTAACATACAGCAACTTCCAAGGCACAAAGCTAAGCTCTGGAGGGGCAAAGGTAAAAAATAAATATAGCAACGGTATTTTTAAAGCTGCAGCTTCCAACTGAACATAACTTTATTTTACCGTACACTTATCCTTTAAATGCTATCATCTGGCACCTTGGACCTCCATACACAACTGTACATAGACAGTTTCTGTAGACTGTTTGCTAAACTGACAGCTAAACCTTGTTAATTGTTGGGAGGTTAGATATGTCTGTCTACCATAACACTGTCCTTTTAAAATACAATCATACAGTAGTTCCACAAACCCAGGGGTGAGGAAGGTTTAGGCCTTCATTTGGGGTACTATTAATAGGGAGATCTGGGGGGGATACATTATGATTGTTCTTTAAACATCCTACAGGTATTTGACTACCAAACCCGGCAAACAAAATGCAGGATGGGTCCTATATTTATAATGAGAATAGAGTTATTTCCTACAAGTCCTGCCCCAGCAGCTTCTATAAGTGGCAGTATTATTATTTTTAGATGAAGCAGGACAACGTACATCACAGATGGCAAATATATGAATAAACTTTAGATATACGGTCTAGCAATACACAAGCATGGCCATGTCATGCTTCAAAGTAATGGCAAAGTTAGAAGAAAGCAGGATAACATCAGCATACCATAACAAAGAGATACAGTACAATCATATGTGAAAATGTATACACATGTCTTTCCTAAAACCACATACGAACCAAAACCATAATTATTCCAACAATCTTTATCAAATAAATTCCCTACTGACAGGCTGTTCTGTTGTATGAAGAGGGGTGGGGAGAGACACTGGAAGACTAAATTCCATTACTCCCTAACACTTTTTAGTGTTTTATAGACTATGGGATGAAGTACTATCTTGAGCGCCAGACATAATTTACCATACCAACTCCCATCTATAAGCTGCTTTTCATAAGAGGAATGGCTTTGCTGATTTTGCACATATACTAACGTTGGAAAATATTTATTTTGCCTTAAAATGCAATAATCTAGTGGGCGTCAGACAGACTCTTTAATGTTTACATTAAAAACAAGTCAAGTTTTCTAGAGCATTATTCTGTGTATAACATCATCCAAAGATGTAGGATTCATATTTCTTAAACAGGGAATTAAATCATTTTAATCTCAATAAACAAAGATGAATATTAGTGCACATTCACTTCAGGTGGCTTTTATTAAATTACAATGTTATAGTTGCATTCTCTACAGGCAAATTAGATTTTATTTATCGGTCATTTCAGACAGTCTCAGTTTAATGTGTTGTATCTTAGAACAGTCTATATTTTTATAGATTAATAATATTATAGATTAATAATATTTTTATATTTGCTATATTTTATTCATTGGACACAATAAACATAACAATAACATTTCTATATTGCTTTTCTCCCATGGGACTCAAAGCACTTAAAGGGCATCTATAGTGAAAAAAACACATTGCCCCTTTGCAAAGTTAAATTCATGTACTCTGTGCTGCCTTAATCCTATCTATGTCAGTGACTTTGTTTAACCTTGGTGTCAGATCTGTGTGCAGCACTCCCCCCTTCCCCCTACCCTCTGTTACCTCCTCCCTGTCTCTACTCCGGCTAACCGACAAGTTTATCATGAGCAGTAGGAGTTAAAAGTTCAACATCTTGAAAAACACACCCACGCACAGTGGCCAATAGAAAGCAAGCTGTCCTGGAGACACGGAAGAAGGAGATCAGTACAGTTTACAATCTCTCACTTTGTGACCCATCATCAATCAGTGAAAGCTATTAAGAAGGCGGGTCAAGTGCAGCCTTATATCTAACATCAAAGCTACCTCTCTCCCCCTGCTAATGGTGTTATCTCTATGTTTATTACAGAGCAGGGAGGGGGGATCAAGTCACAGGGATTTGATTGACAGTCCAAGTAGTAGTAGAGGAATGCAATCACGTATTCTTCTAACTGGTGTATCTCAGGACAGAGAGGGAATCTGAAAAAAGTGAAGACACTCTGTGGGTTGTGGGGAATTATAGAACACATGGAAAGAAAGAAAAAAAAGTTCATTTTCCCACTATAGATGCCCTTTAACAGGTCTCAGAGTTCAGTAATTGTTGGTAGTTTTGTCACAGAGGATGCAATCTTACAGGTCTGCAAATGCTGAACAGGTGAGTTCTCAGTCTGGATTTAAACTCATCCTGGGATGGGGCAGTTCTGACTAACTGGGGTAAGGGGTTCCATGACAGAAGGCTCTGTGACCAATGGATTTTAGGTGGACTCTGGTTAACTAGGTTACTTAAACCTGCTGATCTCAAGTTGCAGGGGGAGCAATGTGGTTGCATCAACTCTTTCAATTAAGCATTGATTTATATGTAAGAAAGGCAACAGGATCCTTGTCTTTATTAGTAGCCATTAAAAGGGGTGCAGGATCGGTCATATACTTATAACATATATAACTTGTTTTCTTTTTTTTTGCTTTAAAGGGCATGTCAACCCTAATAAAAAACTTTTTATATGCTATAGGGCACCCTTGTCCACCCCCAACCGCTATGTCAGATTACTAAAAAAAGAATCAGAACTCTTACAACCCCTCGCTCCTGCGGCACTCTGATCTGGCTCCCTGCTTGCCAGAACTTGCAGACAGGGGCCGGACCTGCAGCCGCGTCTGTGATTAGCTGAGAGGCAGCCAATCTTTTAATGGTAAGTAGATAGCCAGGTAGGGATCCGGAGGGAGAGAGGGGGAGGCTCCCCTGCACATGACACAATACCTCCTGGAAGCTACAGAAGAGGCAGAAAGGAAGACAGCTCCCCCTCTTCAGTTTCCTGGATTTTGGACAAGCACAGCAGGATAACCATAAGGAGAAGAGATGTAAATTAAGGTTTTTTTTAAACTTCACAGCGGGGTCAGTAGTGGGTTAAATTTTGGTTTGTGGGGTGAACATGCCCATTAATTAATAGTTCAGTAGTTTGTTGGCTGTTTTTTAGTTACTTGTAATGTATTTTAAAGGGACACTATACTGAAAAAATGACTTTGCCTCATCTTAATCTACAATCGATTACATGTAAGTAGCGCTTACTCTGATTTGCGTGTGCTGCTACATGCCTTTAATCCAGCACACATTTTTTTAGGAGCAGTATCCCCCCTCCCTCTTTTAACCACTCCCACTTTTATCCGACCTGACTTTTTTCCCACAAACCAACGGTCAAGCCTGCACACAGCATTCAGCATTTCAACTGTCAAAACTCTGTCACCATTCCAGCTACAGTAAAACTGCTAACAGAAGAATAATTTTTGAGAGCAAGGAACTTGATTGACAGCTGAAATATAAGAAGTTTAAGATAAATGATACAGTGGTGTTTGGGAAGAATAATAGTTCCATGTTTTTCGGTATAGATGCCCTTTAACATTCAACATTAAACGTAAAAGTAAACATCACAGTAAAATGAATACAATGCATAGATATTTCATAGGCTGTTTGATTACTGACCAGCAAAAGACAAGAGGTGCAAAAAATTTACTGTATAACTACCAACCAGATGTTACCTTTAACTAGTCTACTACAGTTAGGCTACGTACACACAAGCAGATTTTCCATATATTAGACAGTTTTCCCGACATTTCAAAGATGTTTTTGTGTTTACCACCAACTGGTTATCCTTTTACCTGTTGGGCATGTTAGTAAATTGTGGGTGATCATGTGATCTCCTATGGCTAATATCTTCATTTATGACACTATTTCGGGCTGGACGATCGAGCAATATCGGAGACTGGATCATTCCGGGCAAAAAAATCTGCTTGTGTGTAGAAGCCCTTAAGCTGGGTACACACTATCCAATATTTTGTCCCGACCGACTGACATTTCCGCGTATTAAAATTATCCAGGAAGAGGACATGAAACACTAGAACACTTTTAATAGAAAGCTGACGGGTGATAAGCGCTCCCTTCCCTCTGCCTCCTCTTTTAGTTCTCCAAGCTTTTTTACATGACCAGGGTGCACAGAGAACAACTTCAGACAGGTTTTTAAGGTACTTCATCAGAAATCTGGACCTCCAAACCTGCTAATATGACATATCTGTTGTATTCAATTAGATCAACTGGACTTGAAGTTTAGTTCTTGAAGACGTTTCCCTAGTCATCCGACTGGTTTTCTCAATTCAGAATGAAAGCCAGTCGGATGACTAGTGAGACGTCTTCAAGAACTAAACTTCAAGTCCAGTTGATCTAATCGAAAATACAACAGATATACCATGACCTGGATGAATCAGAACCTTCACAAGCACTGCTAATATGACCTTGCAAATTCTCAATTTTAGCCTTAGTTTTTGTAGTTAATAAATACAATAATCATGTTCTAATCTCTGAATACACTGATTTGTAATATAAGGAGGATGCCATGTACAATTACTTATTATTTTATTATTATTATTGGGGATATATAGCCAACATCTTCCATAGCACTTTACAATTACATGTAAACATTCACATCAGGCCCTGTCCCTGATGTGTATTATAATGTGTTTATAATCTAAACACATTTATTTGACACATACAACCTATCAGTATGTCTTTATGATTGTGGGGGAATAAAACTATGATTTTAAATTATGTAATCATTTAATCTATATTTAATTTAATACAGACCTATAAGTCCAATATAAGTGTTAATATACCTTTGAAGAAATGTAATCCATAAATGTATACACAGCAATTACATTAATTTCATTTTCTATTCTTATTCTATTCTGTTGATTCAAAGAGAAAGAATGTTCCTTACATAAAATATCTAGTGATAACGGAGCCAGATAATATTTATACAGGTTCATCACATCTAATTTCCTGTTTTAGATAAAATCTTTAAATGTACATGCTAGGAACATTTTACTGATTCTTTACCAAAACATTTCTCGTTATTACTCAGATGTTACATCAATACAACTAAAAAATATTCCATGGTAAGACAAATGCCGTTATATCCACACAAAAAAAAAGCTACAGTAGTGGTATGAACTTTATTTAGTAAAGACGTATAGTTCAAATATATTCGGATATACTGTACAGTGAAACTTTCCATGTTTGCAGTACTTCTGAAAAACAGTTTAAACATTTTTATGGGTGTGCTGTTTGTCCATTGCGCTGAACAGCTGACCTAGGGAAATTTGGAAACATAAGTACTATATGTGAACATTTTTACAATATCTGCCAACTTGGACTAAAGTCGGTTGTGTTGGGAATGGCAAAATTGTGTGAACTTCTTGAAGAACTAAAGCTAAAATATAAAACTTTACACAGTACAAGGCAGCTAGAATGGGCCACTGATTTTTCTCTTTGTTGAATTTTAGATTTTACCCAGGATCCAAGTCTAAATGTTATTTTATGGCTATGGAACGGCTTTCACTCAGCCCCATCAGCAGTGCCCTCTCCCATGAACCATTCCTATGACTGAGCTGGCAACATGGAGAGCTTAGCTGGGTGGCTTTGATGTAAAGTGAAAGTGAATAGCAGATTTTGTTATCTTTACCTTTTCATTCTTCTTTAAAATGAGGTGGCATAGCCTATAGTAATGACTAAAACTCGTGGTGGATATTATTCAATATTGGAATGATGCCATTAAATTATGGCATTGTCTTGCATTTATATTTCAGCAAGGGAGAAAATCCATAATACAAAGATGACTAAAATGAATTAGCTAAAGGCTGGGTCAAAACAACATTTACAACCAACAGGAAAAATTAAGGGTAGAGAAAAGTAGAAATTGCCTATAAGTTGTAAAAAAACTGGCTAAAATATGATACCTATACAGAGATACGATCTTCCTAGTTTAACCCGATATTAAAATTAAAGGGCATTTATACAGATTTTTTTTTCATTTACTGGAAGCTATAATTCCTCGCAACTATGACTTTTTTTGTTGATATGAAATAATAATTTCTTCAGATATCCAATCTAAAGTATCTTTCATTCCAGCTGTTAATCAAGTGCCTTAGCATAAATTATTCTGTGGTGTGCAGTTTTGCTGTAACTGGAATTGTGACAGTTGAAATGTGAGAATTGCATGGTGGGAAATCTCCTATAGTGCCTGTATAGCATAGATGCCTAACACATAGTTGTGGGACGCATGCATCCCGTTTGGGAAAAAAACATAGGGACAAATTTATAAAGGTTCGTTAAACCTTTTGCCTTCTTTAACGCAGCATTTTCGGCAAATTTGGACTTTTCGTCATTTATAAAGCAGCAATAACCAGTGGTCATTACCGCTACTTTTTGCCTTTCGCCATACATCACTGCAGTAACAGCTCAAACATATTTATAAAATGGCGAAAAGTGTATTTTTGTGTTAAGTTCAGCCATTCCAATTCGCCAAGTCTGAGGTGGCAAAAATGCAGTGTCCATTTATTTAGCCTGCCAATGGGTCAATGGAAGGTGTCAGTACATTGTGGAGTGTTTCTCAATACTAATAATAAGTACCCATGGGGTGTCAAGACTATTTTCTAGCATTTACGGTAATACAATATGCGATTTTGCTTTTTAAGGTTTATTTTTCGCTTTTTTAAGATCGTTTTTTTTTTTTTAAATGTTCTGATTTTCTTTATTTACCAATAAAGTCAAATGGGGGTCTGAGGGACATATTTATAAAGGGGCATTATTTTTCATCAAAGTTATTAAAAAGGCGAATTTTCATCAAAAGCAAAAATTATGTAGCAAAACGTAGAACTAATAATGCTGAAAAACCTCAGCACATATGATGGTAAATAGGTAATACTCCCTGGTGGTTTTTCAAAGTAGTATCAAATTGGTTAATACACACTGAACACCTATCTATGTTATTTGAAAATAGCCTAACACATTATATTATATTATAAGATAAGATAGTGTAAAACTCAAAAGGCTATTTTTTTCTATTTTATTAATAGGGTATGACAGTGTAAAACTCAAAAGGTGAATTTTCTCTATTTCTCTATCTATATGCATTCACATATCAAAGGTGCATGCCACTCGAAACATGTTGTGTGGAACTTGCAGAGTGAAAATTAAACACAAATTGATCAGAACTGTTACTGGTCTCTCCCGATCATATATTACATATGGTGACTAGAGATGTCCGAACTTCGCAAAATCCGGTCCGCTCGAGGATCCGCGAATTTTCGAGAAAATTCGAAAATCCGCGAGGGGACCTGTTAAAATTAAAAATACCCTCGAAATAACGAGATTTTTCGTATTTTCGAAAATTTTAGAAATTATGAGTTTTCACGTATTTTCGGGAATTTTCGAAATTACGAGTTTTCATGTATTTTCGAAAATATGTATTTTCGAAAATACAAGTAATCCTCGTAATTTCGAAAAATTTCAAAAATACGTATGTATGGAATTAAGAGAAATCCTTGTTCGAAAATACGTGAAAACTCGTAATTTTCGAAAATTTTTCGAAAATGTGAAAAATCGAATGGGAAGTATGGAAGGCGGAAAATCCGGAAAAATCCACCGTTCGCGAACGGGATAAATCCATGGCGAATCCGGGTTCAGATCCGCGAACCGGCCATCCCTAATGGTGACTAGAAACCTGGAACTAGGGATACACAGTATATAGCCCACATATTTGCATGCAAAGATATAATGCCAGGCTCTGCATGTATTGAATAATTATCACATTCGTAAATTTCACACAAACCCGTTTGATTTAATTCTAACTATAAAGTCGCATTTAAAAAATGTATGCAAAGGAGCCATAAACGCAAAATTAAATCCCTTGCAGCATCCATGTACCCTACCTTTCTGAAACTGCACACAGCCGGAAAATTGTGCATTGTGGCTTTTTGTAAATCTCCAGGTTTTGCTACCCCCAGTGGGATGACGGGGCGGGCGGTTCATCCAGTGATACAGTCCGTATAATCTGCCTAGTAAAGTTGATAATAAGTTTTGGGTTTTGGGAAATATGAATGAACATGATATATGTTATGATTGTGAAGTTTTGGTAGTATACCATTGTATTTATTAGATTTATTGTATTTATTTGACAATCTTCTGAAACAAACATATGGATAGAGTGTGTTATTAAATAAAAGTTAGTACCTGTAACAGAGATAAAATCTCTGTGTAAGGTATATGTGGCCACATATACAAGTCTTAGGTATACTATAGGGGACTGAAATTAATTGTTTTTATTTTATTGTCACTCTACATGCACTTTTAACTCACATGAGTTTTATAATATTATTATTGTACACTTGGATCAATCTTTATATGTATGTTATATGCAGTTTATATTTATGAAAAGGCGTGATTTCATTTGGATTGATTGCACATGCTATATGTTATAATGAACACTATTGCACTAGTGTGGCTTGAGAAAGGTCCTCGACGCTAGACCGAAACGTTGCCAGTATGCGTTTGTGAAATAATTATTTTTATTGAAAGCTCGGGGTCATGCTCTCAGTGATACCAACACAAAGTGCACAAACATGCAAGTGTATCGGGATCTGTCTGCCTCTCCTTTATTCATATAGCTGTTAAACTTTAGGGCCAGAGAGAGGCTACATAAATCCCTTTAGCTGGTAGGTATCAGGATCCGTTCTGAACTTTCTCTCCCTTTCCACTCCCAGCAAGTATATAGGGGAGGCTCAAATGGGATAAGTCTGAAAGTCCTAAAAAGGACCCAGGCAATCCCACCGCATAATATGATCAAACACACACATACACTCCCGTTTTAATTTGACATGCCAGCAAGTCCCAGGCAATCCTGCCACAATGTGCAATTCTAACTAAACAGCACCATAGGACAACTTGATAGGATCCAGAATAACAGGCTAGGTACATACTTATTAGTATTAACCACAGCAAACTCCAGATCTACAATTACAATGGGGTTAGGAGAACACTGGATAGTGATTAGCTATATAAATTTTTTAGCTATATTTTAGCTATATAAAATTAGGAAGACATGTTTTTAAAGGAGCTAAAAGCTCCCCACAGAGTATATAATGAAGTAGAGCCTTCTTATAACAGAAGGTACCTCACAGACTCATGTTATTATAATAGCATTGCCCTAATAATGTAACATATAAATACATATTTCTCTGTTCTAAAGAAATGGGTAGGGGCATGCAAAGTATCTTATTTATTGCTTGTAGCTAAGGGCATGTGTCTAGATGTAACTCACCCTAATGGTATGGAGCAGGGGTGTTGAACCTGTGACCGTTCACATGTTTCAAAACTACGAATCCCAGCATTATCTGTTTGTAGTAAGTTTTTTCTTTATGCCCTTTAAGTAAGGCATGTATTAAGGTGTAACACAACGTAATGGTATAGAGCAGGGGTGTTGAACTTGGGATCTTTCACATGTTCTAAAACTACAACTCCCAGCATTCTCTGTTTGTAGTAAGTGTTTTCTTAATGTCCTTTAAGAAAGGCATGTATCGAGATTTAATACAGCGTAATTGTATACAGCAGGGGTGTTGAACATAGGACCTTTCTTACGCATTTCATGGCCCAATGACCGCTTCATCAGAGACCAAGCAGAAGGGAGAGGTCTCTGCTTGGTCTCTGAGGAAGCGGCCATTGGGCCGTGAAATGGGTAAGACCTTTTGTTACCTTCTATATGTTCTGATTACTGTGGCACTGTCCGAATTGTGAAAATATGTTTGTTATTGGACAACAAAATCACAATGTTTCACTTCACTATGGAGCCTGTTTCCTAGTTACGAAGCGAGTTGCTCCCCTCCCCTTCAGTAACTGTTTAGCGATTCCTACCCAAGGGTTTGAATATGCATACGTTTGAAACCTACAACTCCCAGCATTCACTGTTATCAGATTCTTCTTTATATTCCTTTGCTAATGAGTGAATTAAAATGCAATACATTGTAACAATAGGGTGTTGAACTTTTCACATGTTTAAAAACTACAACTCCCAGCATTCCCGACTGCACAAAATGCTAGAAAATTTATTTTTCATACATCCTGGAATAAAGCCCTTTTACTGACTTACAGACATTAAAAGCCCATGCTTTAGCGATTCCTACCAAAGGGTTTGAATATGCACGTTTGAAAACTACAACTCCCAGCATTCTCTGTTAGCAGTAAGTTTCTTCTTTATGTCCTTTGCTAATAAATGTATTAAAATGCAATAACGATAGGGTGTTGAACTTTTCACATGTTTAAAAATTACAACTCCCAGCATTCCCTGGCTGCATAGAATGCTGGAAAATGTATTTTTCATACATCCTGGAATAAGCACCTTTTACTGACTTACAGACATTAACAGCCCATGCTTTAGCGATTCCTACCAAAGGTTTGAACATGCAAGTGATTCATTTGCCCTTCCCTTACTTCCATAGCAATTACACTACTGGTTTTATACCCTTGGTTCAATAAAGGTTTAAGATGGAATGAGTAATTCCACAAGAGTAATTTCTACTGATTGGCTGTTGGATGGGTCAAACATGCTCAGATCTCTACTGAGCAACTAAATGCCCTACACTACAGAACAAAATTGTAAATGGGGTGGACATGCCCTTTAAAGCAATTTTTAGGAGATATGTGGTGAGATTATCTGTACACATCCTTAAAACATCTGATCGCAATGCACAGGTAGCTGGTATCAGAATATTACATAGTAAATGTGATTGCACCGAGGAGTGAGGGCTTGGCTACACTGGTGCATTTCTCACGTACTTAAGTTTTGCGGTCCGTTTGCATGTGAGAAAAGCAGAGCACTGCATTTCAATGTGGTTGGCCACATTCCATTCGCTGATCTGCACTGCAATCTATTTTCAGTGATTCCTATTTTTTGCGAATCACATGTGCACCGGTTGCGTGGATTGCAGCTCAAGTGGATGGTAAAGTGCGCACCCTTTTACCGTGCACTGACATCCAGCGTAATGTGGCCTCAGCCATTTTTGTGTCTTAATGAAAAATAATAATTAAAATAAGCATTTTGTTAAGATTACCAGTATATAAGCAATAATGAAATGATACTTCCCTTATAAAACTAACAATATATTTACTTAGAATTTTAAGCTTTGAAGGGTATCTATACCGAAAAATAGGTTATTTTAAGTTGACCATAACTGGAAACTATAATTCTTCCCAAACACCACTGTATCATTTTTATGTTGATCTGACCCCTATTTCTTTAGATATCCAATCTAAAACTTCTTATATTTCAGCTGTCAATCAAGTTCCTTGCTCTCAAAAACTTTTCTTCTGTGAGTAGTTTTACTGTAGCTGGAATGGTGACAGAATTTTGACAGTTGGAATGCTGTGTGCAGGCTTGGCAGTTGGTTTGTGGGAAAAAAGTCAGGTCAGATGGAAGTAGGAGTGGTTAAAAAAGGGAGGGGGGATACTGCTCCTAAACAAAATAAGTGCTGGATTGAGGCATGCAGCAACACATGCAAATCAGAGTAAGTGCTACTTACATGTATTTAATTATAGATTAAGATGGGGCAGTAATTTTTTCAGCATAGTGTCCCTTTAAAAAACCTCAGAGAATGGAATGAGCCGAACTGAATGCCTGTTAGTGTATTACAGTGAGACTGAAAGGAATTTTCTTTTTATGCATTCAAGTGCAATTTTTCCTAACAACAGGATGAAAGAGCTATCGTTAGTCGTTATCTTTGTAAAAAGGAATCAGCTCTTCATATCCATCTACTATGGAAGAGCTTGTCTGTGCAAAAGGCCATTTGTCCAAATGATCTTCTGGTAGTTAAATATATTTCTGAGCAAATGTGAAAGTATTGGGTGCATTGCATTTTTTGGGTTTCAATGGTATTTAGGCTGCATATGGCTGTATGTAACATAGAAAAACATAGTTTATACTGAATAGACTTGGGTAGAGACATCCATACCTAAAACCTTCCATAATCCTTAAAGTTCAATAGGCTGCATCCTGCAAAATAATTTATAAAAATGTTATTTTTTTTAAAAATCATTAAATGCTTCTCTTAAAACCATTTCCCTCAAATTACTGGTGATATTGTATTTTTTCCAAAAGGCAAACCCACTCATATTTTTACTTCTCGCTTTAATATAATTATATTATATATTTTCAAACTGCATTGTGAGCCAGAGGTCATTGTGCCAAAGAATTTTGATAGTCTTTATATTTCTGCTGGGATGGTTTTCCTTTTTGCCATGTCTTATTAATCTGGAAACAATTAAAATACTATTGACTATATCTAAATTCTATTACAATTACAATGGTCATGGCAAGAATGAAAATTAGGATGGCAAGAACTAGATACCCAATGTGTCTCTCATTACACAGTTTGGGAAATTCTGCAATAAAAAAAAAAGCAGTGATCAGATAGGGATCATGGCACTTCACCCTCTTACCACCATGTTTTATATCTTTTTTGTTAATGTGTATTTAATTATCAGTAAATGTAGATTAAAAAGAGAATCATGACAATGATAAGTCAACTATGAACACACCATGTAAACCTTGTTAAGTGGTTTTCCAGAGTTTTCTAACAACTATAATTTTCACGCACCTTAAATTAAATTGCTTTTTTTTTGCTCTTTGCAACACTTTAAACTTATGTGTTGACATGTATTTAGAGGTGTTCACTTATTTAACACTGCAAAAAAATGTATGAAGAAAAGCCAATATAAACCTTTCATGTACAAGAAAATATTGTATCTTCATTTAAAGCCAAAGCCAATAGTCCTGAAAAATCAGCACGCTCAAGAGCAGACATGACTATATCTCAGTCTACTAGAAATCTAATAGAAATCAATCAATTCTCTCTGGTGGAACACTATGTGAATGGGGGCTTGCTAAAATACAATCTATATAGATCACCGTCAGTAACATTTCCAACAGACACATGCTGCTTTTCCTGTCACAATCCTAAAACAATTTTCAAGCTGTTAGACATAAAATTGCCACCACCCTGTCATGTAAGATTATTCTAACAACACTTATTACAGTCTATATATATATTTATTTTTTTAATCTCATTTCCTCACTTGTACTGTGAGAAATGAATTGCAGCCCTAGTCCAACTTTTCCTACACCCCCTAAAAACACAGAAATGGTTGCAATGAAGTTGCAGGGAACTCTGGCAAGAACTGATTATCATTTTGAATTTCCTTCAGATTGTTAGGCCCGACACAATGACACAATCATGCTGATAATAACAAATAGGAAAGAGCTGATTACATTTCGCACCAAAAAAACAGCAGCAGCTGTGTGGAAATCGAATCTATTATTCTGTCATCTGCTTATTTTCATTAAAAGAAAGCAAAGCTGCCAGCCTCTTGGCCTAATAAAGAATGCATAAAAATATCTTTCTTTTGTCCATATGGTAAGAAAGCAATGAGAACATGCAGTTTCTTTCTATAACTGTTTTGTCCAAATCTTTGAGCCCACTAAACATGAATATACCCAGTAAACAATAGAGGAGGCGCCAAGGGTGCCTCACTATATTAAAGGGGAACTGTGGTTTCTGTAGTTTTTCTTGCAGTTGTACTATTTCTAGACTTATTTACATAATTAGATCTACCATATTGTTTAGCTCATAAAATTATTCCTAGAATAGTGAAAACCTTCCTAGACGTGATTCATGAATACATTAGCAATAACCATTTGAATTTATGATTACAGATAGAGCTCTTGTTAATGCCGGTGATGAAATCTTTAACAGCAAAGAATAAAACAAAAATGGGGAAAAGGGAGAGGGATCCAGCTAGACAAAAACAGACATTTTCCTTCTTCAGTGGTAATGACAGGAAGCAAATTGCAGTAATTCTTCTCTTAAATCACCATATTAACAGTTCTGTGTGCCATTACTCAGTTTCTACCTGTATGTTTTTTTATGCTTTCTGCTTTTTTTTTTTGTTGAGTTTTGTTCAGTAGCGCCCTATCTGTCCCCCATTCCTACACTAAGGGGCATATTTATAAAGGTCCGTTAACTTCGCTGTATTATTAACAGAGCACATCGTATTTGTAAATCCGATCATTTTCACTGTGAAAAGTACCACCGCACCGTATGTCCACCCCAAATTTAAAGATTTTCTGTAGTGCAGCTTCCCCCTCCGAATCCGCATTGTCTGTTTGTAAAACAAAAAGCCCCCAGAAACTTACTTACCAGCCCAGGATCCCTTGACTTTAGTCTCCAATGCAACTTCCAGGAACGGACTTGCATTGGGGGCTTGGATGGCAGCTGCGTCTGTAATTGGCTGAGAGTCATAGCTTCCGGCTATTGATTAAGCCAAGGGATCCCGGGCTGTAAAGTAAGTTTCTATGGACTTTTTTTTACAAATAGAAAATGCGGTTAGGGTTATGAGGGGGGAAGCTAAAGAAAAATGGTTATATGTAAAACTAAAGGTTCAGCGTGATGGATTAGTATGGATGGAGGGAGTCGGCTCCACAGAGCATGTCTGAAAACCTCCCGGAGGACAGATAAGAGGCAGAAACCTTTTCACAAGAAGTGTCAGTAGTGGTTTCAATTTTAGTTTTGGGGATGGACATGCCCTTGCTAGGATTGAAATATTAACAAATCATGTTTTAATGAAATATTTAAATATGATTAGTTAAAGGGCATGTCCACCCCCCCAAACTAAAATTTAACCCCATACTAGCCCCACTGTACAGTTTTAAAAAATCCTTACCTTACAATCCTGCTCCTTATGGTTCTCCTGCAATCCATGTCCAAAGTCCAGGAAAGTGTAGAGTAGTGTCTGTCTTCCTGTACAAACGTTGCTGCCTTCTGTCTCTCCTCCGGGAGGGATAGTGACATGCGCACAGGAGCCCTTTAACACCCCTCCCTCCCCCCCGCCGATCCCACTCTTAAATATCTCCCCTAGCTTAAAACCTGTTATACATATGGTAGGGCATACCCTCCTACCCCCAACCGCTAAGTTAAAAGTTTAAAAAACATTTCCAAACTGTAGTTACAGCTCCCGGCTGTCAGCGTCTTCTCCATTGCTGGCAGCTGTGGCTGTGATTGGCTGACTCTCAGGGCAGGGGAGCCAGACCAGAGCGATGCTGGAACCAGGAGGTGTAAGTAGAGTTAGGAATCTATTTTGAGTCTTTTAACTTAACGGTTGGGGGTGGGAGGGTATTCCCTACAATCTAAATAAGTGTCACTATGGGGGGGTGGGGATACCCTTAATATTTCAATCATAGCACTCATATGAACATATTAACCAATCATATTTTAATATTTTATTAAAATATGATTGGTTAATATGTGAAGGATTGAAATATTAACCAATCATATTTGAATATTTTGTTAAAAAATGATTGGTTAATATTTCAATCCTACTCACAATTTGATTTTATTCTTCATCAAACCTATATAAAGAGGTGCAAACCCCCCGCAGAACTCAGATGTCATTGGAGTAATGGCAGAAGAAAGAAGACATAGGGATCAAGATTTAGTGGAAACATCAGCTCCGTCAGAGAAGATAGAAGATGCCGGAGACCTGAAAATGTCCTTTTTAGGACCAGGGGCGGTCTCGGTTTTGAGCTTCAGGACCCTACTATCAGAAAGGCTCTTATTAGAGCCACAAGGGCTTTTCTAAGAGCCAATGGGGGTCCTGGTTTTGAGCTGCAGGACCCCCAAAAAAGGCACTTGTCAGAGACACAAGGGCCCTTCTAAGTGCCGGCGAGGGTGGACCCGGTTTCAAGCTGTGGGTCCCCTTGAGCCCCAAAAGGCACTTGTCAGTGCCACAAGGGAACTTCTAAGTGCCGGGGTCCCAGTTTCGATCTGTTTAAAGTGTAACTGAAACCAAAAAATAAGGTCTTTCCCATACTCCCTACCATTTTCCTTCTTAGGGGGATGGGGAATTTTCAAAGTTTGCACAGAGCAGCAGAAGTTTAGCACCGACAATGTTCATTGTACTTTCAATTAACCCTGTTCATTAATTAACAAATTATTCACAACATGCAAAGTTAATATAAAGTGCTAAAGAGGTTACTGGCTAAAGTGATTGTCAGTAGAAGAGAAATTTGCCATCAGCCTGTTGATTACTATTATTACTAATTGCAGAATTGTAGTGGTAGCTAAGTTCCCCCAGCTGCAACTGTGGGATGAGGAGATTAGGTTTTATAGTACTCCAGACAACAAGTATCATATCCTCTATTAAAATCTATGTAGCTATCTGGTCTAATATACCGGATCTTGAGCATGTGTGCTTTCATGTTTATTTTGCACATTTACCAGCAAAACATACATATATCTGAATAAGTGAAATCTCATACCATTTACCATTCCAAGATAAAAGGCAGCATTCACCAGGGTGCATCCTTTTCGGAAATGGTCACTCATGTATTCCAGCCAGTTTGCTTCCAAGCCATTGACTGTGTTTCCATTTCTAGAGATTTTCATTGGTATATTCACGGTGTAGTATTTTCTGTATCTTTGCTGGGTTAGTGGCTTATTAAAAACAGCCAATACTTCAGTTGCTGAAAAAATAAAAAATATTCAATTACAATACGTTTAGCGAATGCAGAATAGTGAGTCATACTTTCCTATTCTATATGCTGTTGATTGAATTTAAAGGGTATCTCCAGCTATAAAAACTACTCAGCTTTTTTCGATTTAATTGAAAAGGTAAAGGAGCTACGGTATGTCTTACATCCTGTTCTTGATTTAAACTATTAGGGGACAGGAGAAAAGGCAGAGAACTCCTGCGCTGTTTCTCTGACAGTTCCTGACACGCCTTTACAATATGCACATGCGTATGCATTGCAAAGGTATACCCTATATACCCTTATAAAGGTATAATGAATTTCAAGATGCATTCATCAGCAGGAATTCAGGCTGGCTGTTTACAAAAAAATCTTTTTTATTGCATTTTTTAAAAAGTCTTTTTCATTTTCAGTTGCTTCAATTACATGAAAACAATTAAAATTCTTGATGCACCCTTTCTTCCTGTTTCCCATGGTCCATTGCTGCTGCTGGTGTAAATTTCATTTATTATCAGACTTTTAATGTAAAAATATTTTGTTGTCAACAGGCAGCCTTATATTTGCTGCAATCCAATATAAATGTAGCTCAGTCTTTATTGAAGCAAAGAAAAAAAAAATCAGAAAAAGAGCTGCAACAAATAATTTTTCTGATTTTTACTATTATTTTGTTTCTATGTATTCTTAGAAATGAGTGCATTTCTTCAGTTCTAGGCACCCCTCACTTGCAGTGATGCAGCGAGATGGCAACACAAAGGCAAAGATAAGGTTTACTGGAGAACTCTAGAGTTGAAATCTAAAGTTGTGTATAGAGTTAACATTCCCTTTCCCCATGCTGTATACATACGCAACACAGTCTACGCAACATAAAGGTATCGGACAATGAGATAAAAAGAGAATAAAAAAGCTAGTTGAAAGCTAAATGAATTGAAATAGCTCAACACGAATAAAAGTGAATGCACAGAAAGTCCCTAAGAGTAAGGGCACCTGGCACACTGCAACACGCTTGCGTTTCCAGTGTAGCATGCGCAATTCAAGCACATGCGATTGCACAAAAAATGTGGATCACATGTGCTCTGATTAACGGATTGCACACGCATCACACTAGTGTGGCCACATCAATTTGGCAACACTAGTAGTGTGCACTTTTAAAAGAGCGATCAGAACGCACTTAAAAGCAAATTAGTGTTGCCTAGGCCTAAGAGCTTCTACAATTTACCTAAATTCTTTTCAATGTATATATGTCCTTTGGCCAGTCAGGGAGCACTGGTACAGTGTGTTAAATATTTTTATATGTCCTTTGGCCACTCAGCTGATCAAACAACTGATCGCTGGGTACTGAGGAGGGGCGTGTGTCAGGGGCCTGGCCTCCAATTTTGCATGGGGGCCCAGGCGCCTGCCGTTTTTGCAGCTGAATAAGCACTGATATTGTAGATATTTTCAATTTTTACATGTCCTTTGGCCAGTTGGAGCACTGGCATTGTGTGTTTAATATTTTCAATTTTTACATGTCCTTTCGACACACTATTTTGAAGGTGTGATGGAAGGCTTTTTACATAATTATTACTAGTTTGGAAGAATTTGAGACCACAGTTACCCTTTAAAATAAATAAAATGGCTCCAATCACATTTGAAGAAGAAGTAAATCCTAAAACCGATAATTTGTTGTACCGTATTCTATTCATATTTAGTACCACTTGCCTTGATAGTTCATCTTGTTAAGGAGATATAGCCAGTATCCCAAAAAAACTTCTAGTGGGATAATTTGCTCATTTTCTTTATCTATCACTCAGTGCTAATTAATGCACCAATCGTTAATTCCAATAACACATTTTGTCAGCTCTAATTGCTGTTGCGATGCAACATTTGATTCAGGGGAGGAATAGAGACATTGCTAGAAGTTGTTTTTAGACTTACCTTAGACTACCTCTTATTTTAAAGGGCATCTATAGTGAAAAAAACACATTGCCCCTTTGCAAAGTTAAATTCATGTACTCTGTGCTGCCTTAATCCTATCTATGTCAGTGACTCTGTTTAACAATGGTGTCAGATCTGTGTGCAGCACTCCCCCCTTCCCCTCCCCTCTGTTACCTCCTCCATGTCTCAACTCCGGCTAACCGACAAGCTTTTCATGTGCAGTAGGAGTTAAAAGTTCAACATCCTGAAAAACACACCCATGCACAGTGGCCAATAGAAAGCAAGCTGTCCTGGAGACACGGAAGAAGATCAGTACAGTTTACAATCTCTCACTTTGTGACCCATCATCAATCAGTGAAGTCTATTAAGAAGGGGGGTCAAGTGCAGCCTTATATCTAACATCAAAGCTACCTCTCTCCCCCTGCTAATGCTGTTATCTCTATGTTTATTACAGAGCAGGGAGGGGGGATCATGTCACAGGGATTTGATTGACAGTCCAAGTAGGATTAGAGGAATGCAATCACGTATTCTTCTAACTGGTGTATCTCAGGACAGAGAGGGAATCTGAAAAAAGTGAAGACACTCTGGGGGTTGTGGGGAATTATAGAACACATGGAAAGAAAGAAAAAAAAAGTTCATTTTCCCACTATAGATGCCCTTTAAGCACATTATAATGCACTTTATCTAGATAACACAACCCTTAAATTTGTTTCACAAAATATTCCATATATAAAATCGAAAGAGAGGCTAAAAATACCATTTACTATAAAGCTTTACTTGTCCATTAAAAATCATTTTCCACAGAACAAGTGTAGTTGAGGGTGTCCTTTGACTCCTCTTTTATTTGTGGCCAGTGGGTACAGACATGTTCTGTACTTACCCATTAAATGTCATTGCATATTTATATGAAAAGGTGGTTATTTTTTCTGCCTTTTCTGGATACCAGGTTTAGAATTAGTTTAGAATTAGTATTAGTATGTGACTGATTTGTACATCACTTTTTATAGTACATAGACCCAGCCAATCAGGAATCAGTTTATTTTTATTTGGCTATGAGCAAGGTGCATTTTGATGTTAGATCACATAAATGCATCAAATTTGCAAATGTTCTTGTTTGTTTTATAAATGTTGAGTTACGCTGGGCAGGGATACAATGTCAGACCGCTAAACTCAGTAAAACTTTGGAAAGGCTCTGCCCCTGTCCTATAAACAAAATAAAATAATAGACTTGTGGGTAGATGTATGAATGTTGCCGTGTGAGCGTGTGCATGCAGAGTTTTAATTTTTTTATATATTTATTGAAATTTCTTTTACTGGGATCTAGTTCTGATTTATTTTCCTGCAATCAGGCTGCTCTCCCACATATCCCCCAACTCTTATTAGAATTTGTGCACTTTCTTTCAGTCTGTCATTTAGATTACCAAATCATGTCTCTTCAGTTTAAGATGCCAGTACAGTGCTGGTTCTTTTCCTCTTACACATCAGCTGCTAACTGTATGGGTCAAGTCATTTGTTTTGGATTTCTGTCACTCGAGGGACCCTCTTTCTATTATAAAGTGCAGCTGAATGTATCTGCCTTATTTTCAGTTTATACTGCAGGTAGGACTGCATGTAGTCACACCAATCCAAAATTTCAAATTTCAAAACTGTATCCATACTAGTGGTCTTTATTTAAAAGGACAACTTCCTACTTTTAAAATGACTACAGGATCATGGTTCTAGCTGCAGTATTTCCACAATTACCGTTTAATGGTAATAGATTATACGGAAGGTGACTGATGAGGATAAGGATTTGCAAAATGTGTCAAACAACAGTCCAAAAAAATCTAATAAAAAAATACCCAGGACAGCATTTTACTCATTCTGTTTACTCTTATTCGGACTTTGGTTCCCTTTTAAAGGGCATGTCCACCCCTTTTTAAAACTTTTAATATACTGTAGGTCTCCCTCCCCCAGCCCCAACCGCTATATTATTTTTTACAGAAACTCCCCTAATCATTACTTACCTTCCCTCTTTCCTCCTGCGTACTGTCCCGGCCCTCTGCTTGCATGAAACTGCAAGCAGGGGGCTGGACCGACAGCCGTGTCCTTGATTGGCTGAGAGGCAGCCAACCACGGACGCGGCTTCTGGCTGCAGAGAACGCTGGAGGAAAGAGGTAAGGTAAGTAAAGATCGGTGGAGCTTCTGTAAAAAATAATATAGTGGTTGGGGCTGGGGGAGGGAGACCTACTGTATATCAAAGGGGTTACACACTAGGGGGAGGGAGAGCAAAACGGGTGAGAGGGGGGGGGTTTGCAGTGCACATGACAAAATTCTCCCAGAGGAGAGACAGGAGGCAGAGTCGTATATGGACTCTGCCAGGCTCCTGGTGGGCAGTTTTTGGGACTTTGGAGGGGCATAGCAGGGCAGCCATTTGGAGCAGGGATGTAAGGTAAGGATTTTATTACACAACACAGTCGGGCCAGTAGTGGGTTAAATTATAGTTTTGGGGGTGGACATTCCTTTTAAAGAAGCAATATCTGTATAGTCCCATATTTTTTTTTTTAGAGGAGATTAAGAGAAGGATTTTTGTTTTTGTGAATATATCCTTTTTCCCCTTTTCCCCATTGTGAGAGCAGATCTTGTTGTGAGCCCAGGCTTAGCCCCATGCATTACACTCCATTACTGGATTGCACTAACTTCCACACTCTTTCACCTTAGCCTGTTGGCATTTCAATGCAAGCTTCTATTATTAAAATATAATTCTACTTGTTTAATAATCCTGGGAGATTTTTGTATATTGATTTTATAAAAAAAATGTCAGCCACACTAGCCATATGGCAAGGTAATTACAAAAAAGCCTTTTGACTGGTGGCCACATCCCTTTATCGACCTCAATGGAACATGCTTGTACCTAACTGGCGCTGAGTAGCAGGGAACTAGATCGAATTCAAGATTTTGATTTGCTTGTTCTGAATGCATAAAAATGTTTTCATTTCATTATATAAACAGTGTTTTCTAAAGACACATTTAAAAACCCACCATAAATATTGACTGTACTTTTCCTTTAATTCATTTTAGTCTGTAATTTCTGTTTACTAGTATTCTATTTCAATGTGTATTTCCCAAATATCCCTATTTTTCACCATTTTACACACTCACAACGGAGCAGCAACTCTCATTTACAACAAATGGAACTAACTGTATAATGAGCACTTGTTAAGACATTGCTTACTTTTAAAATTGCAGTTGTCATGTAAACGTGAGTTGCCTTTTTGTAACTTGTCAGGGACAAAAACATCCTCCGTTAGAACACTGATGTTGAAATCCTCCAGCTGATCTGCTTTATCCATATAAGAAGACTCTTGCTTTTCTTTTTCAATCTCTGTTACTTCACCTTCAAGCATCTTACTGTGGTCAGTATTTTCCCTGTGTGTTTCCACAGAATCCTTTCTGTTAGCACAGTCTGGCTTGTCCATTTCTACTGAAACATTATCTTCTGTATCGCTGAAAGTTTTTTTAGCAGTTGTAAACACAGGGGAGCTACAATGGCTCATGCTATCGGATGGACTGTGCGGCAAGTTTGGTGCTGTACAGAAGCCCTGTACAATTCCAGCAAATTTCGACCCCTGAGTGGCTGCATCTTCAATCTACAAATATAACACAAACATTAATTATTACAAAATGGAAAGAACACAACCCTGGGGTAAAAAAAGCCTTACATATTTAAATCATTAGAGGGGCAATTATTATTATTATTATTATTGTGGATTTTATTTAGAGCCAAAATCTTCTGAAACGCTTTATAATTACATGTATACATTCACATCAGGTCCTGCCCCGAAGAACTAGATCTAAGCACAGTTATTTGACACATACAACCTATCAGTATGTCTTTATGATTGTGGGGGAAACCGAAGTGCCTGGAGGAAAGCCACGCAAGCACGGGGAGAACTTACAAACTCCTTCCAGATGTGTCCAAGGGTGAATTCAAACTCAGGACCTCAGCACTGCAAGGCATCAGTGCTAACCACTGAGCAACCGTGCTGCCCAATAAATCATTAAATACCCACATTACTGTGTAATATCTGGTTAGTGTGGGTTTTTCAGTTTTTGCAAGGTCTTTGCTATTTCCAAAACAGGGAAGCGCTGCTGATTCAATAAAATCTTTTGCTATGTAGTGCAAATGTAATGACTATTGGACCTGGAAAATATTGCATTTCCCTGTTGAATTATCTGTATAAGGAATAGGCACCAAACAGAACTCCACTACAGATCAACTCTCCACATCCCCCCTGTCATCACTAGGGTACAACTTTTCAATAGATTTAGTTCCTCTGTTCGCTTGAGTTTATGTATTTCAACAATTTTTTTTACCATTTAGATAACATTAAGCCATCCATACGTCAACTCAATGTTTAAAGTAAAAGCTACACAAGCAGAGCCATTTGCCCATTGAGGTTCCTTGAGTGAGTGCCACAGGCACATTTTCCCCCAACAATATCGCATGCGAACATTACCAATTTACCATAGTCTTAAAGGAAATGTTCACACTTACAAAGATCACAGAAAGTTAATTAAAAATACTTCCCATGTGCTTTGGTTCCAGAGATCTATGTAGAAAGTGTTTTGCTTTATTTAAATCACAGTGCCTCCCCTCACAGTTCCCAGTAGTTGCTTAGAGCTGGACTCTCCTCCTGCTCTAAGAAAAGTCTGATTGTTTAGTGACGTAGTAGTAAAACACCTTCAATAGTTCAGTTAATTTGCCAGTCTGCTAGGGGAGCTGGTACAGATTGAGGTTTGCAGTGTTTTACTGATAGAAGTAGTTTATTACGTGGTTGGGGAGCTGGAACAGATTGAGGTTTGCAGTGTGTTTTACTGATAGAAGTAGTTTAATAAGTGGTTGGGGAGCTGGAACAGATTGAGGTTTGCAGTGTGTTTTAGGTTTGCAGTGGGTTTTTACAGATAGAAGTAGTTTATTAAGTGGTAGGGGAGCTGGTCCAGATTGAGGCTTGCAGTTTGTTTTACTGATAGAAGTAGTTTATTAAAGGGGAACTGTGGTTCAAAAATTACTTTAGGTAAATTGATAGGAATTGCTCTCCTGAGAATTTTTGCAATTTATTTTCATTGTTTATTTTGCATAGTTTTGAAGATATTTACATTTTTGTGTGTGATATGACAGCAGAATCACCAGGTCCCCTGCACTTCCTGCTTCCTGCTCTAAAACCAGTTGCAGGCCCCCCTGGCCCATTCTCTTACAGCCCCATGTGGCCCCGCTCACTCGCGGGTGCCGTGGCCCCTCCCACCTGTGGGTGCCTAAGCCCCCACCCACTTGCGGGTGTCTAAGTCCCATCCACTTGAGGGTGCCTAAGCCCGCCCATCCACAAGTGCCTAAGCCCCACCCACCAGCAGGTGCCTAAGCCCCTCCCACTGTAGATTCCCTTCCCTACTCTGTCAGGACTTCACACAGCAGAGAGGAGGGATTTCCTGTCTCCCTCACACACTGAGGGAGTCTGAGGCTGTGCTCGCCGGCGGCACTGTGCAGGAGAAGCCTTAGGAATGTCACATGTCAGCCTCCCACCCATGAACTTTCTGGTCAGTCATTTCTTTATATCTTGGGCTGTGGAGCACGTAGAGAGGTGGTTGATGGCTCGTTTTAAATTAAGGAAACTGTCCTTTCATTTAAACTCAACTTATTTGGAGACCACAGTTCCCCTTTAAGTGGTAGGGTAGCTGGTACAGATTGAGGTTTGCAGTGTGATTGAAGTAGTTTATTAAGTTGTAGGGTAGCTGGTACAGATTGAGGTTTGCAGTGTGTTTTACTGATAGAAGCAGTTTATTAAGAGGTAGGGTAGCTGGTACAGATTAAGGTTTGCAGTGTTTTTTTACTCATAAATGTAGGATAGAAGATTAATTTTATTCTTACTTTTTTCATTAATGAATATGCATTTAGAGCTGAAGTGTGATTGTTCAGAAGTTTAAAGAGGTGGGGCTTTCATTTTAAACAGCATAAATACAAAATACATTTGTCAGTATTTATCTCTGGAACCATAGTACATACAAGGGTGAGAGTTGTCTCTATATACATGATTGCTGCCCCTGTAAGTGGAACAAACTTGTGTGGAACAGTGTATAAGGTCTTTTGGTATTAAGGGCATGAAAAGAAAGACATTTAACAAAGAATTGTTGTGTGCGTGTTGGTGTTGTGTTATTAGAAGGGACAGCTTTTTTGGTATCAATTGGGAAAAGCCAAGGATAACCAGATTGAGTGCTCTTTCATCTGGCGAGTTTTTCGTTTTTGCAGAGTGTTTTTTTTGGATTCTGATACATGCTCAGTGAATTTTTTTTATCCCCTCTTTTCCCTTTCCCTCCACAAGAGCTGTCCAGTAACTACTGTATATCCTGCTCATTACCTCTCTAAGATTGATAAGAAAAACAATTTATACTCATTAGAAAAGAAGGCTGCAGAAATCAGGAAAAAAATGTGGAATTAGGATGCAGATGATGCAATAAAAGGTACAAAATTTGACTGCTATTAATTTTGCAGCAACTAGTCAGATGATTTTTACTGGGTCACTGAAGTTAGATAACATCTGATTAGTTGCTGAAGATTAATAGCACAGGTGAACTATCAATTGTATTAATCCTGAAGTCTCTACAATGCAGATGATTTCAGGTGAATGTTACAGATATCTGCTAGTTAGGATTTACAGAATCCATTCAGTCTCACCTTTATTTCAGCTTTTTGAAAAGTAGGGAATTGTTTGTGATGAGCATTACAAGAGGTACAAAATCAAATTCCCTAACTGCTAACCAGAGTGGTCTATATACACTGAGCTAAAAATACAAATTCTGTGTGATCACCTGACCCCATATCACTCAGAAAAATGATGGAAGAAATCTTTAAATTAAAATACTGCCTTTCTTTATCATGATGTAAACAATAGTAAGTACATACAATTAATACAGGCTTCCATTTTTATACATAATACCTCAGAGACAAACCCTGGTATAAGTAACCTAGAAATGTTACACACATTGCTTTACAACCTAACACATCATCCTCCTATATGCTTTGCTCATTTTTCTATCTGGGAAGTGTGAGGAGGAGATTCCCCAGGAACCAATATAAATGAACACATGTGGAGCATTACGGGATACATTTAATTCATGTTCTACAAAAGATGTGAAAGGGCTGTAAGAAAATAATTCTCACTCTAAACACCAGCATCTTCCAGTGCATGTTTTCCATTAACCCTTGGGGGAACTACAAGCTGAATATGCAGTAACTCCTAATAATGAATTAAGCTAGGTCATTACTTAGATAAATCCATTCATGTGTTGGGTTTACATTGTACTGTACATTGGGGGTACATTAGTACACTAATTAAAATGCCAATCTAAAAGACAGTGGGTTTTAGTTATGATGCAAGCATAACTTTGTATACAGCCTTGCTGGCTGAAGTTCTACCTCAATCCTCCTGTATAATATAATATCACACAGGAGCTATGCATTTCTATTGAAACATGTATGGAACCTTCCAGCTCAGGATCAATGAATGGAATGGAAATTAAAGAGCATGTCCACCCCTTTTGATAATTTTTCATATGTTGTAGGGCTAGTTCCCCCACCCCAACCGCTATATTATATTTTTAAGAAAGTCCCCACAATCGTTACTTACCTTCCCTCTCTTCTCCGCCGCAATGCCCGGCCTTCTGCTTGCACAGAACTGCAAGCAGAAGGCCGGACAGGCATCAGTGTCTGTGATTGGCTGAGAGGCAGCCAATCACAGACGCAGCTGCCGGCAGTTCAGAATGCTGAAGGAGAGAGGAAAGGTAAGTAAAGATCGGGGGACTTTCTTATAAATATTTTCTTGCGTTTGGGACTGGGGGAACTATCCCTAATATGTGGGAAAGGGGATTTACACTAGGGAGAGGAAGAACAAAACGGGAAGGAGAGGGAGGGGGTAGGGAGTGAAGGGCTGCTCTGAGTAAGCCAAAAACCTCTGAGAGGACAGCTCAGAGGCGGAAACAATTTCCCTGGTGGCCAGGCTCCTGGGGGTCAGTTTTTTTAACTTTGGGGGGACATTACAGGAGAACCATTTGGAGCTGGGATGTAAAGTAAGGATTTTTCTACACTACAGAGTGGGGTCAGTAGTGGGTTAAATTTTAGTTTTGGGGGTGGACATGCCCTTTAATGTTTGTCAATCTTGGGGTGAAACCTACAAATCCATCCCTTTAACAGTATTGCCTTCATTGGGAGGTAACCAAATTAACTATTCCTTTTTAGTTTCTGTAGAGGACATAGAGGTTTTTCTCATGTTGCATCCACAGAATGTGTGGGGAATTATGAAAAATCATTGTAATTGATGCCTCAAGTATATAGTGAACATGTGCACAGTCTGTGACTTTTGGGTGAAAGGATGTCAAAATGAAAGGAACATAGTTAGGCAACTTTGATCTTCAGTGTTAGAGTGCTGAGCTTCCACAGAAAGCACAACATGTCGAGTATATGGCCAAACTTTAACTGCCAATAAAAATGTTTGGTGGGGTAAAAAAAACCTGTATTTTTACATTAATTATTTATATTAAACTTACACATATTTAAGTACTACACATTTAATCTAGGTAGTATACATATTTACATAATTTTAGAAAAATCAATCTCATCATATCTTTTGCTATACCCTTCAGTGGTCAGTAGGAACTCATTTCCTTAGAATGCTCCAAACAGTAATTTTCCCTTATTGACTGTTGGGTGGATCAAGCATGCTTTCTACTGAGCCACTGAATAAACCCAGGGACTGGGATAAGAACAAGACCACAACAGATACCATTATTGGTGAATTATGAAAAATGATTCTAATTGGTGTCTCAGGTACCTAGTTAACTTGTGCACTGTTCAGTGACTATATCTGTTGTATTCAATTAGATCAACTGGACTTGAAGTTTAGTTCTTGAAGATGTTTCCCTAGTCATCTGACTGGCTTTCTCAATTCAGAATGACTTGTACAAGAATCTGTGGCTATTATGTACCCTGGAAAATCCCAATTAGCATATCACAGCCAGGTGTTAAGGGCGTGATTGCATAGTGGCTAAGAGGTGTTCTAGGAACACCCAGGGTAAGGTGTCAAAAAAGCATTGTACATGGCAGACAGTTGGTGTCGAACCCCCCCCCCACTTCTATTTAGGCTTGGTTTCTTTATTTTCACATAATATAATCATAATACATCAATATAACACCTCCTAGCCACTATGCAATCATGAGATAAAAGTATTGTAAACCTAATGGTCCACATAGATTTGTGATTGTAGGGGCCGACCCACGACAAACAGCCATTTTTATAGTCGTACCATCCATTTAATTAAAGAGATGGTATTAAAACAATAAAAGATCAATAACGACAGAACACTGGGTTTTTAACATCTATTTGTCTTTACACAGGCATCCATATGTCTGATATCCATATATTTGTGTGTGCTTGTTATATGAAAAGAAGCAGTATTAATGCTACAGCGCATTTATAGTGCAGGAAACAATTATGTTAATGCTCTCAGGCATAGCTAATATACAGTACACAGTGGTTGGTGGCAGTGCAGCAGCTTGTACAAGGCCTTTTGCCTAGCAGGCAAGCAAAATCTAATCTCCACTACATTGTAGTTGGATGGACCCTAATGTTTTTTTGTTTTGGCTTAATAGAGTATAAATCTGCATGGGACCAAGTGTTATGTCTTTCTTTCCACTCATCCAGCACTTCTTGTTTCTGCACAATTTGCACAGTCAACATGAAAGCAGCACTCAGATGGACATATTTACACACCAGAGGACACACGATAGATCAAAGGTGAAGTGTAGCCTAAAATAATTTTCAATATATATGACAAAAGTCACTGCAAAAGGACTGCAATTTCTGCACATTTAGTTTTATGTATTTTTTTGTCTTTTATTCCCCTTTAAAGGACAATTATACTAAAAAAATATAGTTTATAAAAAACATATTACTACCCACGGAAGTAGGAATACGTGTTTCCACATCTTTTGGAAAGTTATTTGTTTTTATAACAGCTGTCCTAAAATGCTTCAAAAAACATTAGGAATGAAACTTTATTTCTACAAACTTACGTCTCCTTCAGTCAATTCATTAAATTCCGAATGGAGAGTTAACCTAGAATTTAGTTACCATTCACGCAATTTGCAGAAATGACCTGTCTAATATCAGCGCTACAAGTACCAGGATAACAGCTTCTGGGAAGTAAGTGATACTACCGGTATATAAGGCCCAGTTTCAAACCAAATCTGGCAATGAGAAAGCAATCACAGATATATTTTATCCCTCCAAACCAGGTATCTTTGCCAAATAAACTCTTCCATTGTTAACAAGAAAATGTCCCTTTCTAAACAGTGCCTAGAACATGATAATGATAATATATATATAGGAGAACAAACATTCAGAACAACCTACATACTGTAAAGTTTACCATGTAGCAGATGAGGACACAGTATTCCATGTTGCAGCTTTTACAATAAATAGAGCAATGGGTTGGGGGAGAAGACATTACTGAGCCCCATTAGCGGTGCATAATGTTTTCTAATGGGGGAACGGCCTTTCCTGGTGCTGAATCGCTCCCTTTTTATCTGCTATGTTGGAGATCTTGTGTTTAGTTCTCCTTTAATAAACACTGTGGAAAAACAAATATTTGGCACTTCTAACTGGCTATCAGATGCTGGATATGACACGCCTGCTGCTACTCAAAATTAGTTCTGGAAATTTGCCTGACAGAAACTAAATCATTTTTCCAAGTTAAGTAAATAGCAGGCTGACATTTTCTGTGTTTAAATTTGAATTTAAACTTCAGCTGATATAAAGCACAAAATAAACTGCAGAATAAAATGATGGTTCACATGCATTTCTAGTTGGTTTCTGCCTGAACGGTCATACTATATATGAAGATTGTAAAATCGTTTGCACCATTACGTCCATTAGCTAATTCCTTTGATGCCCTTCATCTCCTACTTAAAGGGCAAGTCACTCAATCAAATAAAAAAAATGTGCATTAATAAATCAATTCCCCCTACCCCAAAAACTACAGTAATAAGAAATCTGAGAGATGTAAGACTAACGTGAAATGCTGCCCAATGTTCTGTTACCATTTTTTCTGCTTCCTGTTTTTTCTGGCCATGGAAGTGACAATTGATATTACAGTCAATAATAACTTTGCCACAAAATAAATACCAAAATAAGCTCTTTCTTTTTTGGTGGGTAAGGGAGACATTGAACTGTCAAGTGCTTTAGAGAAAGATTTTTACAGACTAAACAGAAATATATCTTCATGTAAAAAGCAGCTAGAAAGGCAAGTTATACACCATTTTACATATGCAACCGTCTAGGATTCTGACCTTTTCACTCTACTGCAATGTCCTGCGATCCACTGTGCACATTAAAATCATTTTCTGTCTGAGTAATATGTACAGGAGCTAGTAATATAGTAATCTTTACTAGGACTGATGTACACAAGTTACACCGCTCCATGAAAAGCATCCTTAGAATTTTTTTTACGAATGTTACCAACTTTGTTTTACATAGCCACCAGAACTACCAGCAAAATTTGACATTAAAACTGAAATCCCACAAAAAAAGCTTTCCTATTATGCAGAGGCAATCATATTTACACTGGATCTGTATTTAGACAAGCATTGCAAAATATCAGTATTGTGTTTTTGGAAGACATTTTCGCAGCTATTTAAAGGAGAAGGAAATGTAACATTTTAACTTTTGGTGAAGCTAAGGCAGCAATCCACGACCTAGGATGTGTGACATCATTTCGACTAGCAGATACTTACAATACAGTAATTAGGACCCTACTGCATAATGAGCTATCCACGCTGCTGATTGGATGGGCTATTAAGGGCTTTAAAACCCAGAGAAACCCCCCCTCCATGTGAGTTATAGAACAGAATCTATAAAGCAAGCAAAATGTACCCTGATAATATCATTATGTAGATCTGCTTCTCTTATTTTGCCAGTGTTTATAGTTTGGACATTTAACAAGCATATCAAATGAATTTCCCATATTATTTCATAGATTATGAAATGTACACGGCAGCCCCATGAGTACAGCAAATCTAGAAAAAAGAGCAGCAAAAATAGGAGATTATGTAGGAGGCATTTTATGACTGACCACAATATCTTTCTATTGCTGAAATGGGTATCTAATGAGTGTGCCCACACTGCCACAGAAAATGTGAACATTCATGATGGCCACAGGTGGAAGACTTGTATTTTTCAATTAAAATACAGATAAGAACCATGTTATTAAAAAACAGCAATATTTCCATTATGTTAAGTCTGTACAGTGAGTAGAGAGACAGTTCAATCAGACTAAAGCTCAAGTTCTTATTTCAGACTGACAGATAGCAATACTATGTATTTTCTCTTTGTTTGTCTATTTTTGTGTTTATATACATCAAGAAAAAGCTGGTTTGGCTGCTAGAAGAATATTTAGTATAGTATATATAATAAATATTTAGTATAGTATATACTAAATAAAATAAGTATAGCAAACTTATGGAAGAATTTGCAGAGAATTTGCACCTGCGTGACTAAACTACTATGTTTATGGCTCTTGTCTTCCCATTGGTCTTAGAATGAGGAGGATAGAGCTGGATTGACCGTCGAAGGAGAACCAGAAGTAAATATAACATCTGCTGTACTGTAAACCCAGGGTTATGGACCCTACGATTTTGGTCCTCACCCTGGAGACTTATATAGGTGACTTTTAAAGATGCATCTTGCACAGCTTGTCTTCCCATTTGTCTCATAGTCTAAATTTCCTGTTACTGCTCTCAATAAATTTCCTCAATAGACTATAAACTAAGTTTAACCTAAAGACTGTTCTACCAGTAGAATGATTAATGCCAGAGAATCCAAACTGAATCATCCTCATGAATACACCGATACATTATTCATTCAGCATTGTAAGTACTGATCATTTTACTTAAGCTTCATGCTGTGATTCCTTTTGAGTCTCTGTCACATTATACTGTATAGCGCAATTAATCCATAATGCTAGTTAACTGGGGATCAATACGTTATGCCAATTACAGAGCAGCAAAGATGTAGGTGTTTAATTAAGCTTAAGTCAATTATGAAAAGTTTAATTGAACAGTAGCTAATTTAGCTGATATGAAACAGGGATGTGCATGTTTTTTAAAAGATGTTTAGTCATGTGCAATTATAGAACTGCTAAATACTTAGGAATCCACAGCACATCTTTATAGGTCACAGGGTTTTGTGCTTATTATGATTACTGTGATTTCATTTGACACAGCAGGTGCAGGTGTGAAAAGACATAAAACAAATTTCTTTCAGGGTGACATTATACCCATTGGAAGAACGGGACTGATTTTTTATTTTTATTTTTTTAAACAGAAACTTTTTTTAAATTGACCTTACACCGTACAATCATATTGCACATTCTGCATGATATCTTACTACTATTATATTATATATTGTGGTGGCTGTTTTGGTAATTTCGCCCACAAGCCATTGCAAGTCAAGATTAGCTCTAGAACTTTTAATGGCAACCAATAGCTGGCGTTATAATCACACAAGGGGAAGACCAGATTGGAATTTCCCCATAGCTGAAAGAATGCTATTAAATGTAGACTCTGTATATTGACGTACCTTCTCCTTGCATTAAAGGGCAACTGTGGTCTCCAAACATGTTAGGGTTAAATGAAAGCCTGCAGTATTTCCTTTAAAATGAGCCGACAATCACATCTCTGGCTGCAGCCTGTGAGAAATTACATTGGGGTGAATGTTTAAAGTTCCTGTTTCCAGTAGGTTCTGTAGATCTCTGCCACGCGCTCCGCCCCCTGGGGCGAAGCATGCTCAGTTAAGACTAAATGTTGGGGAAAACAGTAATTACCGGGGGAGTACATCTAGAGATGTGATTTAGGTTTTATTTTGAAGGTACAGTGGGTACTATTTTGGAAGAATTGGAGATCACAGTTACCTTTTAAATCTAAATTTCACACATATTTTTTGTTATGTGCTTAAATAAAACTGCAGAAAAGGTAGAAAGAAAAAAGAACAGGCTTAACGCTAATCAGTGGCTTGATAAAATGTCACTTTTATTCATACAATTAAAATCTTCCCGCAATGGATCATGTCTTGCGTCCATGTGCACTTCAGTGAATGCATCAGCGAGGAGGGGAGTCGGTGTAATGCTGGGCCTACGTAGGCAAAACGTAGGTTTTGCTATCAAATGTATATGAAATAAATGTTTCTATGGTTTTCATTTCTTTTATCACTGGTTGTCAGAATTGAAAACGTTTAATCTATTTTTAAACATCTGGTAGATTCACAGTTCAGATTTTAATTGGCTTTGATTTTGTTCAAAATTACAGTATTTCACACTGTGTAAGTAACAAAAATGCTGGAATAAAATGAAATATGATAAGTAAGCACATTATTCAATATGACAACACTTTGCATAAGCAATGGCAGTATATGCCAGTTACCATAAGAACAATTTTGTTTTAGTTGAAATTACTTTTGTATACAGGGTTCAGTGTATGGTTCCCTACTTCCCTTGTCTCTCTAATGTAAAGAAAAAAGGGTTCTGTGCTAGTAGCTCTTGCGATCCATACATGTTCAACTGCTGATAACTAGGGATGGACTAGAACTCGAGCCCGAGTTTAAGCCAAACTTTATGAGTTCGAATGGACTCAGACTTCTCAAACTATCCTGGACCCGGATTTCTCGGACTTTTGATGTTTCCGGGCTTTCAATCGTAAATTCGATAATTATCGAATTTATGGGCCATATTACTAAGTTATCATATGGTTATTATATTACTAGGTTATTATATGGTTATTATATTACTAGGTTATTATGGTTATATTACTAGGTTATTATATTACTAGGGTATTAGAATATAATAACCATAATAACCTAGTAATATAATAACCATATAATAACCTGGTAATATAATAACCATATGATAACCTAGTAATATAATATTATACTGCTAGGGTATTATATGGTTATAATATTACTAGGTTATTATATGGTTATTATATTACTAGGGTATTATAATAATCCAAAATTTGTATAGCTGCCCCCAGCCAGCATTCGAACCATGGTCTCCCATGTCAAAGGCACCACCTTTGACATGGGAGACCTGTTTTCGAATCCTGGCTGTGGGCAGTTTTACAGATTTTGGATTATTATAATACCCTAGTAATATAATATCCATATAATAACCTAGTAATATTATAACCATATAATACCCTAGTAATATAATATTGTTACATTACTAGGTTATCATATGGTTATTATATTGCTAGGTTATTATATGGTTATTATATTACTAGGTTATTATGGTTATTATATTATAATATCCTAGTAATATAATAACCATATAATAACCTAGTAATATAATAACCATATGATAACCTAGTAATATAATAATATTATATTACTAGGGTATTATATGGTTATTATATTACTAGGGTATTATAAAAATCCAAACATTTATCCAGCTGCCCCTAGTTAGGATTCGAACTCTGGTCTCCCATGTCAAAGGCGGTGCCTTTAACCACTTACACTATCCAACCCTTTGTTCGCTAAGCCTAGGAAGGACCGTTTGCTAACAGGAAGGAACGTTCATTTGTTCAATAATCCTCGAATGTATCATTGAATGTAGCCCGTCTGACTTTAGGAAATGTTTTAACAAGTTTTGGAGATAGTGACATGTTCCCCAGACCATTTCCCAGGTGCCAGAGCCATTTACAATAAGTTACCATTGTTAGTTTAGCTGTAAATCACTAGGATTTTTCGAACTATCACCATTGACTTGAATGGGTCCGAATTCGAACTTTCGAACTTTCTCTGAAGTTCGAAAGTTTGAAAACGGACCAAACTTTATATAGTTCGGCCATCTCTACTGATAACACAAGCTACTGGCTGTCATACTGATATTTTCATAGAATACCTGCACTGATCCAATAACTCTACGTGTCATCATACTAATGGATCCTTAAAAATGGACTTGTTGAAAAAAATGATTGTGAATTTAAAGTATGAAAGCTATTTATTTTATATTTAGCATACAGCAGTTTGACCTCAGACTGTAGCGGTCTAGAAATAGCTTACCGTACATTAATTCCCATGGATCAGTAATTCTACTGTCTTTACAGGAAACAATAAGCCCAAAAATCAACATTTTACAATTAGCAGTTTCTTCTTTCTGTGTCTAAAGGCACAATAAAATTAGTCCTAAAATATATGTTAATCCCTGGTTGGTAGCATACAGTAAAACCTAAAGGGAAACTATACATGTTTTAAATACATGTAAGTAGCACTTGCTCTGAGGTGTGTGTTGCTGTAAACCTTTAATTCAGTGTTTGTTTTAAATAGGTTCTAAAAGCATCCCAAACTCATCCTTTCATCCAAAATGAATTTGTGTGAAGTCAAGCATGCTCAGTAATCACTATGAGGCAGCATGGTAAAAGGGAATTTCCAATCATATTATTAACACATACCGACTGTCATCATTCTAATTATTATTGGGGGGAAATGATTTCTCCAATATAGATGTTCACGTATTCAATGAGGATGCTTTAATAATAAAGCTAGTTACATAGAAGGATTAAGCTTAACATAGGGCCTCCTACAATGCTTGAAAATTCAAAGCTTATGGTTTGGGGGCCCTGCACAATCACCTAGTGTGTCCCTATGGTAAAACCAGCCCTGGCTGATTATCAGGAACAGAATAACCACATCCAGGTCCAGCATTTTGAGAACATTCTTCTCTTTATTTTGTGCAAGAACAAAGATGGGAAAAGGGAGTACATCTAATATAAAATGGGGTTGTGACATTATACATGGAGGTGGGTGTTTTTTTCATTTAATATGCAAATGGTGCCCGATTGGGAATGTAAAAGGAATGTTCACCCCCAAAAAATTAACCCATTTGTTAGGGCTTGGCCCCACTAGGGCATTTCGGATCCCGTTTTGCCTATTTTGGAACTTTATCTTTAACTACTTTATCAGTAAATCACAGTGCAAAACTCATTCTGTACCACCTCCCCTACCAGGCTGTCATTTTTACTGAGCTTTGGTGTGTATTTTACCGCTAGGAAAAGTAGCAGAAAATAAACTGGCCCTGTGGGCAACTAAACAGGTGTTACCTTAACTTAAAAAAACACATTTTTATGCAGATATCTAAGGACCCATAGCTAACAGAAGACTGACATAACTGTTTAATTAACTCTTTGTTGTCTATAAAAATAAATGAAGTTGTTTTTAGGGTAAACATTTTCTTTAACAGCACTTTCTGAATATTTACGTTAATTCATTTTTAAGCTTTTAGCCTTTAAAGAGTTGCACAGAGGTAAATTACCTCCCCAAAACTTCAGACCACAATACTTCCCTATTGGGAATACTACCCAATTCACTTGTTCCTACTGATCCTCTTCTCCCCAGCTGTCCCCTTTGCACACACGCAGGGAAGGGGGCTCGGGAACAGCCTTTAGCCATTGACTGTTTTATCTCAGCTGTTCTCTGAGCCACATCTGCACTTGTGCATGGCCCAAAATTCCATAATGCATTTAGGCTTATTTATATTTTAGCTTTAGTTTCCTTTAAAGGTTCCAAAATCATACAACTTACACATAAATTATTGCAGTCTGGTGCTGATGTGCATAGCAAATGTTGGTGATTTATATACTGCAGATAAAAAAAAGAATCTTCATGACATAACGATGATGTTTTTATTTTCTTTCTTATTATACATTGGCCAATAGTTTTTTGTTTTTTTTATTCATAATTAAGCTTTCCTAGTAATATCATTTCATAACAGATGGAGGCCCTGAATGAATGAAGGAATCTGCCTGTGTTAATGAAATGAGCATGCACTGTTAACAGTGAATAAAGTGTCACTTTCACATCTCTGCAAGGCGATAAGAGCAGATTATACTGTAGAGATGTGTAAAAGGATTGGCAACCATACCTTGGTGAAACAAGTTAATTTGGGGGTAAGGGAAGGTATGTGAACCTACTAAGTTAATGGATTTGTGATTAAAGTTTTGAATATGTTGTGTCAAATCTTTGATTATAGCAATACAGCAACATATAGGCAAACAATGGGAGATGTGACACAAAAATATACTTGCCTTTATAGTTGCTATGCAGAAAAGATGGAAATAATGTAGATTGATATAAAGATAATCTTTACTTTACTGCCACATTGCTAAGTCAAAATATTGTTCCAAATGTTCTTTTAAACGGGATGAGACTAAAGGGATTGTTATCAAAAGTATTAAGTATTTTTATTTCTGTAAAATAAGTAAACAATATATATTGTTGATGACAAAATAAAATTCTAATTTGAATCCAGGTCTGCCATGTCCATGAGTCAGATTGAAAATCCTGCTCAGGGTGTGGTGTCTCCATACAATATATCTCTATGGTGCAGGCTCCTGATCATGCTGCCATAGAGACTTAATGATAGGGGCACCACTCCCACTAGCAGCTCTACAGTTTGAACCTGTATGGTATGATGTTTATAAAACAAATGTATACAGCAGCCACAAAACTGCAGGGGCCCCTGACACACACCCCTCCAAATGATTTTTTTTTTTAAAGAGCTGACCATGCATATGCAGTTCAGGTACGCACGTTAAAAGTCTGGTACCGAACAGGCAGAAGGTTTAAACATCTCATCACGTGTATCTTTACTGCATACCCACGGTCGGCTATATAAATAGAACTGATCACTTAAGCCGCTTGTATACAGTCATATTGTTGCACAAATTTTACTTTATTTATATTGTTATTTAGAAAGATGATTTCTGAAAAATTAAACATTAGGGGGGTATTTGTCATTAACCAAGAGTACTTTTCACAAACATTTTCTCAAAAGGCGTGCAACCAGCTTTGCCCTAGTTTTGCGTGTGATTTGTGATGCGTAAAATTGTCCTTTTGCAACAATTAAGTTACTTTTCAAAATGTAAAAATGTCTATCTTTAAAATAGTGACATCTTTGCACCACAAATGCCATGATGCCATGATGGTGACATGGCCAATGACTCAATCTGCATTCAGCCATCCCTCCCCAGTCCTGTGTGCCTTCTCTTAAAAAACGTAGAAGAAGCAAAAAAAGCAGCAGTAGGCGACTCACCAGATATGTGCAAAAATAAACACAATATTTTATTTCATAATAGACTAAACAGCCATGTAGATCACATAAAGTGTATAGTAAAAAAAGATTAAAACCAGGTTCCTCTTTTACTAAACCCCACATGCACAGTATTCAGTATATATAAAGTGAGCGTCAAATACACTTCAAAATCCCCCATACATAGGTGTAAAATATAGTATTTCAACAATCAAATACCATATTAATGTAAAATACAATCACATATAACTGGGTATAGAGAACTAAGACCCCTGTAAAAAACAAACCATCTCCTCTGAAAAAGCTCTCTCATTTACAAAGGAGATGAGGACTGGGGAGGAGAAGAGAAGCGGGTAATGGTAAGAGATGGTTATGAGATTCAGGGACTGTGGACGGTGAGTAAATATAACAATATCGAGGTGTGGGGGTGGGGAAGGTGAGTATAAAATATAATTCTGGGGGTGGACGTGCTCTTTAACTTTTGTTATAAGGATTCTCAATGAATGACCCCCTGCATATCTCAAATAATGTTTATGGGCCTGGCCCATTAGTGGGGAATTAATCTAAATTTCAGGTAAGGCTAAAAATAATCTAAGATGTATAAACTGTATGTCTGTGTGTTTAGCATTAAATGAATTCAATGGGTACTGGTAAAATGAGTCATGTTTCTAAAAGCCTATGCATTTCCATAAACTTGGAATTTGGGCTCCATCATGCATTTCTATATATACGGTATGGAGAGTGATTAAACAATTTCCTTTCCTTATTCACTCTAACCCTGCATCTCTTTGTACCATTGTGACCATTGTACTTCCCAGACTGTGTGTGTCCCAGGCGAGGTGAGGAGTGTAGCCAGCAATGTAAAAGGAATTAACAGCAGATATACGGGAGAGAGTTCTGGGGTAATACACTGAATATTGCAGAGGCTGATAAGTTCAGTGTGAGAACAAGAAGTGATTTTTAATGGTGGATTAGATTAGGCACTTCCTGTTTTACAGCAGAAGATAAGAGCTGAGGGAAGGCCCATACTAAACATGGCAGCACCCAGTGTTCCCTCTAAGCTGTGCACTCGTGCGCATGCACACATCTCTGCAGGCCTGCGCACACAGGTTAAAGTGGTGCGCACACAAAAATCTTCTGGAATGTAAGTGCTGCGGTATGGAGCGCACAAAATTTACTTTTGCATACGCACAGAAAATATATTTCTGCGCACACAGCCAATTTGAGCTTAGGGGAACATTGGCAGCACCCAGAGATCAAAAATGGAGGGACAAACAGAAAGAAGGGGATAGTAAAATAGTGAGATAAGTATGATGTCAGAGGTAAATGCACCCATATAAAAAAAAATTTTTACCACAGTTCCCCTTTAAAACCAATCGGTAGAAATTTCTTCTAGTAGACATAATCGGTATGTTACATCTTTAGTTGCACTTTATACAATATCCTACAAATGTGAAATAGAAATGGAGAATGACTGTCAAAGTTATTGGCAAATTTAGTTCAGTTTTGACAGTTTTATTTTAATCTAGCGCTCTTGTCTGTTTTTCTTATCGGGATGGTTCATTTCCATTTTTCTAGGCCACAGTGAGGATGTTAAGCTGTAGCAAAATTACAAATGAACAGAATGCTGGTTCAGATCTTTTTCTGAGGTCGCTCATGTTTTGCACATTTAGCAAGCTGGAGGTATTAAGAGTCAATGGAGTATAGCATATCAAATAAAAACTCTTTAAAATAGTTAAGGAATGATGTTTACTGTCTAATAATGATATCGCCTAGAATAATACATTCATATTGTATTGTAGCCTATGCAGACAGATTAATCTTGTTATTTATTAGATAACACAGGGTCTGTCTTATATGTAATATTCTGTGTTTTAACTTGTTTAACATAAAAGATATATATTTAAGTGCAAATTATTGCAATAAACATAAGCAATATATTATCAAACTGGTTGTACTGCTGTAAATTATTACACATCTTATTTAGTTTACGTTTCCAGTGTTTAAAGGGTATGTACACTGTAAATACTACTTAGAATTACTAGATAGCTTAGGCTTTAAATTTAAATACCGTATATAATCGAGTATAAACCGACCCGAGTATAAAACCGAGGTACCCAATTTAGCTAAAATCCTAATAAAAGTTGTTGACTCGCGATATAAACCGAGGGTAGAAACTTGGCATTCAGATGTTGGAAACTACAACTCCCAGCTAATAAGCATGCTGGGAGTTGTAGTTTCCAAACATCTTGAATGCCACCCTCACTTGGCATTCAAGATGTTTGGAAACTACAACTCCCAGCTAATAAAGCATGCTGGGAGTTGTAGTTCCCAAACATCTTGAATGCCCCCCTCACCCCCACACCAGTTCAGTTTGTACCTGTCTCTTTCCTGTGGTCTCTTCTCCTGTGGGCTCGGTCTCTTGTTGTCTCCCTGTTGTCTCTTCTTCTGTGGGCTCTCCTCCATCCACCATCCTTCCTGGCAGGTGCAGTATCCTGAGCATTCCGGCAAGCGCGATCTTTCTGTGCACTGTGCACTGGCGTGCCGGCTGACGGCACTGCCCCGCGCCGGGCAGTGACGTAGGCCGGCGCGCCAGTACACAGAAGGATCGTGCGGCTGCCGGAATGTCCAGGTAAGCTAGTGCTCGAGTATAAACCGAGTCCGAGTTTTCAGGCTGATTTTTCAGCCTGAAAAACTCGGTTTATACTCGAGTAATACGGTAGTATTATTTTTTTTTTAGGACCCTCCTATACCCCACCTTTAGATTTCCCTGGCAAAGGGATTTAGTCAATCTTGTGGGGGTGGAGCTGAACATGGGACATTACAGAAGGAGGAAGATAGGAACTTTTAAAGACTAGATAAGAACTTTTAAAGAGTATAGGAGGGTCCTAGAACAAAAAAAAGAAAAAAAACAACACACTTTACATTTAAAGGAGAACTAAAATTATTTTTTTAAAAACCTATTGTGAAAGTTTTTTGCCCCAGAACATCTATCCATTCTTCTCTAGTATATTGCATTTAATACACGTGAGAAATGGAATGCTTCCATGTTGTTGCTAGTGCATCCCACAGCCCATTAAGTCATCAAATAATCACCCCCGATCCCAGTATTCACTATCTCTATTCACAGAGTGTTTTCTATACACCAATATGGAATCCCTGACGAGACTTTGAAAGCTGCTTGTTACCCTGCTATTTATTTACCAGTCAGTGTGAGTTGCTGGTAAATAAACTGCAGGGTAACAAGCAGCTTTCAAAGTCTTATCAGGGATTCCATATTCCATTTTTTTAAATTACTCTTTTCCTAGCAAAAGATAAAGCTTCCAAATGTGCCTGGCTTCTCTGCTTATTCAGTGTTGGCGCACTGGGTAAGGCGTTAGGTTTAAGAATACACAATTCAGAAGGTCACAAGTTCAATACCTTAAATTTACCTTTTTTTTGTTTCTATTATGTTCCAAGCAAAACATAACACTTCTAAATGTACCTAGGCTTTCAGCTTCATCAGTGGTGGCTCAACTGGTAAGATGCCTGTTTTAAAAACACACAGTTCAGATGGTCACAAGTTTGAATCCTATTCAAGTTTGAATTCCATTATGTTTCTAGTAAAAGATTTTACACGTAACAGTGTTCTATATAGTATCTCTGTTAGCCTAGAGGCAAGAGCTCTGCGTTTAGCAAGACAAAGTAAATGTACAAGTTGCTGGTTCTATTCCCCAGACTTTTATTTTTTTATTTCTGCCAAAATGTTAGTATTCTGTTTTTTACATCCATGCTATCAATGAAATACACTGCAAAGATTATTTTTTTTTGTATGACAAGAAAAAAGAATTATATCATTGTTAGGACAGGATAACAACATTTTGTACCGGCTAATATAGATCCACAATAATAGTAAAGTGTACAATTTGGGGGGCACAGGGGTCAAGGATAGGATTAAGGGTTAAGTCAGCCATTGCAGTACTGGACGTGGTTCAGTAGTGCCTGCACCAGGGTATTATTTAGAGGTATTATTGGGTAATAAGCTATTGGAGGTTTATTCCGTCTGGCATATTCATACCCATGTAGTTGTACCATAAACTCCAAACTTTTACAAATTTGTTGGGGCAACCTCTTCCAGCATAAATTAGTCTTATATAAGGGGTAGCTGCATTAGTCCTTACTCATGAAGTAGTATTAGGTGATGTTTGTGACCAGGAGTCCACCTCAGATATACCCAGTATACACAATTTAGGTTGCAATGGAACATCTATGCCCAGCACCCTGGACAGAATCCTAACCACTCTATGACAAGTCCTCCCAATCAGCTGTCTCTAATGAAGCAATGTATCTTAATTATATTAGAGGTGTCTGTAGCTAGGTTTGCATCTGCGAGGCAGGTGTATATTCGAGAAAACAGCCTTCTCTCCACTCCCATTTTGAGTATTCGAATAATCGGATGGGTAACCATGGGAATACATGAACCTTGGAATTCAGATAGAAGGTAGTATCTCAACTGTATATCTATATTATAATTTACAAAAAATATTAATACCTTTACATTTCCACACCTCTAATGCACCAAAAGTTGGCAACCTAGGATATTTTTTGTTATGCCAGAGCGGGGTTAGTAGTTGTCAGTAACACCATCCACACCCAGCATTTAAGTAACAATCTGTCAGATTTTATGTTGCGGGACATGCCATGCCTCCTCCTACTATTTCATTACATTTTTGTTCTAAAAACACAATCGGTTCAGAGGTCAGGTGTGCATGTAGCATACATCATTTACTAAGGGAGATGGGGTGTCCCAAGCTTCAGGGGGTGGTCGTATAACCCAGCTCTAGAAATACTTAAGCTGGCTGGACAGATAATAATAGTAGACATTTGGAAGGGCCAATCCGGCTAGGGTTGTAGGACATGGTAGTATGTTAAGTATAACTTGACCTCTGCCAGATCCCCACAGAATGAGATAAACAGACTATTTAAGGATCGAAAGAATGTATGTGGAATCAATGCTATGCTATGTTGAAGCACATATAGGAGTTTCAGGAGAATAATAATTTTAATTAGGTTAATACGTGACTGATCAGGTTTATTGGGAACTGTTTCCAGATGTGTATTTTAGTTCTAACCAGTAGAGAGTAAATATTTCTTTGGAGAAACACATTGGGGTTTTTATTAATTGCATTTCACAAATATTTCAACTCCTGCACCACCGGGATGACCCCCCCCCTCCCAATTGATGGGGCTAGTGAAATGGGTTGGTCAATAGGGAAAATACAGGATTTATTCTAATTTATAAGCAGACCTGAAGAGGGAGCAAATTCCCTTATGATATTATATGCTGAGTAGATGGAGTCCATTGAGATAGAATATTAGTCATCTGCATACAGACTTTTCAGGGATGTGTGAGCTCCCAAGCTTAAACCTTGTATATTAGGTGAGGAGCGGAGTCTTATGGCTGATGGTTCCAAGGTTAGTGTGAATAGATATACATACTTTAGTATACATACTAATGTATGTTGTCCCAGTCTAAGGCTGAGCACACAATCTGATAATCTGACCCGATTGACTGCCATAGATATTTATGTGGATCAGGTCAAAATATCTGGTGCCATTTTTCTCTTTCAATTTTTCAAAAAGTAAATTGAGCCCAGTGGAAAATTTCCCTCCCACAGTATGTTCTTTACAGGCTACGCAAATGATCCTGACGATATATATTAGAAGTGCTGTGGTAATTTAGATTTACCAATAGATAGTCTGTCTGAGGCAAATATCAGGCCATGGTTAGCCTGTCAGTACACAGTCTAATAGGCCACACAATAAAACTAAAGGGAAATAAAAAGAATCCCTTCCATCAATAAAACTTAAGACTAGCGATGAACCTTCTGAACGGCCATAAACCCAACTGAATTTATTTTCCTGCAAATTTCTTCTTATCGCCCATAATATTAGCCTTTTTACCTTAATTTTTGAAACCAGTAGTTCTGAATTGAAATCAGGTTAATTTCATAACTGGCACTGATACATTAGTGGAGGCTGAAGCACTGAAGCTGTAAATATATACAGTATTAACTTTTTTGGAGAATGTTGCCATATACAGTAATTTAAATAACTTTTTGTGCACCCTTTGAAAGATATTTTCATATTTGTGCCTGGAGTCCAGTAGTGCAACTAGCCACTTGGGAAAGCCATAATGCAAAAGCCTTTTAAATGGTGGCCACACACCTCCATAGACTGCAAATAGAGCAAACTATTGATTCACCTACTGTACTAGCTGATTTGCTTTTTCCAAAACAGCATATACAGCATGTATAACAGGCAAGCAATTTGATATAGTAAATAGTATGTTCTAGCTTTGCATAAAAAAACATTTTGGACTATACTTATTCTTTAAAGAAAATTTACATACTGGTAAATCACCCCCCAAAAGCCTAAACGGTAATAGTTTGAAACATAAAATATATAAGTCTAACCTGAAATCCTGCACAATGTCCTGTTTCCCCTGTTTCTGCTTCCTGATTCTTCCAGTTAGCAACTGTCAGTTATGGATTTGACAGTTGACATCCCAGCCAATGATTGAATGTTAATCCCCTGTCTGCCTCTTCTGAGCATGCCCAGGCTCAGTACAGGCTCAGTACAGGTTTCTAAATTGCTCAGTTTCCATGAGGCATCCAGAAGCATAGCAGGCATACAGTAATGAATTCATAGGACAAACTATGATAAATCAACATATTTTAAAGAGGCCATTATTTCTAAAAGATGTTCTTATGAGGGTGGAGTTGTCCTTTAAATAACCAGCTGTTATAAAGGACAATTTTCTACATAAACTCTGTCCATATACTGTAACTGTCAATCTGCTACATGATAAGAATCTACAAAACAAAGTTATGTTGTGTTAAAAGATTAAATGAAGCCTCTTATAAATCTGACAAATGCAAGCAATAATCATTATCATGATGTGTATTGGCGGAACCTCTTGTCTAAGTTCTAATTGACTTTATATCAAATCACTCACTAAATAAAATATTATTTAGTGAGTGATTCCATTATTTTGTACAGCACTTTGTACTTTAAGGCGCAATCATCCTTAAAATCATCTTATTGGTTGGGGCAAAATTTGCACCATTTTTAACGATAAGAACTTTAATTACATTACCCTGAAAGTGTCTAAAAGCCAATTTTTGCCTTTTTATAAATTGTGAGAATTTATCATTATTGAAAATAGCAGCAAAAGTCATCATTTAATCAACCTATCATCTTAAATGCCCCTAACTGGTCAGTAGGCCCCTAGTTTCAGGTTCACTAATAGGACCTGTTGCTCAGCCTGACACTCCTAGCTCCTGTTTTAAATAATTCCAGACTGGCTCAATGAAGCTGAGATCAGAGGCTTCTGGGAGACCATACCCTCTAATGAACTATACCTTCTGCTTTTCACTAAAGTTAGTTCCTTGTGATTTTAGCTGTGTGTCTGAGGCTACAGTCATACTAAATTAATCAAGTTAGGACCAATGACGTATCTCTCTGATGAAGGAATAAGAAATTGTCAGTATTTCTAAGCAGTAAGAGGAGGGGACAAAACCAATTCCATTAGCAGAAATGCACAACTTCACCAATGAATGTAAAAATTCATTAAAGATCATTCCTTATCACAGCAGAAATAATTATTTACCAGTCAGGCCCCTTAGGCTCCACTATTTATGTACTTCATTCATATTCTTGCTTAATATTTCTTAGCAAGAATTATACATAAAATTATAATAATTTGCACATCCATACAGTGTTAGACACCTGGGTTTTTTAACTTGTTTATAGTTCAAACACACATGGGCAGACCTTAAAGGCTATGTCCACAGTAAAATTTAATTTTTAATATATCATTCCCCATAGGCTCCCAGCCCCAACCGCATTATTTATTTTTTTATAAAGCCCTCCCAACCGCTACTTACCTCCCTCTTTCCTCCGACGCGCCTCCGGCCCTCTGCTTGCGAGGAAATGCAAGCAGAGGGGCGGGACCGGCAGCCGCGTCTGTGATTGGCTGAGCGGCAGCCAATCACGGACGCGGCTGCCGGTGCTCACTTCCGCGAAAAAAATAAAAGACCAGAATAAAATGAGAGCATAAAAAGAAAAAAAAAAAAAAAGAAAAAAAGAAAAAAAAAAAAAAAAAAAAAAAAAAAAAAAAAAAAAACGGAAAGGCGGGAGAGGTAGAGTAAATTTTGGGGAGCTTTATAAAATTAAATTATGCTGTTGGGCTGGGGGCATGGGGGAAGGAGATATTAAGGGTGATTACGCTATGGGGGGGGATAGCAGAACGGGAGGGAGAGGGAGGGGGAGGGAGGGGGGAGAAGGGCTGCAGTACGCATGGCAGTGATCTCCGGGAGGCCAGGTAGCAGGCAGTGTCTTATATAGCTGCTAGCCTCCTGGTGGGCAGTTTTTGGGACTTTGGGGGGGGACTACAGGAAAACCAGATGGAGCTGGGATGTGAGGTAAGGATTAAACTACACTACATGGTGGGGCCAGTAGTTGGGGGGATTATAGTTTTGGGGGTGGACATGCCCTTTAAAAAACCTAGGAGTGCTCTGTGGACTTTATCTCCTAAAAAATTATAATAACATATAAATAAATACCCTCCCTCAAATCTGCTAAATGTGAGATACAGTAGCATCCCTCAACAGTCTGTTTAGGCTGACGACCTTTCCCTAGTATGGATGCTTTGTCGGCCAAAACGGCTATTTGATTGGCCTGTCAATGAGGTCCCATCGAATGACAAATCGACCACACATGAAAGGATCATTGGCTGAAATAGATGTTCGTCCCGCGTGTGCACACACTAAGACGTTGCGCCTCGTCCGTGCTGTCAGATGTGTGTACTAAGCTATACTGTATTTATAAATCTTTACAGCAAGGCCCTGAATAGACAGTACATGTAGATTACAAATCATAACACAAATGAGTTTAAATTTGCAGCCCCAGTGACTTTACAGTAAACGTAATATATTTATTAGCCAACAAAGATCATTACTATAGCAGACTTTCAGAATATTACACATCATTCTGTCAAGCTAATACAATACTGTAAATTCATAGTAAATCTAAACATCCCCATCATATCTGCTGACTGTAATTGTTCCAGCCATCTCCAGCAACTGTCCTTTATGGTTTTTTATCTCTGTATTTAGCAGACACATGGGTGACAACCTTCTGACGGTGCAACAATCTTCCTGTCTATTTGTTTTCTGTAAAGTGCCAGTGGGTGTAAGTGACCCTCATCGCTATTCCAAGACTGTTTGTGCAGGCTGGGTATTTCTCACAGGTATGCTGCTTTCCTACTTTTGCAGTTGTTTTTATTCTTTAAAACACTGTCTGAATAACAAAATGTCTGCAATTTGGTTTTAAATTATATGAGCGAAATAGCAAGTGTGCATCCAGCAAATTGCCTTTCAAGAACACAGGCGCATCTTTCATTTTTATGTCCATCGTCGGGGATTAGCACCATTTAGCTACCTCCACGGAGACCGGACTCTTTCTTTGACATAGCAGGTGCAGTATTTAAAGAAAAGAGAATTGTAATTGCATTGCTTGATGGACAGACAAGACACAGGAGTACAGGCAATTTTCAGAAATAATCTAATGGCATAACAAAAGCATGCATGTCTACTGCAGGGAGCAAGCAATCTGATACTGGGGAGTAAAATGATTTCTGATAATCAGAACTATATGCCCATTTGTCAGTTGTTCACTTGGAGTTAAAAGCAGGTGCTATTAAGAAATGTTTAGAGAGAACCTAACAGCAGTAACTAAGCTTTTTAAAGATGTTTTATGTTTCTTTTGTAGTTCGTTAAAAAACAGAGTTGCACTAAGATGAAAGATGACATTATAAAACACTCAATGTCTAGGCACCTTCCAATCATTAACTCAGGTCCTTCACACATAATAGAAAGCTTAACATGAATATACTTGTTGGATAGAGTTTTCTGAAAGTACCATCCTTTAAAGGACAGTCTTAAAACAGGTTCAGGAAGTTCCACCCTTTAAAGGATAGTGTAAAAAAAACAGGTTACCTTTGCTGCTTTGTAGAATCATTTTGCCTTTGTGCATCCCAGTGAATAGTCGAAGTTCCGCTTACTTACTTCCTGTGTGACTTATTTTTCGCATGGGGAAAAGTGAAGCAGTTTGTCAAAAGCAGCAATGCAACCTCAAGCCTAGGACAGACAAACAATGCAGACAGAGTTCTAGAAGCTATAGATAGATACATTACACTGCACCGACCATGACAGACTTTTAGTTGAGTTCCGTAACTCCTTGCATTTACTAATACATGCATCATCACTATTAGAGATGAACGAAACTGTTGAGTCTGGTTCAAACCCAAATAAAAAGCAATTTTTTTAATAAAAATTTTTCAGTCATAATGTTTCAAATTTAAATTTTTCTAATATTTGCTTTTTCGATCACAAGTTTAGAGTTTATAAAATTCCGTAGGAGATTTTTAAAATTGTCCGTCTGGAGCAAAACCATGTTTGTTTCAAACCCAGGACTCATCAATAATCACTACATGCTTTTAATTCAGACGATAATTATAGTCCCATAGGGTGAGTTATGTGTGGGTATGTTTTATCTGTGTATTACTTAAATCCAGAGCACACCAGGCCACTGGTCATGGGTGAAGTAGATAGAGGTCTAAAGGAAAAATGTGCTTAATCTGCAACAGTCTTAACTAACTTGCCCACATGATATAGCTACACAGGATGTACACAATGTACTGTTAATAAATGAATACTTGTCACTTTTATCCTTCAACATTTTTTAGATGTGGTTATCTACAAACTTTGGTTTACCTACCAAGGGATATCTGGGTGCAATCTTAGATCCATGCACCCAAATGCATAGAATTTATAAGCTTGTATGCCGCTCTAAGCCCTGGAGCAGGTGGCAATTACAGGATTCAATTCACACACATGGGCTTCCATTCTCCAATCTGCAAGTACTGCAGTATCCCTAAAATAAGCAATACCAGTACAAATCTCCAAAAGGTCTGCAATGAGAAGATCTAAGTAGATACTTTCTTTAACTAAACAACCCAACAAAATCAATTTTTCAAGTGACTTTTTTAACTTTTAAAAATATTTCAAATAATTAAATATTGTTTAGTTAATACATGTACACAATGCAGAAAACCCTTATACCAAGAACATACTATAACAGAGGGTCCAACTAGATCTAGACTAGAGACAGTCTGGTTGTAATGCTGTCACTCATACCATATCCTCCTTATGAAAGCTCCTTATCCTTGAAAATGCTGTGCCTGCATGTCATGAATTATTTTTCAATAACAATCCCTAAGGTACATGGAGGTTTTCAGAGATTGAGAATCAAACTGTCAATTAAGCAGACTGATTGGCTAATGGACACATCATTTTAGTTGGCATACACATAAAGCCTATAAATGTGCCCAAGAAAACTGAATACAGCAATATATTAGGAATTCCCAGGTGCTATAGCGATAAGAACATTTTTATGACTGCCCAATTAACAGTGGTTTGTATAAATAAGACATTATAAAATAACAACACTTTTGCCTAAAAGGGAAAACATTTCCTGTATTAACTTAAAACTGTTAGAGAATTCAGAGCCACTTAATTGATTAATAATTGCACGCAGAGTAGTCTCTTCTACTGCACAACAGGAATGGCCTTGAGCTTTACAAATAAACTAAAAATAATCTTCTTAGAATACAGAGGACTTCCTTCTACTACTTGGCTTTAAATGCTCTAAATGAATTAAAGTAAATATGAAGAAAGTGCTGTCCTGAGATATTTTGCAATTTATTTATTATTGGAGATGATTTCATTTTAGGTGCCCTCTAGCACTCACTGAGCACTGTGGTGGTAGCAGGCCAAGAGATAATGCAGTATGCAGTAGGTTTCTTAAATTAAAAGTCTCCTGTAAAATGAGCTATCCATACTGCTGATTTGCTGTGGTCTGGAAGTATGGAGGAAATCCTTTCGCTTAACACAGGATAAACTAAACAAGAAAATTAGTCCTGGTTCTTATCTGAGACAAACCTGCTCCACAACAGAGCCTGAATATCTACAATTTCCCTCCTTATTTCATTGAATATAAATTGTATCTGTTAGCTGGGAATCTTCTTTACACCCACAGCATGAATAAAAGCCTATAACAGATGACTTAAAGGAGCATATTCACAAAGATACACCTTTCCCTTTGCTGTGGTTGCTGGGTGATTTAGGAAATTAACCTGTGGATACTCTGGGTCAGCTCCCATAATCCACCATAAACCCAGCTAAGTGTATGCAGTATACTTTAAATGCGCTAGAATCTGAAAGCCAATCACATAACAGTACAGGGATCCTTCCTATTCCTGACACAGAACAGGGATTTTAGTTATGTTTTCCCAAACATATAATGCTCCTGTACTACCAATGTTATAATCCTTTTTATACAAAAAAGAAAGGTAATCTTTGCAGCGTATTTCTAAGCTACTATGGCTGTAAGAAACAGAATATTAACATTCCAGTAAAACTTAAAAGTCTGGGAATTGAACCTACAACTTCATGCATGCTGTCTTTCTAAATGCAAAGCTTTTACCCCTATCAGAAACAGAGCTACTATATAACAACTTATAAATGTAGGAACTTTATATTTTGTTAGGAATATAATGGAAACAAAAAGGCTGGGCATTTGAACCTGTGATTTTTTGGACTGTGGGGGAGATTCAATATAGGGCTTTTCCGTCTAAAACCCACGTTAACCTGAAGAAATTTCGGGTTAACGTGGGTTTTAGACGGATTTTAGAGCACAGCGCCATTTCCAAATGTTTTTGGAAATAGCGCCGTGCTATAGATTTAAAACCCCTAACGTTAAGTTTTGCGCTACCTAGTAGCGCGCCACTTAACGATAGCTTGTGGGAGGCGTTAAACCCACGCTCTTACCTTAGCCCGATCCCGCGATGCAATAACTGACGTAATCTCGTTTACGTCAGTTATTGTATCGCGGGATCAGACTAAGGTAAGTAACGCAGCGGCCAGAATTGGATCTCCCCGTGTGTTTCTAAAACATGTGCTTTACCAGTTGAGTCACCACTGAAGATGCAAACAAAATAGGTACATTTGGAAGCTTTATCTTTTGCTAGAAACAGAATAACAATAATAAAAAAAATAAGTCATTAAAATGAGCTGACTGTTTTGTATTGCCCCAGGAAGGCTCTATGTAAATCACATTGACTTTTAAATAAAGTGCAGGCTAACAAACAGCTTTCAAAAACAATCTGTGCATAGAGATAGTGAATACTGGGGTCAGAGTGTGTGTCTTTTTCATGACTTCATGGGCTGTGGGTGTACTGGCAACAACATAGAAGCCTTCTTTGTTACAGAATCTATTACTTACATGTACTAAATGGAACTTACTAGAGAAGAATCTTACAATGTATAGGTGCTCTGTGGAGAAAACCTTTCATATTAGGATTGAAAATAATTTACGTTTAGTTCTCGTTTAATTTTCTTTGATATTGTTGAGTTGAGTGTTTACTGAGCATGCCCAGGGTCTGTGTTTAGATTTTTCTTTTAAAATTAGATTGATGATTTAAAAAATATATTTTTAAAAACACGTGAGACTAAAGCCAAACAAAACAGATTTACTGACAATAAATAGTGACCTGCATTGAATGGCACACATCTGATCCATTTCTGAAAGTCTGTTAATTAATTGCCAAGCAATAAATATTGCATTATTTGTTCAGTGGGTAGTTAAACCCATTATGTCACGCTGCACTATATATAACACTACATATAGCTGGAACATTATGAGTTAACTACATGTGGCTAGATAGAATATGACTAATGAAAAATGGTATTAGTGTTACCAGATCATCTTCTGATTGGAGGACACCCTTAGTTAAAGATATTTGAAGTGCACCGATTGAATGGAGGCCATATTTCTATTGGAAGGTGTCTCCCTGCATGCCTTTTATTATGTGTGCTGGTATTTTTAATTGAGCTGGCAACACTGGCGAGTGTGCTCTAGCAGTGCAATGTAATATACAATCTTGACCCTCATTTACATACCATGTTCCCACAATGCAATTATGTGTCTGCATAACTTACTGCATCACCACAGGAGCAGGGTAAGGTTATAGGAGTGATTATTACAGGATTTTACACTCTGATGTAATACACGTTAATTACATTCCATGCAAAGTGTAATGCATCAGGTGTGTGGTGCTATTTTCAAAAAGTTGTAGAAATGCTATAGACTATACTCACAAAATTAGTACAAGACCCACCGTAACTTGATATTACATCATATAACTATGATTTTACGCTCATTTGGCCAATAGCCCCATTATCTACATTGCCCTGTATGTCTTTAGGGTTTTAGTAACACTTCTTTAGCACTACTGAATATGAAAGTTGAGAATCCAATAGCCGTTAAGCATTAATCAGTTATCTCAGTTCATTGTGTTCAAGCAACAGTCAAAGCAAAAAAAATTGTGGCTATGGAAATTAATAAAAATGTTATTGTTCCTCTACTTTTGAGGTCCTATTATGGTAACTTTATCATCAGCAACAGTGTGGTGCCTTAAGTATACTCACAACTAATTGTCTATTTTTGGTCATTCCTGCCATTAACCAAAGTCTTACTCTGTGACCTTTTTCTGTCTGCAGGATGCTTTGCTTCAGATATATTTAGAATTGAAATCACTATAATTTGATTTAGAAAGTGCGGAACACAGACACAACCTCATTTCGACTTAATGGGAGAGATATTATGTTGCTCTGCACTGAATGTTCAGGCAGAACATGTTTAACCCTGAAAAACTGAACAACAAGGACATTTACTTTCAACGTCTCTAATTGCCATTATGAGCATTGATTAAGCTATTGCATGTCAGGAATGCTAGATAGTAATTTGATGATTTAAAAGAGAATTTATAAACATACCAGAATGCTAGGTTGCTGTCAGCTTCAAAGAAAGATGTTAGTAAGGAAATTCTCTAGAGCTGAACTGGCATAATTCTTCCTAAAAGTTTATTTTCAGTATTAAAGGAGAATTGTACTCACCTCCCCACTGCTCATCTTCTGCCTGTCATGTAAAGTATCTATAGTGAGGCCCTAAATCACGGGTGCCCAACCAGACTGGGGGTCACAATAGTGGGCCCCCAGCAAGTAACCGGGCTGCTTTAACCCTGCCCCAAACTGCCCTTTCCCTACCCACTCACACCAATCCTGCCCACTGCCAAAACCCAAAAGATTTATTTTCAGTATAGATACCCTTTAATATCTTTTTATCATTAGATCACACTTATATAGGGCAACAAAGCAAGTACATGATTGGGCATCTTGTAGAGCACAGACCATTATCATGTGGTTATGTACTGTAAATACCCACTAAAGGAACTTTCTGAAACTGGTGCAAAAAAAGAAACCTAATAGACCAAAACATTCCCAATGTTTCAGGGGGACAGAGCCTCTCTTCCTCAGGGGTCAGTTTTTTAGTTTGTAAGCACACTTACCACTGGACCTGTTTAACGATCCTACTACACACCACTCCGAAATATATCAGCAAAAATATTAAATACTTATAATTTCATCCAATCAAATTATTTTGTACACTTCTTGCATCCACAACTTGTATTTTAGTATAAAAAATACCTGTTTTATTGTATGAACTGTGCATACATTACACATCATTCCAGCACCTTGTACCTGTATTGACATGATTATTCAAATACATTTAGGTACTTGTTTCATATACCATGATTATCAAACCTATGTGCTGTTTGCTTGTGAAGGTTCTCATTCATCCAGGTCATGGTATATCTGTTGTATTCAATTAGATCAACTGGACTTGAAATGTAGTTCTTGAAGAACTACATTTCAAGTCCAGTTGATCTAATTGAATACAACAGATATACTATGTGCTGTTTGTTTTGCAGATTTTATCATCTGTGTATATTCAAGGGCAATGAGATATTTCTTCACAAAATTCTTATCCGTGATTTTGACTCAGCATTTGGACAATCAAATATGTTTACAGGGTAACCTATTTGAAATAAAAAAAATAACAAAAGTGGTATAAAGGTGATACCTTTATTGGCTAACTAAGATAATCATAGCTAGCCAATAAAGGTATCACTTTTATACCACTTTTGTTATTTTATTATTTCAAAAGGGTTACCCTGTAAACATTTTAACTGGCTAACACGGTACACCACCTTTTCCTGAGAATTAAATACAAACATCTATATAAAAGTGAAATTTCTTTTTGATAAATATGATCTAATTTTTATATCCTTGAGGTGTGTTCTATTTCTTTTCTATTTTAGGTGTTTTTTCTAAGATAAAGGAGTTAGTGGAAAACAGTAAAAAGATGGGTAGGAGAGACCAACAAAGGTGATTATTATCATATTAAAGGGCATGTCCACCCCTTTTAAAAACTTTTAATATATTGTAGGTCTCCCTGTAGGTCCTATATGGACTCTGCCAGGCTCCTGGTGGCCAGTTTTTGGGAATTTGGAGGGGCATAGCAGGGCAGCCATTTGGAGCAGGGATGTAAGATAAGGATCTTATTACACTACACAGTGGGGCCAGTAGTAGGTTAAATTACAGTTTTGGGGGTGGACATGCCCTTTAACAAGTAGTTTAAATTATGAGCTGTTAATAAACATGTTAAAACCTTCCTGCATAACTAATAATTAAAATTTGTGCAAATAACAAGTACATTTCTATAAATAAATCCTTTGTCAGTCTTCTTCGTGCCTTAAAGTTTATAAACCAAAGCCTTACCTATCCCCACCAAATTGCTATAGCTATAGACAGATACAATAAGTGGTACACAAAATGATCTGCGCTATTAAATTGCAGCAACCAATAGATATAGTTTTTTACTGTATAACTGCAGTAAGTGGTTGCTGCAACTTTATAGCAGAGGGAAACTTTTGCAATTTTCATTACTTCAGCCCCAATGTGCATATTATAAATTACTGAGGAAACAACACTTTGGCCACCTATGTTGACAAACTATGTCAACTTCTTTTCAACAAACAGGTTTTATTTTTTAATTTAATTTCTCAATGTAATAAGTAACTTTGACACTATAAAATAATCCTGTCTGAGTATACAAATTCACCGTGTAGTGAGATATTGGGTGAACGTAGTCATCACTCAAACGGTGATTGAAAACAAACCAAGGAAATAGGAGATGGGGGAAAGAAAAAAAAAAGCAAAACGTGCCTAAGGTTATGTCAGTGAGTTCCAGAATAAAATCTTTATGCAATGCAATTAATTTTATATTGTCTTATATTTCTGAAGTATACAGTTTACCGTGTAGTATTGCTATTTATGTTAGGCTGCCTTTAACCTGCAGTATAGGTAGTGCGATGTTACACTTATAGTTGTCAATTCTGTTACTACAGCTCGCTTTGCACATAAGACATATTTTACCTTTCTTTCTGTAAACGTATGTTGTTCAAAACATATGAACAACATTGGTACCGTTTTTATGGTATTTCAAAAAGCATTCTTGTATTCCAGCAGTATTAGTTTTAAACTACTTTGTGGGTCGATTATTGCCAAAATAGTAGTCTGCTAAGAGCAGATGAGCCAAGTGGGCTAGTTACCTGGCTGATATGTTGCCATGTTCGAAGTATTTTTGTTCTAGGAAGAAGTATTCCCTATTACTTTGTTCTGTAAGATAATTATTATATTGGGTCTGAGCTGCCTGCCAGAGAGAGTTAGTTTCCCTATTTGGGTTTGAGGTGTAGGTGGCTTCTGCTTCCTGGTATTTCTGGATAATTTGGCTGTCAGATAGTCTAGTCTGTCATTTAGCCTATAATCCTAGTCCATGCCCTAATCATATCCTGGCTAGACAACTGCAACACACTCCTGTGTGGTTTACCAAACAACTGCCTGGCACAGCTTCAATCCATTCTCAACTCTGCTGCCCGGCTCATTCATTTTTCTTCTCGCTTCTATAATGCCTCTCCTCTCTGTCAGTCCCTCCACTAGTTGCCCATCACGCAAAGGATCCAGTTCAAACTGCTTACCTTATCCTATAAAGCACTATCCAACACAGCCCCTCCATATATCTCAGAGCTGATCCAGCGATACCGTCCCAGGTGCAACCTCCGCTCTGCAAACGATACCCTCCTCTCATCCACCCTGGTCACCTCTTCCCATGCCCGCATTAAGGACTTTACTCGTGCTGCCCCCCCCGCTCTGGAACTCCCTTCCTCTCTCTGTCCATCACTCACCATCCCTTAACACCTTCAAAAGTAACCTTAAAACCCATCTCTTTAGGCTAGCATATAACCTGGCCTAAACATTATCCCTCTTACTACCCAATATAATCCAACCTGCCTTTCACGCTCCACTGCCAATCTATTTACAGCCTACCGATTCCCGTCACCTTATGTCTTACCCCCATATCCTCTAGTCTGTAAGCTCTTTGGGCAGGGTCCTGTTTCCTATTGTATCACGGTATTGCTGTAAGAAACTTCACACTCTGTTTACTTATATTATGTATTACCTGTGTATGTAATGTATGACTATGTAATTGTAAAGCGCCACGGAAGATGTTGGCGCTATATAAATCAATAATAATAATGTTGAATGCTTCCCACTGAAGAAGGAGGGTGACAGGGCTATGGTTCAGCGATAGGTATTCTTGTATTTTTTCGGAATGGTATCAGGATTAGGGAAGGGGTTGAGTTTACAGAAGGGGTTGAGTTGCCAGGGTAGGTGTTGTTTCTTATTGAGGTTTAAGGTAATATGAGGTAACTGTGTATAGGTCTGTAAAAAATTAGTCTAGTTGTTATAGTGTATGATAGTGTATGATAGGTGAACCCCTCAAACTCTTTGATACTGTGGACCACTCTCTTCTTATGCAAATTCTAAATTATTTGGGCTTCCAGAGTCCAGCTGTGGCATGGTTATCTTCTTATCACTCTAACAGATCTTTCTCTGTCTCTTTTGCTAAAAAGATTTCTTCTCTAGTTCTGCTTAGTGTTCTTTTGGTTTTAAGTATCGCCTATACGCTACTGATACCCAAATCTACTTGTCAACCCCTACACTAACCCTTAAAATTCAGCCCCAAACCTCTAAATGTCTGCTCTCTATTTCTTCCTGCATGGTGCACTGCAGCCTTAAACTCAATCTGTCTAAAATGGAATTAATCATTTCCCCCCTAAAACTAGGACCTAGTCCACCCTTCTCCATCTCTATTGACAATATGGTCATTAACCCAGTTGAATCTGCACTCTGCCTTGGAGTGATCTTTGACTCTTCTGTTTCCTTCCATCACCACATTAACAATGTCACTAGGACGTGTTTTCTCCTTTTCAATATTGCCAAGATCCGCCCTTTCCTTATTCGCTCCACTACTTAATTGCTCATCCATGCCCTTAAAATCTCCCGTCTTGACCACAGTAACATTCTGCTACTGGGACTCCTGGACTGTCATCTCTCTCCTCTCCATCGAACAAAGAATCATATTCAATATCTTTCATTTAACCTTTTAAATCCCTTCACTCTACTGCACCTCTCTACTTATCTTCTCTCTTGGTCCCTTACGTTCCTGGCCGTGCTCTCCATTCATCACAAGGAAATCTTATCCACAAACCCCAATGAACACTGATTCCTCTTGCTGCTCCTTACCTTTGGAACTCTCTCGCTTTGCCAGGTGACATCCATTTATACTTTCAAATCTAGACTGTTATCCTACCTTTCTTAGCACCAGCACAATGATTGTTAGCCACCTCAAGCACTTTGTACCCATCCCCCCACTTTATCTGTATATTGTCCCACCCATGTAAGATTGTAAGCTCTTCGGGGCAGGGATCCCATTCAAGGCATGCTGAACTTATATCAATTATATATATATATATATATATATATATATATATATATATATATATAACTGCTGTAGATAGTGAAAGCACTCAATGGGACTTATCCAATAATAAGCACATAAAGTTTATTCAATACGATCAACGCGTTTCCACCATATCATATGGCCTTTGTCACATATATATGTGTGTGTGTGTGTGTGTGTTCTTAACTTATGTATGAAATTAATTTTTTTATCTGTATAATGGCTTGCACTTATCCCCTTGTTTGCTTACTCTGTATTTTATAATGTACAGCGCTGCATACCCAAGTGGCGCTTTATAAATAAAATTATACATACAAACATACTGGTCTACTACAAAATATTTAATAACATCTGATTGGTTGCTGCAGATTAAAAACACAAAATGTTTCCCCTTTTATTGAATAGGGCCCATAATGCTTATTACATGGGGAATAAGATGGACATTTTTTTTTCTCCTTGCCTGGAGTATACAAAGTGTATATGACACATCATTAGTTTCCATGGTAAAAGCATGTGGCTCAGTATGTAGTATGTCTCACAGGCTTTAATGAAGTTTGTTCTGTTTATAAGTACACTTCCAAGAATAGCGATTCTATTCATATCTGCAATATGTAGTCCTAGATGTCTGTACATATAATTATGTACTCATATCTGTACAATTAATATAGTATTTTTAAAACATCATAGCAAAACAATATATAATTTATGCAAAATCTATGACTCATAAAGAAATCTCTCTCTCTTTTGAACTGATGAATTTTAAATATTCTTACTTTTTAGGTACCAAGAGGCAGGCGTTTTCTATAAAAGCACATACAATTTCAAATGAATGCTGTTAAAGTAACCTAAAAACATTATTAGAGGTTTTGTATCCATAGCATGCTGGAGGATGTGAAAGAGTAAAGAGATGTGCAATCAGTAACAGATGTCTCTATTCACACTTCATGCAGCTTAACAACATGTGATTTTTTTTACCAACAAATGTTTATGCCCGCAATTAAAGTTACAGTACTAATGGTGTAAGGTACAGCGAGTGCACAGTATACTTACCCTTGAGATAACCTTTCCTGGGTGATCTAAATTGTTTGTGTTACACTTTTTATTAGACTGAAATAACAGGCCCAGCATAATTCTATCCATTTCATACAGCTTCAATGCAACAAGAAAGAAGATTCAATGCTGTCATTTCAACAATACAACAAACTACTGTAGAAAGATCAAAAACATTCAACTCAATTTAATACAAAAAATGTGCTTAGAAGCTCACAGGAAAGGCATAACTGTATTTAATTAATCCTATACATTTATTATATATCAGCAATCACCCACAACCACACCATCATTTTTAATCCTCATAAGCAAGTTTCTCCTATCTATCATTTATGACATTTCACAGTTTTTCAGATATTATGTTAAAATTGCTGGTGCTGTGGCAAAACAGAGTAGACAGGACTATGGTCAGAAATGTTCACAATGATAATGAAGTGATAGGGCACAAAGTCAGGCCATGCACTAGACTAACAGCTGGACCTATAGAATGACCAACATCTGCTACTGCCTTTAAGAAAAAATAAATGACCCTGAATGGAATTTTAGAATATCAGATAGCAGTAACTACTTACTCAGATACATTTTAGATAAATTAACTGGACATTTGCAGGTTTCTAACTTTTCTAAGATAATTTCCTATTAAAGCCTTGTTTAGTGAGATCATCAATATTGACTGGAGAACAGTAACAGATGAAACCCATTTTGTTATCAAGCCGAAAATGACTGGAATGGTACTAAGGAGCAATATAATTTCTCAAATGTCATTAAAGACCCAAAGAAAAAGAAAAGTTAAGCAAAGCATTTCCTCTTGAACGTTAGTCAGCTGAAACCTAGAAGATATGATTTTGCACAGAATATTAGCAGGTAGGGCTAACTATTGCAAACACTATTATGGTATTATTTACTTCAGTGTCTATTTGTCTTTTAGCAGCTTTCTTTACAAAGACATTTTTAGTTATTTTTTGTCATATCTGAAAAACTATGATTTATTTTTTATATATATGGTACCTACAGCACCACCCCATTTCAATACTCAATCATAGGTTATGTGCAAGATTTAAAGGATAAGTTCACTGCAAAAGCAAGTTAATTTAAAGTTTAAAGCAGCCGCTTTAAACCCCCCCCTTTTTTTCCCCCCTAGGTCCCTCCTGAGCCTACCTCCTACTGTTGTAAAATTGCTGACATCTTGGATGTGCAGCGTAGTCTGTTTAGCTCCTCCCCTGTGAGACTTTCTGGATCTCCTTGTTCTGAATATACAAGCACAAGCACAGAGTGGCATGATGACATCATGCCCACACTCGTCTGAGCACGTGCTGATGCCACGTTGCACGCACCGCAATGTCACAAGCGCATGGACTAAACGATCACTGCTTTTGGAGACTTGAGAAGATGTACCACTCCAAGATGCCAGCAACTTTAGAGCAGCAAAAAAAAAAGGTAAGGAGGGACCTAGGGGGAAAAAAATGGGGAGGGGGGGAATTTTTTTTTTAAAGTTGCTGCTTCCAATTTAACTTAAAGGGCAGTTTAGGTAGTTTAATCCTTACCTTACATCCCAGCTCCATCTGGTTCTTCTGCTATCCCCCCCTAAAGTCAAAAAAACACCCACCAGGAGTACTGCAGATTCCATATAGGACTCTGCCTCCTGTCTCCCCTCCGGGAGAAGTTCTCCCCCTCCCTTCCCCTCCCTCTCCCTCCCGATTTGGATTCCCTACCCTAGCGTAAAATCCTTTTTATATAATATTCCCTCTGTCCCCCCAGCCCCAACCGCTAGATTTTTATTAGCAGAAAGTGCACCATATATTACTTACCTTCCCTCTTTCCCCCGCCGCACTGAACTCCCGGCAGCCGCGTCCGTGATTGGCTGCCGCTCAGCCAATCACAGACGCAACTGCCGGTCCCGCCCCTCTGCTTGCATCTTCTCGCAAGCAGAGGGCCTGGCAGTGTGGCGGAGGAAAGAGGGAAGGTAAGTAAAGTTTGGGGCACTTTCTGATAATAAAAATATAGCGGTTGGGGCTTGGGGGACAGGGGGAATATTATATAATTTTTTTTAAAGGGTGGACATGACCTTGCTTTTACAGTGTACTTTAATCAGAAGATGTAACTGACATTTAGTAAGGTGTTTGTAATGCAGGTTTGGAAAATATTTTTCCCCTGAATTTTCTTTTGGTAAAGTTTGGTAAAAGCATTCATTTCTATCAACTACATCTGAAATTATACATGTATGAATGAAAAAGTTTTATTAAAGGATAACTATCGTGTATAAAGTTTATTTAAATAAACAGTTAAACTGAAAAGTACATGGGACAGGGGTATAGGATTTGTAATTTCTAACTCCCAATATTGTTTCTGTTAAGGGGAACCAGCCCAAAGAATACTGATTCTGACAGTCTTCCTCCTGGCTTCAGCACTATATTTAAATGGTCACTATACTCACTGAAACAACTTTACAATTTCTGAAACTACAATTTGAAACAAGTAACATGATGGTACTCATATTATCTGTGCTTGCTTTTTCATTAAATTATTAATGTTTAGTGAGTACCGTATATACTCGAGTATAAGCAGAGGTTTTCAGGTCTTAAAAATGACCTGAAAAATGAACCTCGGCTTATACTCGGGTCAAGCTGGGACTTACCTAAATTCCGGATGCAGCCACGAGTCAGGTAAGAAGACCGGCAGTTCCCAGTAGTACTTTGCGCACGTCGGCGCAATGATGCCATCGCGCACCCGCAAAGCACTACTGGGAACTGCCGGGGCTGTGTCTGTAAGGCTTTGCGAAGGCGTCCGGAAGGCTCTGGGAAGGTGTCCGGAAGGCTCTGCACACCAAACTGTAAGTACCATTCCCATGGCTACCAGTAATCCCCATGGCTACCAGTTATTCCCAAGGCTACCAGTAATCCCCATGGCTACCAGTTATTCGCAAGGCTACCAGTAATCCCCATGGCTACCAGTAATTCCAATGGCTACCAGTTATCCCCATGGCTACCAGTTATTCCCAAGGCTACCAGTAATCCCCATGGCTACCATTAAATCCAATGGCTACCAGTAATTCCAATGGCTACCAGTTATCCCCATGGCTACAGTTATTCCCAAGGCTTACACAGTAATCCCCATGGCTACCAGTAATCCCCATGGCTACCAGTAATTCCCATGGCTACCAGTATGTGAGGCAATTCCCATGGCTACCAGTATGCAATAAAATGCACATGGCTACAGAAGGCAGTATTGGTCAATTTCAACCCTCAGCTTATACTCGAGTCAATGTGGTTTTCCTAATTTTTGAGGTAAAAATAGGTACCTCTGCTTATACTCGGGTCGGCTTATACTCGAGTATATACGGTACTTTTAATTCCCCCCACCCTCCCTTACTCACTGCCTTCTTTTAGTGTCTGCAACACTTATGTGTTCTGCACAGCCTCTCCATGCTCACTGCTCTGCTTACACATCTCCCCCTCCCTCACCCCTGTTGTCTTTTCTCTGCTGATTCTCTTAAATGTTGCAGAAAATGTGCTGGCAGGCAGGCAAAGAGGTCAAGCATGGGTTACATATTATAATTTCTGCTTCTGTAGTGACAGGTCTTTCTCTGTAAATGCTGTGATTAAAATGATGATTTCTCAGAATCTACTGCTCAGATTTCAAATGTGCTGTATTTAAAGGTACTATTTTTGAAAAATCGATTTTTTAGAGTATAGATACCCTTTAATACAGGAATAGTCCAGGACTAACCTGGCAAATGAAAACTGTACGTACTGTAGCTCCTCAATGAAATGATATTGTAGGTAGCAATAATCAATCTAACCTCCCTGCCCCAAGTACGTTCCATTTTTAATCAGTTAATTTTAAAGGTTTAGATATCCTTTAATATTCAGCTCAAGGTGTGTATTTTCCCCACAATCTATAGCTAGAGTGGGTATTTTAGAGGTAAAGTGGGATACCATTTTTTAAAACATATGGGAAAATTATATATGGTGTTTATTATAACTGACAGGATTTTGGGTAAGATGTCTAACTCTGAATCTTTTATTGTATTTATTTTTGAAAAAAGTTTAATGAAGAACTGCATCACATTCTGCATGTGTGAATGAAAGCATGGCACACAATATCTATAGTACAGCGACAACAAATTGCAGAGGTAATTTGTATTTTCCTCTTAGTTCTCCTTAAAAGAAAAGAGCATCCTGGGTACTACAGGAGATTTGAGATCAATGACCTAAAGAAACACAAACAGATTTAATCCTACAGCTCCAGTTTCAGGTACAGCAGCATATTGGAAATTCCTTAGCTCTGCTGAATAGAAAAGTTTTAACATATGAAAATAAGAGTATGTAAAATTTCTTGCTAAGGGGACCTTAGATTTGTAGGCTCAAGTCCAGGACACTTTCTGCCATATCCTTAAACAAATCCATCTTGAGATACACAGCCAAAACAAACTCTGTGAGCTGCTCACTGACATCTGTTATCGATTAGGAGGTACCAGTTACTTTGACAAGCTTTGGTATAACATAATAAATGCATTAAATGTTTAGCAGTACACAGCACATTTAGTGACTATAACCTAACTAAACTTTGTTAGTGACTATAACCTAACTAAACTTTGTTAGTGACTATAACCTAACTTAACTTTGTTAGTGATTATAACCTAACTTAATATAGTTAATATGAAGCAAATTTGTTAACATTTCACTTTGAGACAATACACTTTACTTCAGTTGTCCCCATCCTTAAAATATGTCTAAATACCTCCCTCCTTCCTAAATAAACACATGAGTGAAGCCTATCCTTGGCCACACCCAGCTCATCCCCAGCCCACCCATCTCTGCTTGGTGAAACTGCTATTGATAGAGAGTATGTGGTGTTGTTTGGTAGTTCTAGAGCAGTGATGCCCAAACTACAGCCCACAAGCGGCCCTCCACAATTCTTTAGGGCCCACGCGTACCCATGGGTGGGCGTGGCAAGGGTGTGGTCTGGGCATTCCGGGTGTTGGGCTTGGACAGACCAGGGGCGTGGCTACACCTGCGGCCTGGTCACTGCATGGGTGGCTCAGGTTGGGCACTCGTGTTCTACAGGATCATTTATTTTTAGGCCTTATAATAATCAATAATTATTAAACCTCATCAGATCCAACAGGTTTTTATTATCAGCCAATTGTATGGCCAAGAAAAAGAAAAATCTCTATATATAAGTAAAATATTTTAATCCCCCAGGGCTGTGTAATCGAAACATAAATAAATCCCTTGTCTCTGACACAGTTTATGGCACACCAACCCTATTTTTAATATACTAACTGATTTTTCATGTTAAGTAGAAAAAACAACATACAACCATTTAATCAACAATAATATGGTTCCTAGTCACCCACCTCCCAATAAACCCTAAAATGCTAGGTCCTCCCCCTGGTCATAAATTAGAACAAAGAGAACATACCAAGGTCCGATGTTGGAGTGCTATCCATGTGCCTGCATCAGTGATTTTGTTTTATGTGAAAATTTAATCAAGACTGGTGTCCCCTTTCCGGAGCGGCCGACCTCTACAGTTTTTTTCAGACAACAGTTGTAATCTGTCTCTGATTTTCCGATAGCTGGTCTGGTCTAACGCTGCCCCCAATATGAGTCTAGAACCTGGCCAATGGGAACTTAGGTTTCTTGCAGAATGTGTCCATTTGGTCAGGCTCAAGACACAAGGGGCAAAGCAGGCCAGAGATCAGAACTTTAGAACCAATTACAGGTGTTCTAAAAAGGTCCTCATCTTGGGTACTTTTTTGGGAGGGGTGTTTAATTGCCCTTTAAAAGGTATATGGCATAGAATATTGTATAGATAGTCACCCACTAACAACATTCACAGCATAAAAAATATAAATAATGCACTAAAATCAGTAATACGTTGACAATTTTATTTTTGTCACTTGCCTAAAGTTTTAATAATACTTAGAAACATATTATTTATGTTTGTATGATATTTATATATTGTTTCATGGGTATGATGAGTGCTGTTAATGGGACTATTTACATACTTGTCATTTCCAAGCACTGTCTTGAATTTACAGAACTAACACTCCCTATCTGTTAGGAGTCCATAATACATATTTGTGATAGGACACTTCACCAAAACAATAACTTTATAAAGTTGGCCCAGACCTCTTGTGGCTGCCTCCTCGACTACTTCCTTTACAGTGCATATGAGCACATGCACAGATGGGGGGAAGCTGGGAGACAGTGACAGCCACGAGTGTTCATAGATAACTTGTAGATAGTTCATAGATAACTCTACCCCACTTCTTATATATATGATGGTACCATTGTTTTTTTTTTTACATTTGGAATTGGTACAATGTTCCTTAAAAAAATAAACATACAATCCCCATACACACAAGCAAGTTTAGAAACTTTCTCTTCATATATGACTGGCCCAGTTTGTTTATGTTTATTTGTTTTTGTACTAAGATGCTGATAGTCTTCATCTGTTTTGAACTAAAAAGATTCTTCAGTCAGGATTCAGGGAACTGACAGCACGTACATTGCATATAAAGCTCACAGCTGTGTTTTCTCACAGTAACATAACATCATGTATAGGGCGATAAATATTAATTTGTCTGATATGGTATGGGAGTCAAGTTAAGTGACAGAGAAATATGTCAAGCTAGTTATATTGCTTTTGTTTAGTATTTTTTCTTACAATTAATTCCAAGTCATGTTCTAGTAAAGCAACTTCCTTTTTACAGGATTTGAATTTTTAAGCAAAATGAACTCCTTGGGATTAACACAAGGGCATGTACATGAGCATCTACAGCTCAATCCACTTTTCTGTCATTTTTGCAAACTGTCAAGGAGCTAAAATATTAATTTCTTATTATACAGGTAATGCCTTGGATTTCTAGTTGTGAAAAACATCAAACAGAGTGGATTATTAATGCTTTACTGGAAAGATTCAACCATACACACCTTCTATCCTTCTTTTAATAACAATTTACTGAGTGCCTGGGGGTTGAAAAGGATGAGAATTAAAACCAATTCGATTGAAATAGTTCAAAAGCAGCGGCAAGAAAATTCATCTATATCTCTTTATGTTTTTAAAAAATGTTTTCATTGTAGAATAATCTTCTGTAAGGCAAGCATTACAGGTATCCCACCCCTCCTGGTAGTCGCAGAAGTCTCTCGAAACTCCCATGACTCTCCCATGACTCTCTCCTCCACTGTTACTCCCCCTTTTTGGGCCACCATGCCCCTTGGAACACCCCTAATTCTGCCTCTGTCCACCCCTAGGCTCCTAAATTCGCCTCCATCCACCCCCTACTTGATGTCTCATATGTCACATCCCCTCACCATGCCGCCTTTCCCCACCCTGCCCGGAAACCTCAAATGCCAGGGTGGGATGTATGACATGAGTACCCTTACAACAGATGATACAAGGCCCGGCCGAAATATTGGCAGTGTCTTTTTAATTGGCAAAGACAGAATACCAATTGGCATTGATCAGAATCCCCAGAATGCTAATCAATTGGCATCACTATAAAAGACCTACTGGATGGATTATTCATTTTGGCTTTAATAATACAGTAGTATAGTATTTGAGGATGAATAAAGACATATGTCCATCCAGTCTAACCCATCTAGCAATATCCTCATTTCCTGCCCAACTGTTGATCCAGAGGAAGGCAAAAAAAACCCACCAAATTTATGAAGGGGGAAAAAATTCAGAAATTTCCCTGGATCAACTCTACTTTATGTATCAATACCAGTAACTTGCAACATTCCTTGTTTGCAGAAACTCATCCAGCTTTTTTTTAAACTGACCAATCAACCTGCCATCACAATGTCCAATGGAAGACAGTTCCATAGCTTTACCGTTCTCACAGTCAGGGCCGGATTTCCCACTAGGCCACCTAGGCCGTGGCTTAGGGTGGCACAACCACCAGGGGCGGCAAAATAAAACCCCAAATTCTTTTTTCAAGTTAGGCCGTATTGCATCCCCATATTAAATTTACACAACGCACATTATTTGGCACACAACAGAGCCTTACCGGTCTCTGTTAAATGTGCAGAGATTGCTGATTTGCTATGGGCAGCGGGTCCCTCTCCCACTCACAAAGCTCTGCTTCAGCCAATGAATTACCACGTACGGGGGGGGGACAGGAAGTACAAGTTAGCTGGCCTAGGGGAGAAAAAAGTATAAATCCGTCCCTGCTCACAGTCAAAAACCCTTTCCGATTGAAAGCCTAAACCTTTTTTCTTCAAGTTTTAAGGGATGTCCGCGTGTCCTCTGACATGTTCTACTGGTGAACAATGCCCCAGATAGTTTATTTTATGGCCTGTTAATGTATTTATACACAGTAATCATATCCCCACGCAAGCCCCTTTTCTCCAGCATACATAATTGTAACTTTTCCAGTCTCTCTTCATATTTAAGCTCCCCCAATCTCTTATTAATTTAGTTGCCCTTCTCTGAACCCTTTCCATTTCAAAGATATCTTTTTGTACACATGATTCCAAAATTGCACTGCATATTCCAAATGAGGCCTTACCAATGCTTTGTAAAGAGGGAGAATAACATTTTCCTCCCTTGAACCCATACCTCCCTTTGTACAAATCAATACCATGCTGGCTCTGGCTGTTGCCGCCTGGCACTGCTTGCTACCTTTAAGTTATCGTCTAGATTCCAGTAGAGGTGTCTAGACGATAGTTGTTTACAATGAGCTTTACATTTGCCAATTTTAAGGTGGTTCGGTTCTTATGCAAATTTGTTGCATGAGATGAATGGGTCCATATCAAATCCGTGCTCTCTCATGCAGCCTAATCAGTGTGTATGGTAATTTAATCTGACTCTGTAAGACAAGTATATTAATATTGGATCATAAAGGCCTGTAAATGAACAACTTTTCTGTTTGTTTTATTAATTTCTGAGTTAATTTCTACCCCAGGAGCCAGGAGAATCAGCTATGTGGATTATGCTCAACGAGCCTGATTGGAGAAGACTATTGTATAATAAATAAACTCTTGAGCCGTTTCCACTACTGTTCCAGAAGGAACATAACAATTAAAATATCTCAAATTGACTTTTTTTTTAGTCATCCGTATTGGTGTATACTATTGTTAGGAATTGTTTTTATGTTTCTTTTTTAAAAGATTATCAGGGAAATTCAATAAAAGTTCTTATCGTTAAAAATGGTGCTAATTTTGAAAGGGGCAAAACTAGTACCATTTTTTAAGAACTTTTATTGAATCTCCCTGTTGATATGTGTAAAAAATTAAATATTTTTACACCTTTGCAAAAAAAAAAAACCCCGCAATGGAGGATTAATTAAAGCATTTTCTATTTTCTAGCATGTTATATAAAATAAAAATAATGCTAAAAGTCCACAGGACAGCACTATTATATAAGAGTATATAAGATATAAGAGTAGCTGAAAATGCAGTATTGTATAACAAAACAATAATGTTCGGCTTTGGGCTGACTAAACCTTTAAGATGTGATGAAGATAGTATTTTATCCTATAATCCTAACATGCTTGATGTATTTTTTTAAAAAGAAAAATTAACTTGAATAGATCATTAGAAACAAACTACAAATGCTTTCTGAATTGTATTTAGTAAAACAATAGTATACCTACATTAATTAAGAATGGTGGTCTTGAAAAATACTTTCAGAATTCTTTTGCACATGAAGGGTTTGCACATGACATTCCATCTCAGCCAATCACAAGTGCTGCTGCCGATCCAGGCCCCTTCAGCAGCTTCTGTGCACGGAAAGGCACGGTAGCTAAGCAGAAGAAAGCCGAGGGAATGAGGGAACAAAGGCTGGTAAGTAGGTTTAGCAGCAGCTTTGAAAACTAAAAACCTTGTGAAGTTGAGGTTTTGGGGGGGCAATTAGCCAAATACTAAAAATTGTGGGGGGTGAACATACCCTTTAAGGAAGGCGACTGAATGAGCTTTCAGGTTGAGGATGGCATGTGAATGGACACTTGGTTGGTGGTCTTTCTTTGATGCCAGGAAAAATTAAGTCTGTCTACACACAGGTTGATATTTTAGATAGAATGACCGTTATTTTATTCCGGCCGGCCAACCAATATCGCCGTGGATGGTGTGGGGTGGCCGGCCACGACTGATCTTGGTCAGAACAGACGATCGGGTCCATTGGTAAATCACGGGGGGAACGTGTGGTTCCCTTTGGGGCTGCATGATATGTTGCGTGCACTGTTGGCCGTGGCCACTATTGCCGCGACCAGCAGTCGTTTGTCCCAGCCAAGCTCTTGCTCGCAGTGAATGCTTGGTCATTACAAATAATAGCTCCGTGTCTACCCAGCCTAAGATCTACCAAGATCTACCTACCGAGATACCAAAATTAGTAAATAACCTATTTATGATTTCATATTACTATGTGCAGGGCAGTCCTGGGTGTAACAAATATAATTTTGATTCAAAACTGACTATTATAATAAGATGGCCTAACACCTTACGATATCAATTACTAAATACAAATTGAATTAAATAGACTGCCTGCTAGTAGTATTGAAAGAATAGCTTAAAGCATGGTGACATGTGAAAATTTCCTGTGGACGATTGTTGTACAGCACAACAATCGTCCACAGATTATGCAACTATATAGTACCTTTATGAGGCAAGCAGCATTGTATGTGCAAGCGTGTCCTCCTGTGTGTTGTTTATCTTCATTTGCATGTTGCTGAGTATGTACATATGTGGTTCCTGTGTGCATGAAGTGTTTATGCATGTATAAGTATGAGCTGAGGGTGCAAGGGCATGTCAGGCAGAGGGGCAGCACAAAGCATGGGACCTCAATACATGAAATAGGGCATATGTAAAGCAATATTTAATACTTGCATATGTGCTATTCTATAATACTAGCTATAATTGGCGTAACTAGGAATTACTGTGCCCCCCGCCAAAACTTAAAAAAAAAAACTGCTTCATCAACAGTGTTATTCTGGGGGGAGTCTGTAAATGTCATAAAAAAGTATGAAGTTGGAGCCTCTCCCTGCCCCCAAGCCCCCCCTGCAGGAGGCTGCACCACTAGTGCCCCTGCTGGCTACTATTTTTAACATTTTACATACTTCCAAAATGTACTAGATAATGAACACTCTAATATGTGGATTGTTTTCTTAGAAGACAAGAAAATAAGTTTATCATTGAAAACTCAAGCTCACAAATGCAGCTAGTGGAATAGCATTTTGTGATTGGCTGTGATGTCAACTGTTACATCCATGACTGACAGCTGCTAACTGGAAGAACCAGGAAGCAGAAATAGGGTTAACATTACATTGGACAGTATTTCAGGTGAGTCTAACAATTGCAGTCTTGGAAGGTAATTTACCTATATAAATGGTTTTAGGGGTGGGTTTGCCCTTTACGTTCTCAACCTACTACTGATCACCAATACAGAAATAACACACAGAAAATAGTGGAGTCCCTACAAATACAAGCAGGCAACCTAGCTGAAACATTTGAATTAAACCACATTATATTTCGACCCCTTTATATTTATTTATTTATTTATGGAGACATGTGTTAACAACTTACAGCACTAACTAGAATATCTGCACAGGTCACAACAATCACTTAACATATGGCAGGAATATATTGCCCAGGCCCTCAGACACAGGAATTTCCCATGAGCCTTTACTTTTTCAAGTACAAAAGGTTTGATCAAGGTCATAGGGTTCTTGCCCTTTCTATTCCTCTTTCTGTAACACAACTTTAAAAGAAAATGAATTCCCTCATCACATTGAATCATTTAATCATACAGTGTAATTTCAAAGTTCGGTCTGACACATTTGCTGTAAATAAGAATTCTTAAAATCATATCACCAATACATATTGCTCAGATTTAACGCCCTGCAGGAGAATAACACAGGATAAAGTTGCATGTTAAAGGAATTCATTTGGAAGTGCAAACAGTCTGTATTTACTTACCCTTTTCACAAGATCGGGTATCATTTTTTCATCTCCAGGCTGGTCAGGAGACGAACACAATTCCATTTCCAACCTGTATTCTTCATTGCTAAGGTCACTGGGAGAGTTTCTGAAAGTAAATAAATAAAAATATGGATTTATACAAAGTTTGTTATGTTTAACACACTTAAAATATTCAGGAGATCATTCCTTAAATATGTTTACATTTAATCAATTTAAAAGCCATATAAACCAATTAGATTATTTAACCACTTGTATTGGCAGGACGCAATTTTAACTTGCATCAAAAATAGAATATTGTTCACAACTACTATAGCAGCATTAAAGGAGAGGATGCTGAAACTTGTTTTTTCTGCAAAATTCCACCTATATGAAATGAGTAAAAACTTTTGAAATGAATCCCTGAATTGAAAAGGAGGACAGGAGGAAGGGTGAGGGGGGTAAAATAGTGTATTGGACTGTCAAAAGCCCATGTTTTGCCACCACACTGCTTCTTTAAGAATGTATTATATAAGGCCATTCCTTCTTTGTGAAAACTGTGCTTCCTATTATAAATCTATTGTGCTAACATTTCCTAACAATATAAGGTTCCAGATGGCTTATCCAGTGTGTGTCCTTTTACTCAAAAGTTCAAAAGAACAGCTATCAATATTTCATTCTTTCCAGAATAAAACATCTGCAGTATAGTGCACATCCCTTATCTGAATGACCCATCTACAGAAAGATATTCCTTCCAGAATTTCAGAATTGCTGATTTTCTCTTTCCTTTAATCACATTATTTGTCTTTTTGTGTAATATAAGAGAAATGTACTGTACAGGTTACATGCTGGTCCCTCCCGCTGGGTACTCGCATACAGGAAAATTCTTTTCTCTTCATTATGCTGCTTCCAGGGTCATATAGTGCACATTAATGAGATATGTCTTAGGGCATTTCCTGGGGTTTTAATGACCACTTGGGAGAGATAGCAGCCAAAGGAGAGCGTTATGGCCGTGCGTTCCAGCTGATTATAAGTGGTGCTCATTGAAGTAATTATAAGCCTTTCTGTAGAAATAGAATAAATATGCATATCTTGAAATAATAAAATGTCCAGACAATAGGACTATTCATATTGCTGCAAGCATAAAGGTATTCGGATGTCAATCTCACAAGAAAGATCACACAGGAGCTAAGCTTACACATTACAACTAAGCTGACGTTAAGCCTTTTATTTTCAGCCTGTAGGTATCTGCCTATCTTTAAAAGTAATGACTTTTATTTAAATAAGACTAAGAATAAGAGCCAATTCAACAAAAAAATATGGTTATCTTTAGTGCACTCTGTATCTCCCATCATCACTGATATGTTTAGCTGATAAGCAGCACAGTAAAGCCTAATACAGATGAGCAATTTGCACACCTGATGCCTGACAAAGGATCATCCATCTCGGGAAATAACTGCAGGTGTTGGGCAGCTCAGTCGGGCGTTATTAGTTGTTCTGGCCAGACAGACCACTAATGATGTCCGACAGAGTGGCCATAAACATGAGATTATGGGGCAAAACAGCCATTTGTTGGATGCTCGTTCATCCACAATGAAATTCTACTTCTCTTTGAGCCTTTGAGCGTACTGAATTATAGAATGGATTAAAAAAAGGGGGAGGGTGTTGGGTTTAAGGGCCAGTTCATTAGCGTAATACTCTCATACATCAACATGTTATGACATTTCAGCTGATTCTGAGCTCTATCCCCATCAAAGAATTTTTTATGGACTCAAAAAACAAATTTATTTCGCGAGGTATTAATAGGCTGTAGGCCCTGCAAATGCTGTAAAACTATTTTCTATTTTTTTGATGCTGAGGTAAAAAGGACTTCGGGAAGTAAGCACCATTCATGTATGTATCACATACTGGGAGTTCTAGGTAGGAATCAATTAGAGCATATTATTAGCTATGTGGGATCATTTCTGATTAGTATTAAAAGGGCATGTCCACCCTCAAATTTTAGGATGACTTCACATTTTTATTAGGGTGTCGTGCATGTTTCTGAACTCCATCTCCAACAAAGCATTGCTCTTTTAGGGATTGAAAACCCCATTTTAATTCCCAAGCAGCATCCACAGTTGTTTTGAGATAGTGCTTGGTTAGCATATAATTTAGAGGTTAGTGTATTATATCAAAATAAAAGTGTGTAGTATAGAGCAACCAAAAACTCAGACAACCCCACAGGTATTGCTATAAACAAACGTGCATTTATTGTGCACACCACGACATGTTTCGGACAGTCTAGGTCCTTTCTCAAGTGAGAAACAAAGGCAACCAAAGTCTATAGGAGATGTGGTGAGCTGAATTGCATTTATGTTAGTGTATTATATCAGCTATGTGAGATCAGGGATAATTTCTGTTGGTGTTAAAAGGCCATGCCCACCCTCAAATTTATGTTTTATATGCAGATTAGAACCCCTCAAACCACTTTTTTTTATACTTCCCTATTTCACAGACACTCCTGAAAGGACATTCACAATTTAATCCCATACCGGGGCTTCCCCTTCTGTTCTGCTGGTTCTGGGTACTATCAAAACCATTATTCTGACATCACAGGCAATGGCTTACGGACGTTAGCCAAGCAGCCTCGTTTTCTGCTGTGAGTGCTTTAAACCATCATTCAAAAGAAGCAGAAGAGGCTGAACATGCCAGTAAAGGACCCGTTGTGTTTGTCCTTCCAGGAGAGTCTTTTTACTGTATAGGTAATTATCATGAAAAAGTGAATAAATCAGCCAAGGAAACAGCCTGCACACGTGCTCACCCCAGGTATCTCTGGTTCGCTCCACTCATGCGATCAATTGCCAAAAAAGAAATAGGAAAGATGGGGATCCTGGAAGTTCAGACGTCACCATAAAGTATGTCAAACGTGCCCTACTTAGTTCTCTATACTAGATGTCTCGGATCCAACGATCCTTTATCAAGTGTGACGAATAGTTCGCTATTCGTCTGAACTTCCAGGATCCCCATCTTTTCCTATTTTATCATGAAAAAATGGTTTGGGGGTCTGCTTAGTCTGTATGTTAAAGGACAATTATTATTATTAATGGTAATTATTATTAACTTCCCTCCGCTCCTCTTCCTTAGTCAGGAAGACTTCCCTCTGTTCCTCTTCACTGCTCCAGTAGGCTCCGCCCCTCCTCTCCTTGTGCGACGAGGTCAACAGGAAGGCACGCTCGTTGTTGCGGGGCTCACCAGTGCAGCGTGTAAGTAAGTATATGCTGCTAGTTAAGCGAGCCCAGGTGTGAGAACCTGGAGGTTCAGGTCCTCACCCTGGGTAGAAAGTACTGACTAAGGAAGAGGAGCGGAGGGAAGGTGAGTATGATTGTCTATTAAATATCAATTTGAGGAAAGACATGCCCTGATACATGTCTGTATCATGTAACATGTTCCGGACTCTTCAAAAAAGCATTGCTCTTCCCCTACAGTTGGGTTCCCTTTACAGTTATGTTAAATACCATAAATAACATGCATTATGTGACAAACTGTATAATGATATACATATAATGTACTATAATGTTTGTATAAAAGAATGTAAAATTTCAATAACAATGTATTTTACTACTGTACATTGATTCTTAAGGTACACAAAAAAAAAACAACTAACAGGAAGGTACAATAACCTTTTATTTGTGACCACACATCTACTCACAACATTTTGGGGGGATATTTGTAGTTGATATTTGGGGGGGGCGGCTGCGCCACTTCCAAATCTGTTTGGAAGTAGCACAGCTTTTACAATTCAATATAAAAACATTAGACACTTTGCACAATATCTAACGTCCTTTCCTTGCAGGCGTTCAGACCCTGTGCATGCTCCCATGATGCAATAACATTGCGCAGTGACGCAACACCATTACGATTTATTGCATCTCCCCCTTAATTCAAAATAAGCATCTACAAAAGTGCTAAAGTATTAATAGGTTGTAGGCCATGGGGATGATGTAAAATTGTTCTAAAAGCATTGTTTATTTTTATGCCACATTTGTGGGAGCCTGCTGGGAGATTCAATTAATAATCAATTGATGATTTAATTATTAGCTACTAAAGACAAATGCTAAATTATACCTAATGTTGGACATACACTACACTAGCCGGACATTAGAGTTATTTAACATTGAGTCCATCTGAATATTAGGCAGGCCTAGATTATTCCTTTTAGCTCCATACTAGAAATTGAACTTTCCAAACATAAAAGAGATCTCATCATTAAAAGATATCAATCAAGACAGGGATTAAAAAAAAAGTACCGAAAATATTAAATAATTTGTGGAGAAAAGTGAAGATAGTCAAAATGCTAAAAAATGTATCATAGCTTGATTAAACCAATGTTGAACTATTTCCTATAATTCCAAAACGAATTTTTTGGAGCATCTGGAACTTGTGCTTTAGTCTAGGTGGGTAGAATCATAAATAGCCCAATGTGTTACAATACAATAACATTTCTATAGTGCTTTTCTCCAATGAGACTCAATGCACTTATAGATACAAAGAAGAGACAGGGAACAGATGAAAAAATCACCTGAGAACCCCAACAGTCCCCCACAAAATAGCACTACCACATGCAATAGTATAGTAAAAAAATGTGATTTATTGGATTCACAAAATCACCCCCCTAACCATAAATATACACAAATATTAATAAAAACCACCAACACGTAAACCGGGCATCCCTTGTGTATCCCTATACTGAGAGCTACCCTCCGACATATGTGTATGTGTATGGTATTAAGTTGTAAATTTAACTAATGAAGCGTTTGATGCTGATACTATTTCGGCCCTCTCAAAAGGTTTATCCTTTGCCCCCACACATCACTTTCAAAAGTTTGAGTTTATTAAAGATCTCCATCTTTTTGCACGAAAAGTAACTCTTAAGAAAATATTTGCAAGGAAACATAAAGACCTATTGTTCTCAGATAAGGATAAGCAAACAGTGGAGGTTCGTCGGAGCCTGTTGGATGAGGATTCGGAGGATATGAGTGGGAGGGAGATTAACATTGCTACGGAGGTGGCAACGGGACTCAAAAATAAATCCAAATGGTACGTTGTAATTATGACAAAGCAACAATATAAAATGGAAGCATTAAGATTATTAAGTGATAAACAGCAATATGAGGTATTACCTTTTAATCCCATGTGAAGTATCCAGAATAAACTTCATGTGATTCTGGATCAAGGATTAAAGGATAAGTTAATATCTAAACAGGAATATGAGTACATGCGGAGGAAGTATCCAAAGTTTCCCACATTATATCATATCCCCAAAATACATAAGAAGAGAAGTTTCCCCCCGGGAAGGCCTATTGTGGCAGGGATTGGGGGTCCCACGAAGAATGTGAGGAAGTACATTGATGCAGTACTTAGACCCTTTTTGTTTACACTGAGTTCGTATGTACAGGACACTACTGATGTACTCCATAAATTAGAAGGTATCATTATGGAGGAGGATTCATGGCTTGTGACACTGGACATAGAGGGGCTATATTCATCTATTCCTCATGATGTAGGGGTCCATGCCTCGAGAATGTACTTAGAAATAAGAGAATCTAAGTTTAAGACTCATACGGAGTTGGTAGTTTCATTATTATCATTTGTGTTGAATAATAACATATTTATCTTCAACAATAAATACTACCGTCAACTCAGGGGGACCGCGATGGGGGCGGCCTGCGCTCCTACGTATGCCTGCCTCCATCTCGGTCTCTGGGAGACTTATACAGTATATAACATCATGGCAGATCTGGAACCCAGTGAAGGGGTGATATTATGGATCCGCTTCATAGAAGATGTGCTCATGATATGGAAAGGCACTTCGGAGGGCCTTATTAGGTTTGTTGAAAGATTGAACAACAACAAATATAATATAAAGTTAACCTTTGAGTTCAGCAGGGATGAGGTTCACTTTTTGGATTTAGCCATCCGTAGAGTTGGCTCATCTATCTCTACCTATACTTACAGAAAGGAGACTGCAGTGAATACTCTACTGGAGGCGTCAAGCCACCATCCGCGGAATTTGATTAAAGGGATCCCGGTTGGCCAGTTCTACCGCATGAAACGTAATTGTACAGATAACAATATGTTTAATCTTCAGGCCAAAGAACTGGCGGAAAGGTTTTATCATAGGGGTTACTCAGAACAAATGGTGAATAGGGGTTGGAAGCGGGCCAACCAGATAAGTAGACAGACCTTACTCAAAAGAAAGATTAAGGAAGAGAAAAGTGGGGTATCCCATATTTGGCTAATTACAGGTTATAACCAGGAATGGTCTAAAATTCGGACCATCTTGGATAAACACTGGTTCCTTCTGTCAGAGGACAGGGACTTGGGAGATTCTATTATGAATCATCCGTTACTTACGGCTAAGAGAGCTCCTAATTTAAGGGATTGTCTCTCACCAAGTCACTTTGTAAATGAGAGAGTTAAAACGAACTGGTTGATGGATAACAAATGGAAAGGCAATAAGAAATGTGGGAAATGTGTAATGTGTCCTCGGATGCTGGAAACTAACCAGATCTATTCTGATGAAAGGAAGGTTTTTAAAATTCATCAATATATATCATGCAAGTCTGTAGCAGTAATCTACCTCATTCAATGCAGCTGTAATAAAAAATATGTGGGTAAGACTCTTTGTCCACTTACCATTAGAATACAGGAACATAATAGAGCAGTTTGTAGAGGTCAAACAGAAAGGTCAGCCCTAGCGAAGCATGTGGTGGAGGTGCATGATAATAATAAAAATAATAAATGGGTGTTCATGGGACTAGAAGCAGTTTCATTAGGTATGCGGGGCGGGGATTTAAAAAAAGTGATTCTCCAGCGTGAATTACGTTGGATTTACAAACTTAACACTATGACCCCATTTGGCCTCAATGATGATATCCAATTTAATTGTTATTTGTAAACCTGGCTACCTTTAAAGTAGAGATGTTTTAGACTGGACTTTAAGATCGTATGGGAGCTTTTGGTTAAGTTTATATGATTATTTGCTCGACTTAGCAGTTTTTTTTTACTTACCTGTGTGTACTGGTTAGGATTTCATATGCTCTATGAACGGGTATAGGTTCTTTGTTTTATAATATTGTTTGTAAAAAGGTTATTGAATGCCATGGGTGGTAGTTTCATCCTCACATTACAAGATTTTTTAAGTAATTCATATGTGAGGGGTTGACAGTGATATCTCCCCTTTAAGCGCACTTTGGAGCTGCGAATCATACACCTTTAAGAATGTGACTATTTAAGAGGACTCAGCACAATGTATCATGTGACCCTGATGAAGCCACAGCAGTATGGGCGGAGCGGCGAAACACATGTAGGTCTTGGAGGGCTTCCGTAGTATGTGTCTCTCTACCGTAACGAACTACCTTGAGTGGTACTCCAGAGGATTAAGATCGTGCAAGTTGTACCTGTTTAGCAGTTGGATTGATCCAGGAACCGTTATGAGTACACTTCTATACCCTGTTTGGAGGATCGAGTGAAGAGTGTGGTCCGTCCGTGAAGAGGGCCGGTAAGTCGGACTTCTCTCACAGTAAGGCCCGATTGAATGTAGCGTTTATCACTGATGGATTTCATATGAGACACATATGTCGGAGGGTAGCTCTCAGTATAGGGATACACCGGGGACGCCCGGTTTAGGTGTTGGTGGGTTTTATTAATATTTGTGTATATTTATGGTTAGGGGGGTGATTTTGTGAATCCAATAAATCACATTTTTTACTATACTATTGCATGTGGTAGTGCTATTTTGTGGGGGACTGTTGGGGTTCTCAGGTGATTTTTTCATCTGTTCCCTGTCTCTTCTTTGTATCTATTTATGTATTTTTCCTCCAGAGCACCACTGTATTTCAGTGATCCACAGCTTTGTCTATAAGTTGTGCACCTACCTACCTTATAATTGACTCAATGCACTTAACATGTCTCAGAGTTCAGTAATTGGTGGTAGGATGAAGTTTTGTCACAGAGGAATCAATCTACAGGTCTGCAAATGATGCACTGAACAGGTGGGTTTTCAGTATGGATTTAAACACCTCCAGGGATGGGGCAGTTCTGACTGACTGGGGTAATGAGTTCCATAGAGTGGGTGCAGCATGACAGAAGGCCCCAGATTTTAGGTGGACTATGGGAATGACTAGGCTATTTCAACCTGCTGATCTGAGGTTATGGGGGGAGAAAAGTGCTTGCAACAACTCTTTCATGTATCCAGTGCCAAAATTACATAGTGATTTATACGTAACTAGGTCAATTTTGAACAGGATCCTGGACTTTATGGGCCAGTGAAGGGAGTGCATGATTAGTTTTAAGTGGCAGTGGCGCGGCTGGTTTGTTAGCATTCTGTTAGTGGCATTCTGCACTAGCTGTAGGCAGTAATAGTCCTTTTTTGTGTAGCAGGCATTACAGTAGTCCAGCCATGGTGTGATAAAGGCTTGAACTATTGTTGGCAGATCTTCTAGGGGGGTGAGATGTTGTTACTCTATTTTGTCAAAAATCTGCTAGGAAGATGGACCTGAAGTATACATCGAAATCAACAAAACAATGGCTTCAACAAAGAAGGATCAACGTTTTAGAATGGCCCAACAAGAGCCCAGATTAAAAAGCTGAAGGGTGACATGAGAGTTTTGCACAGGGACTTCCCATGGAATTTAAAAATATTTGTAAGGAAAAGTGGGGAAAATTGCCAGAAATATAAGTCCAGATATACCAGATTTACTGTACAAAGCTGATAGTCACTTATCCAAAGCAACTGGGTGCTGTAATACAATTCACAGGAGCTTCAACCAAGTATTAGTTTAGGGAATGTGCACGTTAATGCATTAATGACATTATTTATTAAATTAAATACATTTATTTTATTTATTAAATAAATGTATTTTCCTTTTTTTCAATAAATGGTTTCTAATTTGTATAGAAGGTAATTTTACAGGTGAATAAGGTGAAAAAAGTTTAGACAGCAAAACATACACAAAAATGTTACTAATTAGGTTCTAAATATAAAGATAGTGATAAACAAATCAAAATGAATTATCTGGTGGTCTCTCTGGAGACCCACACTCTACAACAAACTGTTTAACTACATACTGTAGCATATACAGCATGTAAAAGATTAATTTGAAATCTATATTTAGAACAGACATCCCATATATTTACTCTAGAAGCTACTTATCTTATTGCAAATTACAGTTTCATATATAAGGGGTGTTTAATAATTTACCTACCTGTGCATGAAAAGAGAATCTAACCTTTTAATTAATTACATATACCCTTTGACTTCAACCCGTTTAGTCTACTTTGCCTCCAGTGATGTAATCCCTTTGGTTTAGAAAAATTAATTTTGGTCCTCCAGCTAATGTGCTGCAGACTGGGACATTATCATTGAGACATTACTGTCAGCTTCTCCCATTTAATCATGCACCATCAGACTAAATAGGAATTTCCTGGTGTAGCATCTTTACCAGATCGCATTATTTGGTTGGGTAATGCTAATTGTGATGTTCCATAAATTTGAAATTAAATTATGCCAAATGCAAATTTGTTTCAGTCAACTACATCTGCATTTAGTAGAATAAATGACACATATAAACTGTGTAGTTACACGTCTTGTGCAATCAAATTTGAATTCTATTTACAACCAATCATAAAATCTTGCCCCTCGCAGCAGTGAAATAGTCAAAATGACTATACTTACACCTCCCTTGGGTCATGCCTGCAATAATTATATTTAACATTTACATAATAAGCCTCACCTTCATATCTCAAAGCAGCATTCCTCATGAGAAGGTGGAAGTGTTAATTATGTTGCCTTTCCAAAGGTGTTATTTTTAACTCTAAGGCTAAAAGAAAACCCAATTTAGAAAGTCATGGGATCTGAAAAGCAAAGAATTAGCAGAGGTTTCTCTTTCAATATGAATAAAATGGTCGCGATGGCAACAACCCCAGGAAATGCTTTCCAATGACAAACGTTCCAGCTCAATGATGGGAAGAAAAGCCTTTCCTCCAACTGAGATTTGCACAGGTGATACCAGAGATAGCCACTTCATCTAGTAGTATGATTCAGCACATCACACAGCAATTTTTTTTTAATAATAAACACATTATCAGAGCATGTGGAGATTTCAGTACAGGTCACTTATTATAACTATACCGGTGGGGTCTATAGCTCCTTATTCTAACATTTTTCCTTCAGCTTCCTCCAAAACCAATATTTTTATTATTAAACTCCCCACGTTATAAATTGCAAAATGTACTGGCCTTTCAGAACTAGTGAGAACCTAGTACTAGTTATCTATTTTACTGAATTTTAGAGTAAATCACTAAAACAACATCATTTTTTATTGTTAATGTGACTTCTTGGGCAAAAAATATTGCACCTGTATAACTAATCCATAAAGGGGAAATTCAGTGCAAATACAGAGGCTTTAAAGAAAAAACTGCAGTATTTTTCTATCCTAATGACCTTAACCTGCCCATTCAGCATTTTGTCTTTTTGTCTGTGTATAAATAAATGCTTCCAAAAACCTGACTTCCTGATTGCAGGACCCCTTATGTAGACCGTTATGGTCTTGCCCTTGACCCAGCACCTGGGTTGATTCAGTTGTTCAATAAAGATATGTGCATGTTTGACCCATCCAACTGCCAATCAGTAGAAATTACTGTTGGAACATTCCAAGAAAGTGTGCATTCTGGGAAGAACGACAGATACCGAACCTAAATTTTCAGCTCACTTATGTCAACAGCAGGGAATAGCAAGGGATACAAATTCTACTGATTTTTCAAAATGGAAGAGAATAACTAGGTATGCATAAAACAAACAGACAGGGAGATTCAATAAAAGTTCTTCAGGGAGATTCAATAAAAGTTCTTATCATTTAAAATGGTGCTAATTTTGCCCCAACCAATCAGATCTTATTTAACATTTGAAAGCTAACATCTAATTGGTTGGGGCAAAATTAGCACCATTTTAAGCATCTAATTGGTTGGGGCAAAATTAGCACCATTTTAAATGATAAGAACTTTTATTGAATAACCCTGCTTATCGTTTAAAATTGTGCTAATTTTGCCCCAACCAATCAGATCTTATTTAACATTTGAAAGCTAACATCTAATTGGTTGGGTCAAAATTAGCACCATTTTAAACATCTAATTGGTTGGGGCAAAATTAGCACCATTTTAAACAATAAGAGCTTTTATCGAATAACCCTGCTTATCGTTTTAAAATTGTGCTAATTTTGCCCCAACCAATCAGATCTTATTTAACATTTTAAAGCTAAGATCTGATTGGTTGGGGCAAAATTAGCACCATTTTAAATGATAAGAACTTTTATTGAATAACCCTGTAAGTATTTTAAAAAAAAATGATTTTTTCCCTTCAATATTTTTTTAGAGTGACAGTGTGTAGCAATAACAGCTATAAATGCTGGGTAAGAATGCAGTAAGCCATTCACCATTTTATATAGTAAAATGACTGTAGATTTGTGTTGGCATCAACTCTGTAAGTGGAATCACTTTTAACCCAGGACAATGTCTGCAGTTCCATGGGGATAGTGATCTAGGACAGCTGGGGTATGCAATTCCTACCTATCTGACAGACGATCCATAGAAAGCAAAAAACAAGTTTGCACCACAGGAGAATTAAATCTTATTTTCTTAATATAAACAGCTGTCACAGTAACCTCCAAATCAAAATATAATATTTATACCAGTAACACTATCTTTCCCTTTATTATAAAATGACAACATGGTTTCTTGCCAGAACAATGTCTTACTTTTCCCAGATTGACCATTCTTACTGCAAATAACCCTTTCTCTACCGGAAGATGACACCTTTTATTACTATTAAGGGATATTCACATGTCTTTGTGATGGTCTATTGATTGATTGGAACAGTCTCCCAGAGAGGTTTTTGTCAGACCATTAATTCATTTTTTACATGAGGCCTTACCAATGCTTTATAAAAAAGGATAATATTATCCCTATAATCTATATTGAATCTTATACTGCATAAGGGCCTTGCTAGCTCTGGTTGTGGCAGCCATTTTGTACGTTAACTAAGCCCTTCACCTTAGGACAAGGTTTTAATGCTTGATTTACTTGAAGGCATATCCAAGGAATGCATTGGATTTGACCCTGGCCTTAATATTTTCACACAAAGGATGAAACGAAAATGGCCCAACCCTAGAAGAATCTGGAGAGGAGGCAGCAAATAATCCCTAATAACACTACATAATTAATGAGCATAAATAAGAATATTGGTATAGCCTTACCCAAATAAATAACCAATAACCCAAGAGGCACAGGTGAGTATAAACATATGAAAACGTGTGTACAGAAATACTAATGTTCCAATGTTACATAATAATCTCTCTTATTGGGGATATAAACATGGCCAAATCCCTAGGTGATTCTGAGTCAGGGATGGGGGATATAAAGTTTAAAAACAGAAATGTTTTCATTTCAACACAGAAAAAAAAACCCAAATCAGACATACAGAAATACAAAGGAAGGACGCTGCAAGTTCAGAATTTTAAACACCATTACAACCATCACACCTTATTTTCTGATCACCTGAAAACATGACAAGGTTCTGAAAACAGAAGCACTGAAAAATAACAGACTGTCAGATTAAAAGCTGACACTTGACAACTCTATCAGCTAGGGAGCTAAAAAGGCTGCCGTTAGCCTGCTAGGATTATTGGTACAGAAGAATATATGCTTAAGAAATCACTAAATAATTAACTCACACAACACTATATAATGCATTCATTACTGAGAACGCTGGCAATGGTCCAAATGTCTGCTTTATTTTACGGTTACTCCCAGTTGTAATGAAACTGGCTAATAACTTTAAGTCTGGTTAACACTTGGAACATCTTTAGTAGTCTAATTTGCATATGTTTATTTATTTTATTATAATCTTGTTGCTTTCCCAAGGACAAAAAAATGAAAGCACATTTCAGATTCATCATATCACTGTTTTATGTTTTCTATAAACCTATTTAAATTCAACACCAACATAACTTTTAGCTTTTGGTATAATGTCTTTTCCACTTTGCATAAATTTGTGTATTTCAACTCTTTGTTGTCATGCTTGCTTCGCATGTGATAAGCTTTCCTGTTATAGAATATAACCTATCCAACTGGTGAATCCCAAAAACTATGCGTGCCACAATCAATTCTTGGCCTAGTTTTGTTGCATTAAATACGTCACTTTTGCTTTCACCTCCACTTCTTCACACAGAGAAGTAAAGTAACGAACTAGACACCTCTCTCTAGCTAAAGGAGGCTGAGTCCGTGGGGTAGAATTGATCCATTTTGGAAGGGGGAATTTGTTGTGATGATTTCCATTTAACAATGAACTCTATCTAGAATCTAGGAAACATGGGCAAATTTTGTGACCCAGGGTGATGCTTTCGGATGTTTCACCCAAGCATTATTTAGTACTGTGCAAAGAGCTATGGTAGCAGGTGCACAATTACATAAAGGAGATTGCAGAGGAAGCAACATGCATTCATAACCTAGAAAGACATTTTACATGGTGCGTGGGACCACAATTATAAATAAGTTAATACAGTTACAGCGAACTAAAAGCCTTGATGGTTTATCTGTATGAAGAAAGCCGCAAAACTATAATTATAATAAAATCTATGTTAATGGTTTCAACAAAAGGCGCATGGAGTCTGATATATTTTTAAGAAGCTTCTAGTCTGAGGGGAAATCATTATAGTTTTGTAATATGGTATACGTTTTATGAGTCATTTCAAATCCTTCATTGCTAAACGACCTGTTATTTCTGTTCTGAAGGGCTGTTCCCATTTTACCATTGTTCCTATGTAGACTCCATGGAATACAAATTGCTTTGTTGATCCATCATGTCATAGAGTCAAGCTATGTCTGGAGGCCACAAAGGGAGATGCTAGAAGGATAAACAGTAAAAAAACTGAAATATCATATCTGTAAACCTCTGCTGAGGAAAATGATTAAACATTAGCAGGTTGTGATTTATGGTCCATAATTATATAGTATTGTCTATATAGCAATCATTAGTATAGACTCTTGCAGTAATGGTGCTTCTTATTTCTTGGATCTTGTAATTATGTTGTATTAAACCTGGGAAACAAATACATTTTACACTAAAAAAAATCCTACCCACAAAAAAAAATTGCCGATCAACCAAAAAAAAAAGTGTAGCAATGTTACCAAGTGAGAACAAGAGTGTTGATAATCTCCACATTTATATCTGGAGAAGGAGTGACAGACTCCCAAAGCCATTGCATGAGTGTTTCTGTTACTCGCTCTCCTCCAATAAGGAGGAATTTAAGGGAGATTGTATATAATTCCAGGGTGTCGGGGATCTGCTACTAATATCAGGGAGTGGTGGGATGCCTAAAAAGAAAGGTTGTCAAAAGTGGGGGTGTATGGTGGGGGTGTATGGTGGAACAATGCAGTAGTGATTTGGATGTTTCCTTGGTCACAGGCCCAACATGAATGGATACAATAGTTAAACAACCGTACATTAAACTAGTATACCCTCACAGCATGTTCCCTGAGTGTTTTCCAAGGTGTAGAATAAGCGATATAACTGATTATTATGGGCAGTTATATAGTTGTTGGACCCAAACCCCCAAACTTCTCAATATATGCGCTCTAACTTAGGCTTCTCCAATCATCTTTTAGGTATCAATTTTATTTTGTTTTCTTGATTTTGGTTGTATTGGAGTTGTTTCATTTATAAATATTTTCTGCTCTAATAAGTTTTGGTTGTAAAGTTAAATATATATGTGATACAGTTCATATGTAATATCTATTCATGTTGTTTGTGAATGTATTTACAGAGCAAATTAATACATTAAAGAAAAATTGGGGCCACTTTTCATTATATACCGACTTCCAAACAAATTGTGTGAACTTTGCAATGTGTAATTAAAGACAAATTTGCCACAGCTGAGACAGAGAGTGCATTGGTTTCTCCCGATCCTACTTGTTAGTTCTGACTATTCAACAGAGTATTGGTGAATAACTCTATAGATAGGGGATTGAGACCTACGTGGCAATTCACAAAGGAGCTCTGCAGCCGCACAACACTCCTTTCTCCCCTTAACGTTGCGCTAACCGATTTATGATCGGTTAGTGCAACGTTAAGTCTCCCTTTGTGGCGGCTGTATGAGTCCTGGAGGAGGCAAGAGGCGTTTAACCATAGGCTGCGCGGGTCTTTCCACATAAGTATTTAACGCCAGCTATAGCAGGTGTTAAATACTTACGTGCGGGTGAGATTCACCATACTTACGTGTGGGTGAATCTCCCTACTAGAATGCAGATACCACAGTATAGAGCCCACACCCACTATATTGCTGTTATAATACATCTCTATTTTTAAAGCTGCTTTTCTTTTACTTAATATATCCCTACCACTTCATTATGGTTTCTCAAGCTCTGCAATTATCCATGTTCTGCTGCCGTTTACCATCACCCTGAACGTAGACCCTATGAAACTTTCTGACTAGAATAAAAACAATGCTGGATACACACATTGTGTGCGTGAGCCAAATGTTAATGGTGTTACCATTAGTGGAATCTGCTCCAATAAATGCATTTCCCTGAAATTTGTTTGGGTTTTGAATTCAATAACTGTATTTAATGAACTTCTAGCCACTATTATTTGCTATGCTTCATCACAGACATCATGCCTTTTAGTGTAAGGCTGCCTTCATATCTCCCTGGAGGACAGTAAAATGCTCCTGTCATACATTCACCTCTATTATGTATCACTGCACACTTTGTATTATCATTTTAGCCATGCCACTGTATTAGCTAATGATAACTTTTAATAGTCAATCTTAAAAACAATCACACTAGCCGGTTAGTTGATCTTTAAAGCTATACAGAATCGTAAATACTTTCCTGTATAAAATTATTATAAGGAATAGTGACAACATCTAAACCCATGTTAAAGCCTATGAAATCCAAGTATGTCCACATGATAGAGCATACAGCAGAGAAAATGGTGTAAAGAATGAGCCGAGACATTTGCAACTTGTAATGATGTTCTGGCTCACTGAGCAGCTGTGAGCAGAAAAATGGTGTAGAGAATTGGTAGTGAAAGTCTATGTCAGCATCTTGGAAACAATTATTTGTCTAGTGTGTAGATGAGGTAGAAAGACAGACTAAAAAAGCAGAAACTTCTTTTTAAGGTTACTGAGTGCTAGAGATCATCTACAAAAGTCTCGTGCAGTTATGTGGTTTGCACATTGCAGCAATAAAAAATAGGTTCAAACTCAAAAAAAGCTCCTTGCGCTTGCATGCCTTTTCTTCTACAAAAGACATACATGGTTATTCAATAAAAGTTCTTATCATTTAAAATGGTGCTAATTTTGCCCCAACCAATCAGATCTTATTTAACATTTGAAAGCTTACATCTGATTGATTAGGACAAAATTAGCACCATTTTAAACGATAAGAACTGTTATTGAATAACCCTGATATTTTGATAGGTTGTACATTTTTGTTGGTTCATTTTTCTTAAACCAGCAATCAGTTAAGACAAGCCATCACAGGTAAAATATAAAATTCCTTGTAGATAGTGGATTTTTACCAATGTTTTCAGTGCTGCAATGCTTCAGTGCTTCACTAAGCCACAATCCTGCCCACCAAGATTTCCCTGAAAATAAAGGTGTCAATGGTTTTTCACTTGTGGCAGAGAGACTTGGTTGTATACAATGCTTGGGGGCATATTTATAAAAGAGCGAAAAGTAGCGAAATGTTTTCGCATTCGCTTTTCGCATGGGTTTTCGCCAAAAAGACAGTTAACGCTATTTATAAAGGTAGCGTTAACGAATGGCGAAACCGTTTCCGTGAGCTATCGGTAAACCCTTTTCGCCTAACTTCGCAATGGTAATTTTAGCGAAAAAGGAGCAAAAAGGCATAACGCGATTTATAAAAGAGCGAAAGGTGGTTTTTGCGTTAAAAAGAGCGAAAGATTAGCGCGACCCTGAAGGTGGTGAAAAGTCATTGTTTGAGCGAAAAGGCATTCTAATGGGTAATATGCCTTGAAAAAGCGAACGCGCATTAGAAGGGTGATCGCGCATTACAGTGTAATATGCCTTGGAAAAGCGACATTAGAAAGGCGAACGCGCATTAGAATGTAATATGCCTTGGAAAAGCGAACGCGCATTAGAAAGGCGAACGCACATTAGAAAGGCGAACGCACATTAGAAAGGCGAACGCACATTATAATGGAATATGCCTTGGAAAAGCGACATTAGAAAGGCGAACGCGCATTAGAATGTAATATGCCTTGGAAAAGCGAACGCGCATTAGAAAGGCGAACGCACATTAGAAAGGCGAACGCGCAATTTAGAAAGGCGAACGCACATTAGAAAGGCGAATGTGCAGTGCAAAAGAAAATTGTATTCCAATTGAGAAATTCTAAGAAGATTGACTAAATAAGACATGGCTGACTTCTTGGTAAATGTGAGGTGGCCATTTTGAACTTGACATCATTTTCTAGTGGGCTTTTCTGGTTTCGAATGGTTTTCACAATGCAGTCTTCTTAGATGCGTTAAGTTTTCGCTGCGATATTTTTTGCTCTTTATCGCGCCCGTTCGCCTTTTTCAGCCGCGAAGTGTGTTTTTTTCGCTTTTTTATAAATAAGGCGAAACGAAGCCCCAAATGGCGCTATTTTCGCTGCGATGTGCTGCGCTAATTATTTGGCGAAAAAGACAATCCTTTATAAATATGCCCCTTGGTCCTGTTTCATTGTGTTTCTCTCTTTAGAGAACACAAAACACTTAAAATGTCTGCTTTCAGCCAACTGAACTGACTAATGCTCTATAAACTATTGTAAGAAATACAATACTGCATACTATGGTAAATAAAATCCTAAAAAGCTTATTTGATAATAGAATGTTAAATACTTGTCATACATTTTTCAGGAATCCAATCGAATCCATGCAGTTCAGAGAAATGTATTTTCAAAACCAACAGTGCGCAGGAACCGTTCCAAATATAAATGTGACTGACCACACGAACTGTAAATATATCAGCTTTAGCATTTAAATCTATAAGGGTTTCAACTTTGATGTTCTTGGGCTCTATAGTAGCTGAATTATTAATATAGACTATGTTAGCTAAATTATTAACTTGATCCAAGCTTTCCACTTGAAAAATATTATGTTTAACTTATACTCTTAAAACACATTTTATATTCTGTGTCCTATTTTGATTTGTTTTACCATAAAATGTTTATTGCGGAGGATGTAGAAAACACAATGATGTTATAAGGGATCTGAATAAATCTGTGCCAGTTAAGAATATCAATCGAAATTTTAAACACTTCTCACTTTTGACCCAAATGAGTTTATGTATCACAGAGCATTTCCATTATCAATTATTGGAGAAAAGGAAGCAAAGGACTGCCCTTTAGTGCAAATCTATTTATGAATTTATTTTCTTATCAGTGCTGAACAACATACCAGGCTGGGTACACATGGGAAGACAAATCACTGTCAGTTGTGGCAAAAATAGCCGTGGACGGCAGTTCGCCATGACGGATCGTGCAGTCCAATAGGGAGCTATCAGGTGTGATTTTCCACCATGCAATATTTAAAAACTACTGTAATACATGGTAATATTGTAAATATTATAAATATTGTATGGTGTGTACCTGTTTTACACAAAATAAATACATTTTGTATGGTGGTTAACATATTACAATTATGGATAGTCTGCCAGCCAGGGTTAAATGGATTGAAAATATACTAGTACACAGGACTATCAGGTTAAAGTCTCCATTTTAACCTTTCTTACCAACAGTCTTGCAGGATAGTTTATACCTTTTAAACGTCAGTCCCACTCATCTTGCAATGATCTGAGAGATCGACAAAATGGGTGAGCAGTGAGACATAAATGAATTATTTACTGTCTATTAGTGTGGACAAAAGATACCAATAGTACTTTGTGATACAGTAATTATTTTGCTCTTACAGAGAGTGACACTTTATGTAGAAATATGTATGTGGGATCCAGTTATTTATGTAGAAATTGTGTGTATGCAGAATAGTGGCAACAAAATATATGACACGGTCTCATGGAAAGTAAACTATAATATAATTTCTTTTGGAATGTTGGCAACTATGTGTTACTATGTGTGTAGTTATAGTATAAATAGGGCTGCCACACAGACGGTATTTACCTGTATTTACCTGGTCTGGCCTGTAAATCTCTGGCCTGTAAAAAATATTGCAGTGAAGTTACATCCACCTGCTTGCTCATACAACAGCTACTAAGGTCAGTATTTGTCATTTGGCAAACTTTAGCCTAAGAATATTAAAAGATTTGTCCGGGAGCCATAGAGATTCATTATAACAACTGATGTAAATTTGCTTGAGTCCACCATCATAAAGAGGCTGTACAAATTGTGGCTACATGGGAGGTGTTTACTAAAAACATGTTTGTGGAAAACCAAAGATATTTACCCATAAGGACCTGTTAACCAATTGTAAAGCATGGTTAAAATAATGTAATAGCTTTTGTTATTTTATGACAAAAGTCTGGGAGGGCAGGACACATTATGAAATGCAATATTCAATTTTACAGCTATGAATTAGTTGATGCACTGTGATTTTGTTGTACATATAATTAGTGTCAATTAGCATTGGCTTTCAGCTGTTGATGCAACCATACTCTCTATTCCTACTTTCTTTACTGCCATATGCAGGTAGACAACAATACCCAAGATGCACCCTTACAGCAGTTCAGGAATAAAAAAATATTTCGAATGATAGCATTGCATTTCTCAGAGATTGTTGGGGTGTAATTCATATTTTATTTTACATTTTTAATCCTTTTTAAGGACCTATTTGGGGGTATCCTAGGTTTATGTAAGGCATATCTTACAAATAAGCACCATCATTTTTAAATGCCAAATGTTCAATAACAATCGAATTTCAATCAGTATGGACTGATAGAATTTTTACATTATATTCCTTATTATATTTCTAGTTGTCTAGTTGGATGGCGAGTGGCAATCGCAATCAATATGATTCTAACAATATCTGTAAAGTGGAGTCACAGTTTGTTACTCTGCTAAAATCAATTTTAGGATGAGTTTTACTCCACACTTATTTAGAACTGTGAGCCTGATTGCTGTTTTGCTGACTGATAGGCAGGATGATGATGATGATGATGATGATGAGATGCACACATTAATGTTTTGTTAAGCGTATATTTCCCAAGCATATGTATCACCATATGGAGTTAGGGGATCATTTCCTTTGTTTTGGTCCTATTATTATTATAATATAAACACTGCACATATTGCTTAAACCACAAAATAGCACAGATTATTTTAATCAATAGATGAAATTTAGAGAAGAAAATAAAATCACAATTTGTCTTAAAATTATGGTTTCCAGATCACCTGCTGATTGTAGGACGCTCGTAATAAATGAATTTAGCAGCGCTGTACTGATTACAAACTGATTGCATTTAAACTGCATTATATTAGAGCCTGATGCCGATCCATATCTTCCAGACATTCCCTCATTGTTTCTTCATGATCTGGCTGTTCGTGTGGCTCTTCCGGTAGACTTTGGTCCTTTTTGTCCTTTTTCAGAACCATCTTGCGGTTTTTGTGATCTTGGCTCTCTCTGGATTTTACGCTTTTTGAATGATCCGTTTTAGCAGGCAAATTTGAATCTTTAACTATCTTCAGCTTTGCATGTTTCTGATTGTTTCTTTTAGCCTTTTTAGTTCCTCTTTCCTTTTTTGCCAGTTATAGCTTCTGGTTCTCCTATTGCTGTTGGCGTGTATTTCAGATCTGACTTTTCATTGCAGATTTCTGATACATGATACATCATTTGGCTGACTGACTTCCCTTGTTTGACCCATGGCTCCATTCCCGACTTTGTTTCCGCCTTCCACTCTGTACCTCCCTATTTGGTTCTCCAGATACCAAATATCTCCAATCTGGGGTGGTCTCATGGGAATGAGGGAGACTCCTGCGTGTAACGGGAAGGATGGGATACCTGCTATAGTGAATATTTCACTCACACAGAACACCGTGCCTTTTGCAACCCTGTTTCTTATTATTTCCCTAATTGTGACTGTCTGATATACATCTGATTATGCCACAAAATCCAAGGATTACATCAAAAGGGAGTTTGGTGTTGTCTGTTATCATAGTGGGATTAGAAATAATCATTCTTAACATTAAAGACAGAAAGCATAAAAATGTGAGGCACACAGACCCCAGGGCCCAGCGAATTGTTGACATACTTTATAACAGTACTATCCAATGAGCCCTATAAACAGGTGGTAATAAGGGCCATTACAGTGTGGTTATAATACCCAGAAGACATTTCCTGTTCTTTCCTGGCCCAGCTAGTACAATGCAACCAAGCTCTATAAACACACCAGTTAAACCAGACTTGGTACATAACAAAATCGACAAAAGCACTCAGTGTGTTTATATATTTGTGGTTTATGATGTTCACTAACAGCTGTGGGAATGCAGGCTGGTAATCATTTACAAGACAACAAATAGGCACTGTATCTGTCGGGTAAAGATAAACAAATGCTATAACCTGTAATTTTTTTTGGCAAGCTGTAATTTTTCGCACCCCACACACACATACACACTTTGATAATAACACAATCAGTTTGTTCTGTCCTTTCTCCATAAGGTCTCTTTGTGCCATTAGTGTTCATTGTTTCCTAAGAAACCTTTTCTGCCATTTTCTACTTTATTAACCAGTATCTGCAGCTTGTCCTCTTTCAATATAGTGAAGGTTGTGAAAATGACACTGCATACAATAATTTATTTAGAGTTAATTAAAAGGCATTATTAAGGAATACTACCCAGTTTCACCTCTCCATTTTGGAATTTAATTTCCTCAGCAACAGTTTAACTGTAGACTTGGCAGCTAAAAACGATAAACAGCCTATAGTGTGCTGACTGTATGAAGACTAACGGGATTGGCACTTTATCAGTAAAGTGTGTAGGAGCAAAACAATTGTTTCCGCTGCTGGCAGAAACCGTGGTTTTGGGATGAAAATTTCCCTCGTCCCTGTACTGAGGTATTGGAGTCAGCCATGAATGTAGGGAGTATGGCAGTAACCCTATCTCTGCCTCTTGATTCCTTCCATCCAACTCTCCAATTAGAACTTAGGAACTTTAGAGCGGGTGAGAAGTGAACAATTCAATGGAGTAGACATGGAAAGCAGGTACATACTGTATATCATGTCAATGCTGGCAGCTGAAAGGGTTAAAGGTAATACTTTGCTGGCCCTGAAAGTGTTAATACCAATTCTCTAGGAAGGTGCTGACACTGAAGGGTAAATGGCAATACTCTGGGAAAGTGCTGGCACTGAAATTATTAGTAAGAAAGTCTGCTGGCACTGAAGGGTTAATGGTAATACTCTGCTGGCACTGAGAGTGACAATTACAATATTCTGGGGACATCTGCTAGCACTGAAAGTGCTGAGTCCAATACTCTTGGATAGAGATGGCAGAGCTTTCAAAAGTTCGGAAACAGCAGAAAAGCGAGGGTCGCACTCCAAAGTAAATTAAATTGAATTTATTATTGACCACACATATATCACAACGTTTCGGGGGGAAACATGCCCCCTTCCTCATCTAAGGCTGGGTATACACAAGTGTATAGTAAAGAGCAACCAAAAACTCAGGCAACCCCACAGGTATTGCTATAAACAAACATGCATTTATTGTGCACACAACATGTTTCGGACAGTCTAGGTCATTTCTCAAGGGAAACATGTCGTGTGCACAATAAATGCATGTTTGTTTATAGCAATACCTGTGGGGTTGCCTGAGTTTGTGGTTGCTCTTTACTATACACTTGTGTATACCCAGCCTTAGATGAGTGTTAATCCACATAAACATATACATGGTCTATTCTAAACCACACAAGAGTTTAGAGGAGTATTAATTTGCACTTTTGTGTACCGATTTTAATCTAATTTTGGTCAATTTGAAATACAAATACATATACAAACAGCTACTGATAAATGGGTACCGGTACTTGCAGCATGTATATATCATATGTGTTTGGTTTGAAGAGAGACAAGGTAGAAATCTTCTTTTGGAGCCCAGCTGATTCTCAGCACCTCCTATTTTATCCTACACTAAAATTTCCCATGTTAACCATTTTCACAAAGTTATCTTTCTCAATAAGGAAATATGTTTCTTTTTAACCTCTGTTCAAATTAATTGCTGCATCTAAATGTAATTGAAGTATAAAATTACACTTGGAGTATTTAGGATGATTATTCCCACATTGGTAATCTTTCTCATTTTGCTGCAGGATGCCTTGGTGGGTTAGTCATTTTCCAAGGGAAACTAAGTTTTTATGAACCTTTTTAAAAAAAAATATATATAGCTCTTTGGCACCAACTTTTATTATTAGTAGAATGTATTAACAACAGTGGTGCTTCCAAAATATTGGTAAAACTTTACTCATTATGTGTATGACACAATGCATGGTCTAAAGTTACTGTTTAGGTATTTCAGGGTGCATTATATCTGTAAATATTTTATCTGGATAAATCTGCAACTCAGGTTATACTGCTCTTTAAGGGCTGGACCACAATGTCGCAGGCTAAAAAGCACACACTAGCATTGGGTAATTGGCAGGGGCGTAACTGCAGGGGCCCCCCTGTGAGATTGAAGGCTGGGCCCCTGACCCACCCCCTTCCCGATCAGCTGTTTTTAAACTCGTGTAAAAAGGAAACATATGCGCAATCAGACCCAAACAAAGTTCGGGTCTGGTCTTTTAAAAACAGCTGATTGCGGAGGTTGTGGCGGTTACTCCTACCACCCGCCCCATACAGTAGTTACGCCACTGGATATTGATCTGGCTACACTAGGTGCGTTCCCCTGCATTGTGGTGCAATTGGAGCGCATGCAGCCTATATTTTTTCTGCAATCGCATGCGTGATTGTGAATCATTGCGCAATCACAGCCCACTAATGTACTAGAAACGCACATGCAATTGCACATATTAACATGCACTTATGTGCTACTTCTACTAGTGTAGTGTGGCCTCAGCCTTTAGGGTCCAGCCTTTGACTTCATAATGTAAATGATTGGAGAAATAATACTCCATTAGATATACTTGCCTGACAACGTTTCCCTTCAACGAAACGTTGAGAACCATTAGGGGCAGGAATGTAAGGTAAAGATTTTTTAATACTATACTTGAGCAAATTTTAGATTTGGGGTGGACATGATCTTTACCATTGTGAAATGAAAACATTTAACATATTGGCCCTAAAAAAAGAACAAGAGCAAATTAAATAATTCTGAATAAATGTGATCATTTATAAAGAGAGCAGCCCCATTGCCACATTATGGGTTGCAATTACTGGCTGGTTAGAATGTAAATTCCAGTGACCAGACCATTGTGCATTGTGATCCCATCTGATTTTGAAACACATGCAAGTGACATCTTTGGTTGTAAAGGGAATATTCACCTACCTAACAAACTTAATCCCACAAGCTGGACCCCCAGACGCTATTTTCACAGGTATATTTTTGGTTAGATATTACTTTAGGAATTTATTAAAGGTAATTGATACTTTTAAAGACTGAATTATGAATTCACTTTTTATTTCTATAATTATAGAAGATACACATTCCTATTCCTATCTTCCCTGGTGCTTTATTGTAGATCTCCATTAGTTTAAGGGTGAGGCCAAACGAGCGCGTTTTTCGTGCGTTTGTGCCCGCGAAACGCGGGCGCAAACGTGCTAGTTTCTTTTGCTAAAATGGAAACGCAAAAATTCCCATGATTTCTGATGTGCATCCGTTCGCGTTTTGGTAACGCATGCTTTTGCCATTTTTGGTGCGTTAACACATGCGTTTCCATAATGCATAATGGCAAATATGCATGCACAAAACGCACATGCAAACGCAAAACGCACAAGAATCGCTTACGATAACGCTCGCGATTTTGTGCGCGATACCTGTGCGTTGCAGCGTGGCCTTAGCCTTAGTGCACAATCATTTTGGGACACTATCAGACATTTCTACCTGTCTTCTCATCTTGCTCATGTGCATTGCTTTGGTCTAAAGAGAAGGAGTATGGATCTAGTGCAATTGTGCATTCAAATCATGAAGGTAAGATCTTTTATATTAATACACAATATTACACAATAAAGGGAAGGTATGACGAACAGCAGTTTTTGCCTTCCCCTTGGGTATAGAAACAAAAATGGATTTGGGTATAAATTACCTTTAATTAATAGCTTCTTGGTTGTACATAAGGGAAAATTTTTTTTAGCCTAAATATTGCCCTTCAGTACAGATCTATACCTCCCCATTAGTAAGTGAATAGCAATATGATGCTTTTTATAGGCATCAGATACACACTGGAAACAATTGAAAGCATCATTTCCTGCTCAGCTGTTTGCAGTTACCATTATGAATAAATAAACTAAAACAGATGGATGAATTGCTTGCTCAGATCTGAGCTGTTGAAGGGTGGAATTCTAGAATTCTAAGGTATTGCATTTAATGCAGCGTGCCCTGTGCATTCTACTGATTATCCTCAGTGTATTTATGCTTACAAACATTCAGCAAAAAGCTTGGTTTGAAATCCAGTAAAATCACACAATGTACACAAATGTGCATAAATACAAATATATAATTTTACACAAAATGATGCCTTAAATACAGAACTGATTATTACACAATGTATACATTCATAGAAATCGGGCACCATTCATAATATAATGCATTTAGTCCATTACATTTCATCCATATGCACTTTCAGCCTGGATGCCTTTCTGTGAAATCGGTGCTGCCAATCATAAATCTAAGGTCTTGCTGTGCTTTTGTTCGACGCCCCATGGAGTGTGGATTCATCTCCGAGTAATGCTGATGGTGCTGCTGAGATCTGTCATTTAAAGAATATGGTAATGTCCCATGCTTCTTTTCATTTGCTGGTACTATCCAATTTTATAAGAAATTTCCTTAGTGAAATCCAGGAGACCATAGTTTTGATGATTTCCATGATAATACATGGCATGTTGCATCAGCAAATACAACTATAGCAATATAACTATTAAAAATTTGCATTAATGTCCCTAAAGAATGTCTGTGTACATAGTGACCATTGCTCTCTAATTTCCTCTCTAAAGAGAAGGTTATAACAGGCTAATATACCTTTCGTCTTATTCTAACCTCAGACCTTATATTGGCTCCATCATACATGGCCACAGCAGTGCCAACAGACTCCTTGCTCCTCCCCCTGTCCTACACAGTGACACCACCCCTACCCCTTTTGACAAGGGTGCAGATGCATGCTTCTCAATCTGCAAAGCACTGGGACTAAATAGTATTTTGCTCCATATAAAAAAGTATATTTTCTATACACACCCATTACCATATATAGAAAAGTCATAAAAAACATATCCCTTTAAACCCCCACCCCCTTAATAATATACAATAAAAACCTAGACCAGACAAAAAACAACTGGTCACACACCTAGCAGATAGGACCCTTACAGGGAGATTTACCTAGAGCCGCTAGTGCTTTGTCCAAATCTCCCGCAGCAGATTTACCAGAAGCTGCGCAGGTTTGGGTGAATCTCACCAGCAAACAAGTATTTATTAGAGATGCCCAAAACTCACCAGTTTCGTTCCGTTTTCAAATTCCCGGATCCTGAAGATCCGAAAACTGAACGAATTTTTGATTATTATCGAATGTTCAAGGCTATTTTCGTGTATTATCGAAAATAGCCTCAAACGTTCGATAATCTTCATAAATATGATCAGAGACTACTTTCGAGGTTTCCAATCGTATTTTCAAAGAGCATTGTACGTTCAAGGCTATTTTCGATAACACTTGAACATTCGATAATTATAGAAAATAGGCTCCGAAGCCTTGAAATCCGGACGATCCGTTCGGACAGATCATTCAGATTTCGGAACCGAGGGGTTCCATGTCAGATCCGGGTCTGACCCGGATCCCATCTCTAGTATTTATAGCCACTTATGTGCGCACAGCAATAGGCCTGTGACGGCTGCACAAGTGTCTCTTCCGGTACTTGAGCGTAAATCGGTTAGATCGACTTTAAAAGACTAAAAAAGCACTGCATAGCCGCAGTCCCAACAGGTAGGTGAATCATAGCTCCTTAACCTCCCGGTCTTCAATCAAAGCATTAAAGGAATAGTTCACTTTTCCAGTGAACTTTTCCTTTAAGTTATAGGCGCTTACTCAACTGTTGAAAGTTAGCACAAATGGATTGTTTGTCTAAGTAAGTATGTACAGTTCCTTACAACCTTTTATGGAATCTATGGGAGCTTTGTGACATAGAATGATAAAAACCAAAATACAAACACTGGGTCAAGGGCAAAACCATAACTGTCTCTATTAGGGGTTCTGCAAACAGGAAGTCAGTATTTCGGAAGCATTTATTTATTCACAGACAAAATGCTGAATGGGCAGGTTAAGGTCATTATGGGAAAATGCTGCTCTTTTTTCAAAAAGCATATGTATTTGCACTGAACTTCCCCTTTAAGGGATGCAGTGAGTGCATTTAAAGGGAAACTTTGTGGCCTGTCTATGGGCCATGTATTTATAAATAGTAATAATATATTAATATCCTCAGCACCACCTTGTATTAGAGTAAGAGGTTTACACACCTATTTATGTGTTTTGATCAATCGGGTAAGTAGCTTACCTTCTCTCCCGGCACCTGCAGGTTTTATTGAAGAATGGGAGGTAAGACAGAGCTCCTTTACCTTCTGTTCTTTAATAAAACTAAATGGCCAAACTTTATTTTTTCAGTGGCGATACCCTTTAAAGGTAAATCACCCCCAAAACTCTAAACGGTAATAGTTTGAAATCTGAAATATGTAAGTCTAACCTAAAATACTGCACAATGTCCTGTTGCCCCTGTTTCTGTTTCCTGGTTCTTCCAGTTAGAACTGGACAGTTGTCATCACAGCCAATGACTGAATGTTAATCCCGTCTGCCTCTTCTGAGCATGCCCAGGCTCAGTACAGGCTCCGTCTGCCTCTTCTGAGCATGCCCAGGCTCAGTACAGGCTCAGTACAGGTTTCTAAATTGCTCAGTTTCCAAGAGGCATCCAGAAGCATAGCAGGCATACAGTAATGAATTCCTAGGACAAATTATGATATATCAACATATTTTAAAGAGGCCATTCTTTCTAAAAGATGTTCTTATGAGGGTGGATTTGTCCTTTAAATTGGCTGATCTAGCTTTAAGGTAAAGGCCGGGGGTTGGAGGTGTGTCAAATCATCCCTTCTCATTTTTTATCTTTGTTTCTCGGGATTTACTAGTTTTCCCCTTTTCTTCTTCTGCTTTCCAATAAATCTTTCTTTTACATTTCATTTTAGGCCACATTTCATTTGTCAATTTTTTTGCACACACTATTTTTTTTCCTCCATCATTTCCCCTTCTTCAGTCTAGATTCTACTTCTCATTTTTGTTCCTTCTTTTCCAGCTTATCATTTGTTGCCCCTAATTTTTCTCCTCATCCTTCATGTATTTGCTTTTCTTTACTCAGTCCTAGTAAGTCTACTTCTTTTATACAATCTATACCCCTTCTCCATCTAATCTGCCTACTAGTCCAAACTGTCCTATTCTCCATTTAAATTGCTCACCAATCAAAATTCTCCCATCTAAACTGTGCTCATCTCCATACAATCTGCTCCCCCACCCATCATTTTCTATTCTTTTCTACTTGATGTGCTGTGATGTTATTAATTTAGCTTGAAAAGGCCAAATTGTTGTTATTTCCATTTCTTCTGTATCTCCTCCCACAGTTTTCTAGTTAGAGACATGAAATCTGGTACAAACATGCAGGACATATTGTGGAAGTGTGCAGTCTTCTAGTTAAGGAATCTGTAAAAGTGTTTGAGTTATTGCTGAATTTACAGACTTGCACATAGATTTAACTGACATGTATTGCAGGCATAATCAACACTGATTACCTGTCTCTTGATTGCATTTACCTGTGTTGCAGATATAATCAACACTGATTATCTCTTTCTTGATAAGATACAACTGATCAGAGGGTACTCTGACATACTGTATCTCTTTGACAAAAACAAAATGTTAAAATAAGTCCTAAAATTATACAATAAAAGCACAATAATAAAAATACATTTCTAGTTTGAAATTTACATGACCTCTTTTATCAAAATAGATTTTTTTTTATTTTATAGTCACAGCACAAACATGAGTTAAAGGGTATGTCCACCCTTAAAGGGTATGTCCACCCAAAATATAATTTTTTTACATAAGATTCCCCAAGGGCTCCCAGCCCCAACCGCTATGTTTACATCTTTAAAAAGCAGCCCAAACTCTACTTACCTCTCCTCTTTCCTCCGCCGCGCTCCCGGCCCTCTGCTTGCAAGAAAATGCAAGCAGAGGGGCGGGACCGGCAGCCGCGTCTGTGATTGGCTAAGCGGCAGCCAATCACGGACGCGGCTGCCGGCAGCTCACTTCGCCGGAGGAAAGAGGAGATGTAAGTAAAGTTTGGGGAGCTTTTTAAAGATATAAACATAGCGGTTGGGGCTGGGAGCCCTTGGGGAATCATACATATGAAGGAATTAACGCAAGGGAGAGGGAATCGGGAGAGGGAGGGAGAGGGAGGGGGAGGGAGGGGGGAGAAGGGCTGCAGTACGCATGGCAAAATTCTACCTGAGGCAAGGTAGGAGGAAGAGCCCTGCTAGCCTCCTGTGGGCAGTTTTTGGCACTTTGGGGGGGACTACAGGAGAACCCTATGGAGCTGGGATGTGAGGTAAGGATTAAACTACATACATGGTGGGGCCGTAGTTTGGGGATTATAGTTTTGGGGGTGGACATGCCCTTTAAAAAAAAAATTTCACCAAAGATTCCCCCTGTCCCCCCAGCCCCAACCGCTATGTAGTATTATTAGAAAATGCCCCAAACTTTACTTACCTTCTCTCTGCCTCCGCCGCGCTGCCAGGCCCTCTGCTTGCGAGTAATGCAAGCAGAGGGGCGGGACCGGCAGTCGCATCTGTGATTGGCTGAGCGGCAGCCAATCACGGACGCGGCTGCCGGAGTTCAGTGCGGTGGAGGCAAGAGGGAAGTAAGTAATGTTTCGGGTATTTTCTAATAATACTAACATAGCGGTTGGGCTGGGGGGACAGGGGGAATCTTTGGTGAAAAGGGTTTTACACTAGGGGGAGGGAATCCTAATCGGGAGGGAGAGGGAGGGGGAGGGAGGGGGAGAAGGGCTGCAGTAAGCATGCCAAACTTCTCCCGGAGGCCAGGTAGGAGGCAGAGTCCTATATGCTATCCTCCTAGTGGGCAGTTTTTGGGACTTTGGGGGAGGACTACAGGAGAACCTTATGGAGCTGGGATGTGAGGTAAGGATTAAACTACACTACATGATGGGGCCAGTAGTGGGGGGGATTATAGTTTTGGGTGGACATGCCCTTTAATGTGACGACATGTTTCGGGTACACAGCTCTTTATCAAGTGTTTCGGGCTGTGTACCCAAAACATGTCGTGTCAATAAAACAAGCCATTTGCAGTGGTTCCTGCCTTTGCCTAGTTCCTACCTCGTTATTATTGTTGTTTATTATCGTTCAGAATACGGATGGATGTTTAGAGGTCTTAGGAACACATCGCCTTGGTGTACAGAAGGTACCCTTTTTTTGTTTATTTTATAGTTAATGTGAGTCGCCTTTCAATCCAAATTCAAAGTTTATACTTAAAGTGAAACTAAAGTCTCCAGACGATATTGCCCCAAAGAAAGAGAAAATTTACAAAGATACAAAAAGTGTCTCACCTCTCCCTTTGCAGTGCATGCTGGGTGATTTATGAAAATAGCCTGTGGGTACTCGGGGTAAGCTCCCATAATTCACCTTATCAGGGAACACCCAGTTAAGCATACACAGTACACTTCACAGGAAGCTGTGTCATCCCTGACACAGAGCACAGGTTTCAGTGCAGTTTTTGTATAAATACATTACAAATGCTCCTGTCCCTAACAATTATAAATTCCTTTGCTTTCATTAAAAGAATAGTTATCTTTGCAGTTTATTTCTTTGCTAGCATGGATGTAAGAAAAAGAATATTAACATATCAGTAAAAAATAAAAATAAGTATGGGGAATCGAACATCCAACTTTCTATATTGTGTCTTTCTAAAAAGAAAGCTTTCTACCTCTATGCCACAAGGGATACTAGATATATATCAGTACATGTAGAATCTCTATCTCTTGCTAGGAACATAATAAACAGGGGCGTAACTGTAGGGGCCCTTGCCCCGCTGCAAAATTGGAGGCCAGGCCCCTGACCCACCACCCCCCTTCCCAGACTGAGGTCCACGATCAGCGTATGAAACAAACAGACCCGAACTTCTGGGTCCCAGCGGTCTGTTTGTTTACATAACCAGCACTTTAGCAGCGCACCACCACTGCACATGTAATAGATGCAAGTACATCCCAACTTGTGTTAATTTAGGACCCAAAAATGGGGTATTCAATACAGTATTATAAAAAATCCACAAGCACAGGTGACTATTAGGTTTTAAGATAAACACTCACTCAGTCATAAGCATGGCCCGGGTGCCTTGCCCCAGACTCGATATACGTTTGTCCAAAATGGTTAGGATGGAGTATATGAGTATATCGAATTTCACTTATGGTAAACATATATAGTGCAATAAGAAATTCACCAGCTCACTGTTTCCAATCAGTGGTCTAGGCACAGCTGCCCTAGACCTGTTGCTTCACACGGTACAATGCACAAACTTTCCACAAAGAAAGACACTGGCGCACACCGGAAAGAATGCACACACCAAGTCTTCAAATCAAGCAGGTGAACACAATTTTACTGTATAACTAAAACATTTCCAGGACTCCCTGATGCGTTTCGAGCTTGCTGCTCTTAGTCATAAGAGCCTTCATGTTAGAGGAATACTTAGATGAAGATGATCCTTCATGTAAGTATTGCAGTCCACCCCTGACATAATCTGTGTATTCACTTTTCTTTACAAATTGTAAATTTATTACACATTAAGTCAAGTAAAATGTGCTATTTCCACTTGCAGAACACTATTAATTATTGCCCAGTAATGAATTGACAATACTATACTACATGCTGAAAGAAAAAGCAAATACGTGTGGGAGACCAGCAAGTACAGAATCTTCAGGTGCCGACCCACACACTACAGTGAATTGAGTTTGAACATGCTCTCCTGAGAATTTTTGCAGTTAATTTTCATTGTTTATTTTGCATAGTTTTGAAGATATTTACATTTTTGTGTGTGATATGGCAGCAGCATCACCAGGTCGCCTGCACTTCCTGCTCTGAAACCATGTCAGTCAATCTGCCCTGTGTCTCCTCCTCCCCTTTGCAGCCTCCCTGGTCCCTCCCACTCATGGACCCCATGGTCCCTCCAGTTGCAGGCCCCCCTTGGCCCATTCTCTTACAGCCCCAAATGGCCCTGCCCACTCGCGGGTGTACAAGCCCCACACACTCTTAGGTGCATAAGCCCCGTCCACTTGGTGGTGCCGTGGGCCACTCAGAACCCACCCACCCCTACAGAAAACTCTGTGGAAACAGCTTTTTCAGGCAGAGAGAACTCTGTAGAGAAGGGCTGTAGATTCCCTTACCTACTCTGTCAGGACTTCATACAGAAGAGAGGAAGAGGGACTCCCTGTCTCCCTCATACACTGAGGGAGTCTGAGGCTGTGCTCGCCGGCAGCACTGTGCAGGAGAAGCCTTAGGAATGTCACATGTCAGCCTCCCACCCATTAACTTTCTGGTCAGTCATTTCTTTATATCTTGGGCTGTGGAGCACGTAGAGAGGTGGTTGATGGCTAAGGTAGGAAACTGGCCCTTAATTTAAACTTGTAGAACACAGTTCCCCTTTAAGAGTGCAAAGTGGAACTGAACTATATATAAAAAAAAAAAAAAAAACCTATAGATGCTTCTTCCTGAAATGCTCTTCTGGCCCACCATCTTTGTATCCTACCTGCTTGATGCCACTATTTGCCCCTCAGGCATGTGCGCCTTCTGTGTATTTTTGGGGTATCCAGTAGTATCAGGAAACCAGGATGCAGAAAAGAATGTGTAGACGCGGATGTAAGAAGGAGAACGGCATAGCCTGTGGTTTCTTTTCTGTTTGAAATGTTTTTAGGTTACTATGTGAATCAAGCTGAGAGTGTAGGTCTCTTACTTTCACTATTAGGCCAATAACATATTAACTAAACTATCAAGTCAAATTGTGAAAAGCTAAAGAATTTCAGTAAGAGAATCTGAACAAACTTCAACTATTCAAATGTATAATTCTTTAAAGATAATTTTCTATTAGAGGGGAAATATTATATACAACACTATACAAGCTCCTTTCTTTTAAAGGACATGTCCACCCCCCAAACTAAAAATTCACCCACTACTGGCCCCAATGTACAATTTAAAAAAATCCTTATCTTACATCCCTGCTCCTTGTGGTTCTTCTGTAGTGGCTCTTCAAAGTCCAGGAAACTGTAGGGTAGGAGCTTTCTTCCTGTCCAAAAGGTTACTGCCTCTGTGATGCCTCCGGGAGGGATAGAGACATGCGCAGTGGAGCCCTTTCCCCCCTCCCTCCCTATCCCTCCCTGGCTTCTTATCATCCAGCATAAAATGCTGCCTCTCAGCCAATCACAGCTGTGGCTGCCGATCTGGCCCCCTGCTTGCAGTTCTGGCGGGCAGGGGAGCCAGACCAGAACAGCGAAGGAACGAAGTGCTGTAAGTAAAGAGGGGAAGCATTTTTTGGAGTAAGAATATAGCTGTTGGGGGACATGCCCTGCAGTATGTGAAAAGTTGAAAAAGAGGGTGGACATGCCCTTTAAAAGTACCCTGGATAAGGACCTAAAGGTATAGGTCTTCACTAAAGAATTTAGCTAAGTTTGCACTTTCCAGTATAGTACATCCCTGACTCCACTTCTGCCACGTGGCCTAGCCTATAGAAAGATATGCTATGCGAGAAGACATGTTGTCTTTCCATTGGCCAGATTCTGGACTGAGGGAAACAAAGATCAAGTCAAATGGAAAAAGCAGAAAAACACAAAAACACTTAGCATTTGTCAGTGCTTTAAGGTAAACCCAGTATGAGGACCTAGTAATTTAGACTTCAGAACTTTTGATTATAGCTTTTTTGGTAAAAGGCACAGATGTAAATATGATGGATAGCATCTTACCTTTCAATCTTCTTTATGAGAACCGCCCTAAAAATCTGTTCTTGTGGAATGTTCTCTGCTCCCCCATAGGACTGCACAAAAGGGTGTATGGCTGCTACAGTGAAGCCCTGCTGATACAGCTCATGTAGCTGTGCTGGGATATCACGGAGTGAAGTAAGGCGAATAGCAATGAGATTTGGCTTCAGCTGGAAAACACAAACACACATTTACATCAGGACATGTGATTTCCTGGAACACAAAAAACTCAGCCTTTTCTAAAAATACTTAAAATGAAAATTAAACTGTTATTACATTCTAACTCAGCTATAAAGATGCTATTTAAAGGCAAACTATGGTCTAAACCAGAAATTATTCTGAAAATAAAAATGATGAATCACTTGTTTTCCCAAGTTATTACTACCCGTAGACATGCTTGTGTGAAATACATAATAAACTTGATTTTTTTTTTTAAACCTAGTGAGCAAATTCAACCAGGCTACAGCTGCAAGAGTTAAAGTCACGATAAGCGATTCCAAACTGGGTAGCATGACTTTAACACCTAGCTTGTGGTGGCTGCAAGAGTATTGCAGCTGCCATAAGCTTATTCAGAATAGACTTTGCGGCTCTTTGAAAGTAAGCATTTAACGCTAACTATTAAAGGGCACGTCCACCCATTAAAAATAAAATTGTTCAATTGTCAGTTTCCCCTAACCCCAACTAAAATATTTTGCACTTTAGAACCTGCATTACTAACCAGACATTTAAGTATAATTATTGTCCCCATTCTGGCAATGTAAGCTGTCCCCTCCCTCCATGCAGTCAATCAAGGATGTGACAACTGACATTAATGCCAATGATTGACTGTAATTTCACCTGCTGCCTCCTCTGCACATGCTCAAGCTTATAAAAAGCTCATTGAGCAGAAGGAAGCAGATACCTTTGCTAGGAAGGAATAGACCTTATCATTAAATATCTGGTGCATGCATGTAATAAACTGGTAAAAATAGCAGTTTCCCTGGATCAACTCTACTTAATGTATCAATACCAGTAACTTGCAACATTCCTTGTTTGCAAAAACTCATCCAGCTCTTTTTAAAAACAGTCCAATGTGCCTGGCATCACAATGTCTACCGGAAGACAGTTCCACAGCTTTTCCGTTCTATGTCCGGGATGTCTGTGTGTCCTCTGACATGCTCTAAAAAATTCCTTCCTGGCAATCGGAAATTTCCCTGGATCAACTGTACTTTATGTATCAATACCAGTAACCTGCAACATTCCTTGTTTGCGGAATTCATCCAGCTTTTTTTTTAAACTGACCAGTGAACCTGCCATAACGTCCACTGGAAGACAGTTCCATAGCTTTACCGTTCTCCAGTGAAAAATCCTTTCCGAACTTGAAGCCTAAACCTTTTTTCTTCAAGTCTTAAGGGATGTCCACATGTCCTCTGACATGCTCTATTGGTAAACAATGCCCCAGATAGTTTATTGTATGGCCCGTTAATGTTTTTATACACAGTAACCATATCCCCACGCAAGCGCCTTCTCTCTAGCGTACACAATTGTAACTTATCCAGTCTCTCTTCATATTCAAGCTCCCCCAATTCCCTTATTAATTTAAATGCCTTTCTCTGAACACTTTTGTACACAGGATTCCAAAATTGCACTGCATATTCCAAATGAGGCCTTACCAATGCTAAGTAAAGAGGGAGAATAACATTTTCGACCCTTGAATCCATACCTCCCTTTATACAAGACGATACCATGCTGGCTTTAGCTGTTACTGCCTGGCACTGCTTGCTTCCTTTAAGTTTGTTATCCACCAAAACTTCAAGATCCCTTTCCAAGAGGGATTCACTTAACACAGAGCCATTTATAGAATAAGCAGCACAAGGATTTTTAAGTAAAAAATGCATCACCTTACATTTATTAACATTGAATCTCATCTGCCACTTAGCAGCCCAATGTGACAATCTATCTAGATCCCCCTGCAACGATTGCACATCCTCTGAAGCTTTTAATGGTCGACAAAGTTTTGTGTCACAGAAACCTTGCTGACAATACCCACTTCCAAATCATTAAAGGGCATGTCCACCCTTATAATAAACTTTCCCCATAACATAGTATGCCTTCCCCCAGCCCCAACCGCTATAAAATAATTTTAAGAAAGTGCCCCGATCTTTACTTACCTTCCCTCTCTCCTCCGACACACAGCCTGGCCTTCTACTTGCAATACACTGCAAGCAGGGGGAGGGACCGGCAGCCGCGTCCGTGATTGGCTGAGAGGCAGCCAATCACGGACAAGGCTGCCGGCTTCTCAGAATGCCGGAGGAGAGAGGGAAGGTAAGTGGACTTTCTTAAATTTATTTTTTAGCGGTTGGAACTGGGGAAAGGCAAACTATTATATGGCCAAGGGTTTCTGTGTAGGGGGAGGGATCGCAAAACGGGAGGGAGAGGGAGGGGGAGGGAGGGGAGAAAGGCTGCAGTGCGCATGCCAAACTTTCCGGAGCGAGACAGGAGGCAGAGTCCTATATGGACTCTGCTATCCTCTGGTGGGCACGTTTGGTCGGACTGTGGCGGGGGGGGGGGACTACAGGAGAACCATATGGAGCTGGGATGTGAGGTAAGGATTTTATTACACTACATGGTGGGGCCATTAGTGGGGGGGATTATAGTTTTGGGGGTAGACATGCCCTTTAATAAACTGATTAAATAGAAGCGGCCCAACACAGAACCCTGTGGCACTTAGCACTTTAGTCCAATGAAGCCCCATTAACAATTAATTTCTGCATCCTATTCATTAAACAATGAATTCAATATATAAAAAAATAAATATCACTTATCACCATATTGAGTACAATGAGTCAGGTTAGCCTGACTCCTTCTAAACTTATTAGCAACATTTCAAGTCTTTGAAAGAAAACTAATATATTGGCAAGGAATCTGCATTCTATCCTCCTCACAATATGTGATTTTATAGTGTATACATTAGCAAATCATGAAATTCCCTTATCTGACTTGATTCACAGCTAACTGTGCCTTTGCAGATCAGCAATAAGTAAAGAACAGGGCATATAATATGTGTTCTAGTAGTGAGGTTAAACACAGGACAGGGCATTCTTGGATAAGTAGCTTGGCGAGATGAGATGCCAGGGCCAGAGGGTCTTTCCCACTCCATAATCAATAAGTAGGTTGCATCACTGGCAACTAAAAAACCCTTTATTTCGGCATATCCTTTAAAAGCCAGATGATTTCCTGATGGATTTCAGGCAAAAGTCATTAAAGGGCAGGTCAACCCTTCTGATAAACTTTTGATATTATGTACTGCTCCCTCCCCCAGCCCCAACCACATTACTATTATTCACAGAAAGTGCCCCGATCTTTACTTACCATGCCTCTCTCCTTTGCCGCACTGCCCTGGCCCACTGCTTGCACGGAAATGCAAGCAGGGGTGGGACCGGCAGCCGCGTCCGTGATTGGCTGCCTCGCGGCTGCCAGGAGTTCAGACCGGCGAAGGAGAGAGGCATGGTAAGTAAAGATCATGGGCACTTTCTCTGAATAATAGTAATGCGGTTGGGGATGGGGGAGGGAGCAGTACATTATCTCAAAAGGGTTTGGAGCTAGGGGGAGAGAGACAAAATCGTGAGGGAGAGGGAGAAGGGCTGCAGTGCGCATGCCAAACTTCTCCCGGAGGGGAGACAAGAGGCAGAGTCCTATATGGACTATGCAGTACTCCTGTTGGCCAGTTTTTGGGACTTTAGGGGGGGGGGTAGAGGAGAACCATTTGGAGCTGGGGCCAGTGGTGGGTTAAATTATAGTTTGAGGGGTGGACATACCCTTTAATCATTGATAAGCTCTGACCCCAGTCACATCCTCTTTATACGCACACACACCTGGGGCAAAGGATGAACTCACATAGATTCACAATCAATAACAATAAGAGATGTCCCTGTGGGTGCCCATTTCTGAAAGAACTAAAAGAGTCGTGCTGATGGGAAATTTTAGATCCCAAAAGGAGAGGTTAGAATGGGAATGTAAGCTTATAAAACAATTTGGAACTCTGGACTCAACAAAGATCTAAACTTCATGTGTCACTATGTTTCTAATCTAAATGTCATGTAGAATTTAATCATAAATATCTAATTTATACCAGACTCTCCATTTACACTTAAGGTTCGTACACACATCCAATGTGTGCTAGGCGGATCGCCGAACGAACCCCGACTGAACAAATACACATGCGCCATTTTCGCCTGAAACGTCCGATCTTCGTGCAAATGCATTGTCGTGGGGGGTCGTGGCTCAGTGCCAAATTACCCATGTGTACAAACCTTTAAGGTAAAGTGTGTCTGACCATTTGTTAAAGCTTTGTTAATTCTTTTATTACTGGCTGTGATCATTGAATGCATATTTACTGTTTTATTTTTACGACAACCATTGCCAGTCATGGGGGCAAAAGATAACATCTGTATAATATCTGTAAAGGTAAGTACACCCAGATCCTGTCTGTTATTTTTCAAATGATCAGTGAACACACAGTCCCAAGCGTTCTCCATATGCACAGCATATACACAGCATAGGGAAAACGCTCTGGACTGTGTGTTTCCCTTGACACATCTGCAACGCACAATGTGTCCCCAATAGGGAGACTACTGTGGAGGAGGAAGACAGCCGCACGCTCGTTCAGGAAAGAAGCTAAACACACTGCTGATAAAGCCCTGATACAGTTGGATCCAAAGGTATTAGGGCTTTATTGCTAGTGTGTGTGCCAAGCTTAAAGGGCATGTCCACCCCCAAAACTATAATTTAACCCACTAATGGCCCCACTCTGTAGTGCATAAAAATCCTTACCTTACATCCCAGCTCCAAATGGTTCTCCTGTAATGTCTCTATAAAGTCCCAAAAAATGACCACCAGGAGCCTGGCAGAGTCCATATAGGACTCTGCCTCCTTTCTCTCCTCCGGGAGAATTTTGCCATGCGCACTGCAGCCTTCCCCCCCTCCCTCTCCCACCCATTTTCCTCTCCCTCCCCCTAGCATAAATTCCCTTTTCTGTAGTGTAGGGCTCCCTCCCCCAACCCCAACTGCTATAGTTATATTTGCAGAAACTCCCCCGAATTTTACTTACATTACCTCTTTCCCCCGACGCTCTGGATAGCCAGAAGCCGCGTACGTGATTGGCCGTGAGGGCCATGACAGAACGTCGGAGGAGATAGGTAAGGTAAGTAATGATCGGGGGAGTTTCTGCAAGTATTACTATAGTGGTTGGGGCTGGGGGAGGGAGCCCTACACTACAGCAAAAGTTACAAAAAGGGGTGGACATGCCCTTTAAGTCTTTGTTCTTGTATGTACAAAATAGTGTGCTTCACAAGATTCAGAATTGTATTATGCCTGAGGAAGAAACCTAAGTGTTTCAAAAGCTTGCATTTTCAATGTCTTCACTTTCATCAATGGCTAACATCATGACATCATGGTACAATTCTTTACTACACACACATTACAATCTGATATCATCACCATCACCAGCTGACCAATTATAATAAGCACATCTTTATTGACAATGACTGTCTGGACTCATGCAGTGGAATTCACAGAGGAGCACTGCAGCCGGGTAGCACTCCTATTTTTCCTTAGCGTCATGCTAACCGATTTATGATCGGTTAGCGAGATGTTAAGTCTCGTTTTGTGGCGGCACTCGCGCAACCGTCGCAAAGCGATTTACCAGAGGCTGCGCAGGTCTTAACACATGAGTATTTAACGCAGCTATAGCTCTCCCACAGTTTTATTTATTTAATCACATTGCATCAATCTCCTTAGATACTGTAGCCCACAGGTAATTGCTAAATACATACAATAGCCACATTTGTTTGGATCCTCTTTTCTGAGACTAGATTTGTAACAACCAAGCATGACCAAAGGTTTGTGTCCCACTTACACAACATCTTTGTTCTCTGGAAATTCTTCACTGCTCTATTTAACAATGAGTGCTAAATGCTCTATTTCATCCTATCCACTTGTGATTTATCCTGCAGTTTGGTTAAAATGTAACATCAATAGAAGAAAAGCACTTTTCTGTCCTTTCAAATTACAAAAATGCTTTAAATATTGCTTCTCTGCTTGGTTCTTAGAAATACAGTTCTACCATATTATTAGTATATACAGTATATTTTGTACCTAAAAAACATAAAATAGTGGATCATATCCACACAGAGATGCCTATTTATAAAGCATAAAGTTTTAATGCAAGAATTGAGATATTATGTTCAGATAATATGATATTGTATGGGACACACGTGCAACCACGGGTGGCGACCTGCGACGCACGATGTATATGAACGGCTGTTTTGCCCGATAATCTTCTCGTGTATGGGCACTTTATTGGGCAAAACGACTGTTTGGTCGGGGATCGTTACCTGCTCCGCTGGGCGTAACTCTGAACAAGCCGCTGTTTCAGCCGATAAAGTGCCCATACATGGAACGATTATCTCAGCCGAAACTGGCGTTCGTACACATCGTTTGCCTGTGATTGCATGTGTGTACGAATCTTTGGCACCTGCGATCGCACGTGTGTACTACCTTAAGAAGGAGTGCTTCCACAGTCCTTCTATTGTGTGTATATATATGTATATATATATAAATATATATATATATATATATATATATATATAAATACAAACTTATTTTTACGATAGTGCACTCAGGATTTTATCATTAAAAATTATACATATATACATTAGCCACACCTCTGTTACTGCTTAAACCTCTGCATGTGTTACACTTAAATGAATGCTGGGAGTGAGTTTTTCCCCTGTTGGACTATTGGTAATTTAATAGGATGAGGTTTTGAAGTACCTTCTGTTGTAAGAAGGTTCTATTTCATTTTACTTCTGTAGAGGGCTTTTCCACCCTTTAATCCAACCTCACATTAAGCTATAAAGCTAACTGGTATCTTGTGTTCCCAAATCCTATCCCATAGAAAGTCATTAACATGCGTCCTGCACTGATGAAATCTATTAAGGTTGAAACATGGCAGGATTGTCTGGGTTTGTTATAGGACCCCAGATATTATAATACTGAATCCTCTCTAACAGACTCCCTTGTGGCAGTTTTGTGTTAATGTAGAGGGTGTGTGGTGGAGGACCTTATGGAACTTGCCACTAAATCTATAAGAGGGAAGATAAAATTGGCCTCTGCACAGCAGTTGTACAAATAAAGATGTTTGCTGTTAATAGCTCTGCATAGCCCCAAGAAGGAAAGTCCAATAACAAGTTACATTCAGATGATTCCCCATATAATAAAAACATGATCTGCTATATTCTTAACCTTAGAATTGCTATTAGTTACCTTGAAATTAATATGTTTGTGGGAGTTCCCCTTCTTCCCAAGCTCTTCTGCTTTTGGTAAACACACTGTGCGCCATATTGCTCAAGCCCCATAGACTTCAATAAGGAATCAGTGTGTGAGTAGCAAGTTACTATTGCAGTGAATCAGTGTCTCACTGGAACTACCTGCTCCAATCTGATTGTTTTAAACTTCATTTTTCTATTCTAACCCAAAGTCAGCAAATCTGAGTAATGCCAATGTAGAAATAATTGAATTATTTGCATTTTCCCACAAACAGCAGGGGACAGGTGATGGTGGGAGTTGTAATTTGAAAGCAAATGGTTAAATGCTATCAGTTTTTAATCAATGCAGCAGACTAATTATAGGAGTGCCCCCCAGAAAATAAAGGGGAAGTTCAGTGGAAATACATATGCTTTTCAGAAAAAAGAGCAGTATTTTTTCATCCCAATGACCTTAATCTGCCACTTAAGCATTGTGTCTGTGTATAAATAAATGCTACCAAAATACTGGCTTCTTGTTTGCAGGACCCCTAGTAGAGACCATTATTGTCTTGTCCTTGACCCAGCGTCTGGGTTGATTTAGTTGCTCAGTAGAGATCTGAGCATCTTTGACCCATCCAACAGCCAATCATTACAAAATAACTGTTAGGAACATTCCAAGGATGTGGTGCATCCTGGGAAGAAGAAGGACCGTTAGAACCTGAAATGTCAGCTCACTAATGTCAACAGCAGGGAACAGAAAAGGGTATGAAATCAACTGATTTTTCAAAATGGGAGAGAATATGTAGAATAAGTAAGAAGGCATTACACAAACTAATAATTTAACAAATATTGATAGTTTCCACTGAACTGTCCCTTTAAGTAATCTAGCAAATTATTATATAATTTCCAACAGTATAATCAGGTTATAGAACATCGACATACAACTAAAAGTACACAGATAAGTGAAAAGTACAGTTCCCAGCTTTCTCTGCCTTCTGCTGTTTGTAGAAGAATGCTGGTTGTTGTATTTTTCACATATCTGGAGAACTACTGGTCGCCTATCCCTGGTAAAAACAAAGGCATGTAGAACAGAATCACTGTTCTACATGTCACCAGAGCTCTGCATAGCCAGAAGAGGAAGGTGGATAGCTCACTATACAGAAAGTCAATGACTGGAGATTTCATTTGCATAGTATATTAACGTATTAACTCATCAGTTGCTTCCATTCCAGTGGCAATAAGCACATAAAAATAAAAATATCATCAGTATTCAACTTATGTCATTCTCCTTTAAAGTTACAAGCCTTTTTATGTGCTATATTTTAAAGGGCTGGGGGTAATAAATACACTAAATATATTTTTTAATTGATATGCTATATGATTTAGAGATAAAGGATTTTTAATAGCAGTATATAGAGTGTTACAGTTCAGTCTTTTCATTCTTAAGAAAAATAGTCAAATTATTTTTCTAAACTAGCACCTCCTCTACTAAGAGCATTGCCATATATTATAATGCCCTGCCCTACCTACAATATTTCTTCAATGTGGTGTTGTGGCAAAAAAAAAAAAGCATCAAACCTGGGTTTTCAATTAAAGAATATACATATTAAAAAAGGTCAAGCCTGTAAGTCGGGTGAATGGTTCTATACCATTAGGCTGTATTGCATCTTATGCCTGGACATGTATTAGCCATAGGGCATGTCTCCACCCATTTCTCTAGTAAAGCTGGGAATGAGAAATCCATTTATTTCTTTAAACAATGCTGTTTTGATAGCATAAGGCAGTGGTGGCGAACCTATGGCACGTGTGCCAGAGGTGGTACTCAGAGCCCTCTTGGTGGGCACTCATGCACAGCAGAGTTCACCAGAGTTTGTTACCAGAAAGCCAGTTAGGTAATAGCCAGGTAGGTAATAGGTAATCTATAATCAGTTCTATCTACTCTATTTGTCTGTGTCTATTTGAGTTGTTTTTTCAACTCAAATAGACTCCATATTCAGATTAAATTATCATGTTGGCACTATGCAATAAAAAGTGGGGTTTTGGGTTGCAGTTTGGGCACTCTGCCTCTAAAAGGTTCGCCATCACTGGCATAAGGGAAGATAGTATGAATGAAAGAACTGAGAGATCTCCACCCAATCTAGCTACAGGGCATTTATAATGTCCATACATTAGTTAACATGTATTGTGACATTTCTATAAAAAGTAGGCAAAACTTGCAAAGTCCAGATATACCAATCTGATAACAAAATATTAGAAAATTAGAGATTAGTATAGGGGGATGTGACACTTATAGAACCAGAATTTCATATGATGTCTTTATTACCTGTTTTTTATTTCTTTTTAACTTCTTGCCTTTGTTTTGTTTTTGTAGAGCATGTAAACATTTTAGATCCAATGTATATATATATAAACACACAAGTATCTACTCTGCATGTTGATACAAGGGCAAGATGTTTTTATTCAGTAAGCAGGAAATGGTTTAAAACATTCCAGAGTCCTTTAATTTCATAAAGTATGTTGTCATTGTGTTTTTTAACTTTTCAGTAACACTAAATTAGGTGCAGGAAATAAGCTGTTGTACAAAAAATGTACAATTGATTATCAGCTGAGAGGAAATGGCATTTTGTGGGCATATGTGTTTTCCTAGGAAAAAAATGGTTTTAAATAAAATTCCTGTTAACTAAAAATCCCTTAACTAAAAATTAAATTATATGCAAGATATTTATGAGCTTACCCTGATTTACTGAAATTACAGAAGAACAAACATACACATCCATGCTTTTAATTGTGCAAAGTGCTAGAGAAAAGGGAAATCCTGAGACCATGTCTGAAAATCAGTTTATAGGCATCGTACAAATACACTTCTTGGTGAATTGCTTACAGAGGTATTTTTGAGGTACGTTGCAACTCTTAAAGGGTATGTACATCCTACTAAATATTTTTTAATATGTTGTCAGACATCCCTGCCCCCCCAACCGCTATGTTAGATTATCTCTAATTACAGCCCATCACTCCTGCAGCACTCAGATCCGGCCCTCTGTTTGCCGAAACGCAGCTGCCGGCAATGTAGAGTGACGCAGGGAACAAAGGGCTGTAAGTTTTTGCAGCTTTTTTAAGTAATCTAACATGGCGGTTGGGTGGGCAGGGGTGCCCAGCACTACAGAAAATAACATTAATAGCTAGTGGGTGAGGCAGACAGATGGGATCCAGAGGGGGGGAGGGAGAGGGATAAAGGGCTCCCCTGCGCATGTCACAATACCTTCAGGAGGACAGATTAGAGGCAGAAACCTTTTGACAGGAAGACAGCTACTACTCTTCAGTTTACTGGAATTATATAAGAAGGAGCAGCAGAGCAAAGGGTTTTAAATGTTAAGAAAAGGATTTTGTAGATAATGTGTTGTTTAATGGGGAGCCAGGTAGATGTGCGGCACAGAGGAGATTTAATTTCCAGATTATTACAAAGTGAGACAAGGCAGGCAGCATGCAAGTTAATTATCGACTGAAGGGGAGGAAGATGGGAAGCAGGAAGACTAGAAAGCAGAAGGTTACGATAGTCCTGGTGTGATAGGATGAGAGCATGGGTAAGCATAGCAGTAGCCGGAAGAAAGAGGAATCTACAGATTTTCGCAATATTAAGGATAAAAAAGCAAAAGGTTTTAGCAAACAAGATCTGTCATCTGGGGGTAGGTTTCTGATGGAAAACTACTATGACAGTTTAATGGGGCAACACGATATGGGGCTAACTCAAATAAAGAAAAAAGAAGTTAAAAGTGTCCAGATTCCTTCAAATACACACTTTAAGGTGCATTCTACCATATTATGTAAACTGGGAGCAGAAGATATTACTACAACATAATCAATGCAAGTCAGGTTAATTATCACACAGAATAATTCTGTGTTCTTTAGCTTCCAGAAATCCAGAATGAAGTCTTTCACAAAGAAAATGTGAAAGTTGCCGACAAACATGGTAACCTTGTTATTTATGTATAGGAAATGAAGAGAATTCAAAGGCAAATGTCAAATCTGCCATCTTTCCCTTTTTTTTAAAGCTGCAAAGAATTTTTATGTTTAATAATTCATTAGCTGAAACATTGCCATGGGGTTTAAATGCAAGCAAGGAGCTACTTAGCACTTTACCTTTTAGTTTATTCTTACTTAAGGCAGAAAACCAGACATTAAAAATATAATTACTCATCGGATGTCTTACAGAAAAGTTTCCCAATGAAGAATAGAGAGAGTGCAATATGGCCCTTGGCAGCTTCCATAGCTATTCGTGTTTGGATCATAGCGATCAAATAACCCCAATTATTTTGGCTTTTAGCTGTTACCTTCTAAAGCGAACAACAGAGACTAAGCATTGAAATATCACAATTGTTACCTTTTACATTACCTTTATTTTTTTGTGAATATATATTAGAAATGAATTTTTTTTTTTTTTTTAAATTGATTCACTCTCCTTTACCCATCAATCTGCCATTGCTAAGGCTGGGTTACACACGGCTGGATTTTTGTACCGACCATTCACCGCTAGTGATCGGTCAGTCAGAACGAATCACTGTCGGTCGTAGTGATTGATGGAGGCCACGCGATCAACTGTGATATTGCCGCCAGAGATACTACATCAGGTTTTTCAGCCCGACTGACCGATAACGGCCTTCTTTATGGCTTTGCTTTCTGTACAGTCCTCCTGAGAAGAGGTCAGCCCATGGATGAAATTAAATGTACTATTCTTTGCTAAGATCAATGTTATTGCAGAAGAACAAGAAAAGGTTATGCAAAAGAGAGATACAGGGGCTGGACAGTTGGATTCACCCATCTCACTTGGCAGGGTCTCTCTTTCCTTTCAATTGCATTCAGAGAAGCAAGCAGATCAGCACACCCTACTTCTGTATAGTAAAGGGGAAAATGGTGCCAACAGGGCTTATTACATCACCCCCCCCCCCCCCAAATCTGTACGTAATTTCAGAACAGGGCATCTTTTCAAATATCTACATTTCAGGAGCATTATCCAGAGGTTATCTATGACAATTAAGTAAAGGTGCCCATACATTAGCGTGTACCTACTAACAGATACCACAACATTCAATTAAATCTGAATTCACCCACTTTCCGGACCTTCTTCACGACTGACATACGATCACCGGGTCCCATCTAGCCCATTCATTTTGTGATCATATGTCAGTTGCAAAGAAGTTCCTGCAGAATTGATTGAATGTAGCAGGATGGGTTGTCAGGTAAGCCCTCATGTATGGGCACCATAAGACTTGCGGTTTTACGAACTTCTAACATCTTTAAGAAGCAGCAATATCATAACTTTACTATTACACCTTTGAAGATTTAAGTGTTTGTTTGAAAAATATTACAATACACTGAACGAGATTATCAGTACTTTTCTGCTACCAATATGTGTATAAATTATCCCCTGTAGGGATACAACAGAATTCCTTTAAATGCAAAAACTGACAATTAGCAGAGGCTATCACAAAAATAAAACAGAATAGCCAGAAGCAATTTCTTTCAGCTGTGTGAATATTCATTTAATATTTATCCCCAAGTGAAACATCTTTAGCTATGTCTATATAGGAGGAGGTAACATATGTAAATGAAACACAGTGGTAAAAAAAGAATGACGAATCAAAGACAACAGAAATTTTGGGATCTGCATTAAGTGAACACTTACAACTAAATTTCGCTTATAGTTGGGGTCGCAAGAGATTATTCCCAAACAGCAAATGTAACTCTCCAAATTGTTTATACATGCCCTTATTAATGTCCACTTGTAGACATCCAGGCAAAGGACAGACAAGGACAATGAGGTAAAAGCTCTTCCCCATGTCCGTGTGAGAGAAAAACAATATAGACTTTGCATTTTTATTGTGAAAAACAACAATGACGTTTCGGGACGCCCTGTCCCTTCCTCAAGTATCATAGGATACCTGAGGAAGGGACAGGGCATCCCAAAATGTCGTTGTTTTTCACAGCAAAATTTTGGATTCACCATTTGTAGTGTGCTCCCCTATATATTCTAGTGCTTAAGAATTGTCTGGCCCTAGGAGTGGAGGGCAGGGGGACTGCACCTACGGATTTGTCTGGCATAAAGCCAACAGTCGTGTGCTGGAGTGTGATCTGGACTGCTTTGTCATGCTTTGAGAGAGCCCGAGGTGAATCTTTACATTTTGGACATCAATATATTTTGCCATGTTTTAGTCTACATACATATATATTATAAAAGAATTTAAATATAGAATTAGGTAACACTTAAAGGGTATGTCCACCCTAAAATGAATAGTTTTCTGTAGTGTAGCTTCCCCCTCCCAACCCTTATCGCATTGTCTATTTGTAAAAAAAGGGAGAAATAACTTACTTACCAGCCTTTGTTCCCATGGACCGGCAGCTGCGTTTGTGATTATGCAGCAACAGGGGGAACCGGAGGGTGGGAGGGGAGGGGCTCCCCTGCGCATGTCACACTAACTCCTGGAGGACAGATTAGAGACAGAAACCTTTTGACAGGAAGACACCTCCTACTCTTCAGTTTCCTGGACTTTGCACAGACACTGCAGGACTATAAGGAGCTGAGGAGTAAGGTAAGGATTTATTTTTAAACTACACACTGGGACCAGCACTGGGGCAAATTTTAGTTTTCGGGGTCATGCCCTTTAACATTATATTCCAGTTCTCCAACAATATACACTATATGAATTATAGTAATTACACAAGGATCCTGTATTAAAAACAGAGGTGTGTCACAACAATTTTTTTCCCAGGTCTGCCTCAGTCTGAAAAAGGACTTTCTAGCTTTTTTTCCATGTTGTCTCCTCCTGTTTACTACCATGTTATAACAAATGTTCAGTGTTTAACTATTAGCACATGTCTTACAAAATATCATGTATGTGTTAGTGCTTGAACCATAAGTGACTATTAGGTTTACTCACAGTTTGTAGAAAGATAACGTAACAAGAGAAAGTGCAGGAAATACCAAGAGTTAGTTAAAGGGCATGTCCATCCATTTTTTTAACATTTCCTGTAGTGTAGGGCTCCCTCCCCCACCCCCAAATGCTATAGGTATTTGCAGTAAAACTCCCCCGATCATTACTTACATTGCCTGTTTCCCCCGACGTTCAGTCCCGGCCCTCTGCTTGCATGAAACTGCAAGCAGGGGGCCGGATCGGCAGCTGCGTTCGTGATTGGCTGAGAGGCAGCCAATGATGGACGGGGCTTCTGGCTACACTGAATGTCTGGGGAAACATGCAAAGCAAGTAGAGACCGGGAGAGTTATTCTGCAAATAACTATAGTGGTTGGGGTTTGGGGAGGGAGCCCTACACTACAGAAAAGGGGATTGGAGATAGTGGGAGGGAGAGAGAAACGGGAGGGAGAGGGAGGGCTGCACTGAGCATGTCCATATTCTCCCGGAGGAGAGACAGGAGGCAGCCATTGCAGGGCAGCCATTTGGAGCAGGGATGTAAGGTAAGGATTTTTCTACAATACACAGTGGGGCCAGTAGTGGGTTTAATTGTAGTTTTGAGGGTGGACATGCCCTTAAACAAATTTTTTAATGCAAACTTTGGAGAAAACTTTATTTAATATAGCAATTATATTAAAGATAGTTTCGCACCAGGCTGCTCGTCCCACAGCAGTGACCGGTAGTTAGCTTATACCAGGTGTGTGTCCTTTCTGTCCCAATGCCGCCAATACTTAAAACAAGAAACGCAAACGGCCGCACTTGGCCACACTTAGATCGATTAAGGGGGAGGTCCTTGAAATGCATTATATGTGTTAAATAAAGTTGCTTTCAACACCGGAAGTGTGGCCGTTTCAGTTTCCTGTTTGAAAAAAAACTTAGTTCCCTTTGTCAGGCATAGTACTATTGTGTATCAGGGCATCCCTGACAAAAAGATGGCCCCCATACAAGGCATCAATATTCAATTTGAATAATTTGGTTGAATTGATCAGATTATCGAGGACATTTTCCCATGTTTTCGAGCGATATCTGTCTATTGAGAAAAGCATGACCGACCCCATCTACCAGAACTAGACTTTTTGTAGTTTTCAAGCTGAAATCTATGGAAGATCGCTGGCACAAGGTAAGTTCTTCTGATCTGATTTTTGATCATTAGGCCAATTGAAAATCCAATCGGAAAAACACTGTGTATGGCTAGTTTAAAGGGTAACTGTGGTCTCAAATTCTTCCAAACTAGTAAGGATTATATAAAAAGCCTTCCATCGTACCTTCAAAATAAAACCTAAATCACATCTCTAGATAAAATTTGTGAGAAGTTATTGTTGGAAAGGTTCAGCATGTTTGAACACTTCCTGTTTTCAGCCATGTGACCAGCTTGTAGTCATGTGACCAGCCTTTGCCTGCATTAATTGGTTTCCCTTCTTAACTGTCAATTTTTTCCCCAGGTACTTCCTGATTTCCCCAACATTTAGTCTTAACTGAGCGTGCTTCTACCCCGGGGCGGAGGGGCGTGGCAGAGGTCAGGTGATGTCACTCAACCTACTGGAAGCAGGAAGTTTGAACATTCACCCCAATGAAATTTCTCACAGGCTCCAGCTAGAGATGTGATTTTTGGCACATTTTAAAGGAAACACTGCAGGCTTTCATTTAACCCTCACTTGTTTTGAGACCACAGTTGCCCTTTAAGTTTTCTCTAAGCTTGCATTAAAATATTTAGAAAGCCAACTTAAGGTATCGCCTGCACTTTAATTGTTTTGTTATTTTACTAATGGCTTACACGATACAGCCCCTTACTGCTAAGTTCGTAGAAAGATAAAAAATAAAATTAGGTCCAGAAAAATTATATCTACTAAACAGAATAGAGAAATGAAATATTTGTTGTCCCATAAGGCTAAAGACTTTGACTTTAATAATTAATGCACTATAACTAATTATAGCCATTTCAATAAACAATGTGTTTTTACCAGTATTTCCCCCCTTTTTTGCTCTGTAAGAATTTAATTAAGAACTCAGAGGTAATAAGAAGCATTGTGTTTAGCAGCACATATTGAATGTAAAGACAAAAGGTAATAACACCCTTATGACAATGAGATTTCTAAAAAGCTCTTAATCCCTACTGTGCTATGTAGCTGTAACTGGCAAAAAAACCTAACACATGGGGTAACTCACTTTCACAGTGCTGGTTCTTATCTTCTTTTCCACTGCAGGCCTCCCTTTGCAAGACCAGCCATTCAGAAGAAGGTTTAAGCTATTGTTTGCGGTACAGGTTTTTTATTTTCTACTGTGCTGACATATCAAACGGGTATTGTGATATACAAAATGAAAGTCATGTTGTCAAAATGCTTATGCTTTTGCTATGTTAATTCCTGAATTGATGTCTATACAAACTGGAAAATAATTTGAACTTTATAGTATGCTTTTATTTTAATTAAAAAAGAAAAACAAACAAAGAGCTTATTTCTTGGGGGGGAAAGAACCCAGTCACATGATCATTGTAAGAAGTGTTTCTTCCATGGTTTTTAAATAAATAGAAAACAATGTTACAGAAAATAAAATTATAAAACAATTACAAAACAATTTTTTTTTTTAAATTTCATGAAAGTCCATTCCTTAAAGGGACAGTTCAGTGGAAATGATCAATATTTGTTAAATTGTTAGTTTGTGTAATGCATTCTTAGTTATTCTACATATTTTCTTCCATTTTGAAAAATCAGTTGATTTCATACCCTTTGCTGTTCCCCGCTGTTGACATTAGTGAGCTGACATTTCAGGTTCTAACGGTCCTTCTTCTTCCCAGGATGCACCACATCCGTGGAATGTTCCTAACAGTAATTTCTACTGATTGGCTGTTGGATGGGTCAAACATGCTCAGATCTCTACTGAGCAACTGAATTAACCCAGGAACTGGGTCAAGGGCATAACTAGGGGTCCTGCAAACAGGAAGTAAGTATTTCGGTTGCTTTTATTTATACACAGACACAATGCTGAATTGGCAGATTAAGGTCATTGGGATGAAAAAATACTGCTCTTTTTTCTGAAAAGCATATGTATTTGCACTGAACTTCACCTTTACTGTACCACAGCCTTTAATTGTGAGTATAGGCATGTCTTTCAATATAACGACAAATATTGAAATAATAACATAACAAAGACATAACTGTTTTTAAAGCAGTATACAGCCTTAAGGCAACAAAAATGAAGTATATAAACCTTTTGTATTATAAGAAATAATGCACCCCTTCCCGTTATAGAAAAAGGATATTACACTGTAAGGGGCGCATTATCCCTTATATAATTTAGTGCCTGATTGATCTCTGATCTGATAATTTGATCTGATTGCCCAAGAAACTAAAGAAAAGCAACAGCTAAATGATTGCCCCCAATATTTTTTTCCACTCGGTATGTGCACATTTCTATGTGTCAAAAGAGATGAATCAGGATTTACACATGATCCATATTTGGGTCACTTTCTTTGTATTATAACCAACAGATTACCAATTGTTATTGATTTTATCCAGTGGCATAACTAGAAATCACTAGGCCCCCAACAAAACTATAATGGGGCCTCTCTCATTCCACAGTGGTTTTCTGGGAGGAAACTCTCTCTGTCATAGTTATGCCCCTGGAAAGTGATATGCTCATGCACAGCAGTGCCACAGGTGTGATACTATTTTTGTCTTAGGTTCTTTAACATCTTACTAATATATTTGCTGATGTTTCCCATACAATTTTTAATGTTCAAGGCAGCAACTGACCTTTACCTACAGATCTGTAAAGGATAACATTTTATTAAATGTAATACTTTGCTTTCTTTTCCTATAATGAAGCTTGTCAGATTTAACCATGGCATTAACTAGAAAGTCAACAGTCACAGCTGCGGATCTTATCAACAGCACTGAGAAACAGATGCTACATGAAAGTTAATCTTTGCAGATAAATCATGATGTATAGGGAGAAAACTGACTCTTCTGAAACAGTTCCAAACTTCACTTTAACAACAAGGGGAGGATTTATTATATTGAAGACAAGTAGATGTTCATTTGGAAGCTTTTTTAAAAAAATTCTATGTTCTAGTAAATGATGATCATTAAAAAATAAGTGTAGTTTAGCATATGTTCTTTATAGTACTGTTGCTCAGGTATTTAGTAGGCAAATGCTCAAAGAACAAAAATGGAGGAAGCCATTTGCTTTTACAAAGGAGGTAGAAGATATAACAATTAAGGTAATGAGTATTATGTCATTATGTGGTTTAAAGGGCATGTCCACCCCCAAAACTATAATCTCCCCCACTACTGGCCCCACTCTGAAGTGTAATAAAATCCTTACCTTACATCCAAGCTCCAAATGGTTTTCTTGCTGTTCCATTTATAAGTCCAGGAAAGTGCAGTAGCCTGTCACTGAGTCATCTGGTCCCTGCTATTTCCCTGCCTCAACAAGGTATGGCACATGCTCAGTGCAGCCTCCCCCCCCTCCCTCCCGCGGCTGATGTCATTGAAGACACAGCGGGAGAAAAGGGTCCGTTAGTAACTATCGTGGCAGTTTTTTTCAAAAATATTATGGTGGTTAGGGCTGGGGAGCTCTTACCTTATGTAACCAGGATTTCACGCTAGGTGCCACGATCTCAGAGGATGGATTCAGATGGTGGGAGGGAGGGGGGGGGGGGAAGGCTTCCCTGTGCATGCCTCAGACCTTGATGAGGTTGAGGCACAGACAGCTTCTACACAACAGTTTCCTAGACTTTGGAGGGGCATAGCAGAAGAACCATTTGGAGCAGAGATTTAAGGTAAGGATTTTTTTAAACTATAGAATGTGGCCAGTATGGGGTTAAATTACAGTTTTGGGGATGGACATGCCCTTTAATGGAATTTGATGGAATGTATCTAAAATATTACACACCTTCTATTAAAAATTGCAACTAATAATAAGAAAACATCCAATAAACCAGGGATATTAATTTAATCTGTTTATAATATGCAGTTTTGTAATCTCTATAATGAGAATCTATTGGCCCAAGTTTCTCATATGGCCCACCGTGAAATTAAAATGCTCACCCCTGGTCTAAACCCTGGTTACTATTCATTTATGGAGAAAAGGAGGTCGATATTGGGGGTTGGTGGGTATAATTCCCCTTTAATCTGCTGCAAGCAATTAAAACGTAACTAACTGCAGTATCCCATTCAAAAGCTAACTTTTGATAGGTGGCTGCAAATTAGTAGCACATGCAAATAGTTGAGAGTCTGTTAACAATTCTAATTAATGTGGGTACTCCCCAAACTGTTTGCTATGAAATAAGATTGAATTCCCCAATTGGCTGCAGAACATAGAGACATTCTTTTTTTATGGTCAGAAAACTTTAGTCAACTGTAAAATATTGTATTCTTTGCATGGAAGGAGAAACAATAGTGTAACAGGGAACCAGGGTTCTTTTAATAAATTATTCTATATGTTATGAAAACAGAGGCTGTTACCTATAATCTGATAAAGACTAAAGTAAACTATTTATCCATACATCATGCTTCTCATCACTGGAACTATGTATGTAATATGTAATAATATGCCTACACAAAGTCTACTGTTGGGAATTCAAATAATGTTAATGTGTGGTTAACACCATCCCCACAAGATGCTTCTGTAGTCCACCTCTGGTACTGATGAATGCTGTGACCACACAGTTAGCACCAGATGGTCTGAAGGATAATTACTTTTTTGGCTGCTTTTCAGTGTCCCTATTACTGGATGAAAGTTGAATTTTTTAAAATAGCTCATCAAAGAGAATTTGTGAAGAAACAGGCCCGTTAGGCTTATACCCACTTAGGACATACCGGTAAGCAAGTAAATACATGTAAAGGTAATGTTGTGAACCTTAAAGTTAAAGGGGAACTATGGTCTCCAAACAAGTTGAGTTTAAATGAAAGGCCAGTTTCCTACCTTTAAAACGAGCCACCAACCACCTCTCTACGTGCTCCACAGCCCAAGATATAAAGAAATGACTGACCAGAAAGTTAATGGGTGGGAGGCTGACATGTGACATTCCTAAGGCTTCTCCTGCACAGTGCCGCCGGCGAGCACAGCCTCAGACTCCCTCAGTGTGTGAGGAAGACAGGAAGTCCCTCCTCCTCTCTGCTGTGTGATGGACCTGCAGCTGCAGAGAAGGTAAGGGAATCTACAGCCCTTCTCTCTCACTATGTGTGTTCTCACTCTACCTGAAAAGGCTGTTTCCACAGAGTTTTCGGGGGGTGTCAGAGTGGCCCACAGCACCTGTGAGCGGGTGGGGCTTAGGCACCCACGAGTGGGCAGGGCCACGACACCAGTGAGTGGGCAGGGCAATGACACCCATGAGTGGGCGGGGCCACATGGGGCTGTAAGGGAATGGGCCAAGGGTGCCTGCAACTGGAGGGACCATGGGGTCCATGAATGGGAGGGACCAGGGGGGGTGCAAAGGGGAGGAGACACAGGGCAGATTGACAGACAGGTTTCAGAACAGGAAGCAGGAAGTGCAGGGGACCTGGTGATTCTGCTGCCATATCACACACAAAAATGTAAATATCTTCAAAACTATGTAAAATAAACAATGGAAATAAATTGCAAAAACCCAACCCCCCCCCTAAGGAGAGCAATTCCTATTAATTTACCTAAAGTCATTTTTTGTTGCAGCTGTAAAAACTGCGAGAGATGCTCTTGCTCTTTCGACAACTGATCTCTGTGCTGCCATCACATAGATGCACAGAAGAAATGAGGGGTGTCTTGGCAGTCTGCTGATCAGTTGTCAGAAGGAGTGAGAGCAGTAGTCGGGAGCACCAATCTTATTCTATTGCTCACAGGGAGGTAGGAATAACCTCTCCTACCTCCCTGTGAGTTACAGTTTAGTGTTCCTTACATAATTACTAAGGAATGTCTTGAATCCTAGTTAATATCAATACAAAAGATATAAATAAAACACCAAGAACTAAGAATCAATAAAGCTAAATTCTAGCAATAAACTGTGTACCGTAAATGCTTCTCTGCTTTCCAAATTTGAAAATCTGAACTTGTAGAGAAGTTAATTACCCCCAAATTGCAAAGATCTTACCAGTAACACTAACTTGTTATGCCCCTTAATGTTCTGCTCATGGTCTCTCTGTTTTTGTGTTTTCCAGATAGCAGTGGTCAGTCAACATAGCTGACAGCATGGTGATGACTACTGCTGTTCCTCGACCCACCTTAAAGGACATGTCCACCCATAAAATTAAAAACTGGTCAATTGTCAGTTGCCTGCCCCTATCCCAAACTGATATATTTTGCCTTTATTACCTGCATAACCAAAGGGGGCCACAGGCGAACCAATTCCAATCAAGCCATAAGATACGCTGATCGTACGATAAACATTTTCTTTGATTGACCCGATAATATGAGTATGCAATATATGTAATATGTATCCCTCCATGCAGTCAAAAAAAAAGCAACTGATATTACAGACAGAATGACTGCGTTTCACCTGCTGCCTTTTCTGCACATGCTCATGTGTATAAAAAGCTCATTAAGCAGAGGTAGGAGGCAGATAACTTTGCCAAAAAAGAACTTACCATTAAGTATCAGTTACAAATGCACTGGTAAAAATAGCAGTTGGGGTTGCAGGCAGATAACTGGCAAGTCACAAGTTTTTAGTTTTAAAGGGCATGTCCACCACCAAAACGTAAATTTAACCCACTACTGTCCCACTGTGTAGTGTTAAAAAATCCTTACCTTACATCTCTGCTCCAAATGGTTCTTCTGCAGTGCCTGTTCAAAGTCCAGGAAACTGAAGAGTAGGAGCTGCCTTGTGTGTCATCTTGTCCCTGCTTCAGACTTGTCCAGGACTGTGACATGCGCAAGGGAGCCCTTTCACCACCACCCCTCCTCTGCATCCCTTTTCTGCTTGGTGCCCTACCTCTAAAAACGATTGTAGGGCACCATAGCCCACCCCTAACCACCAGGTTCTTTGTTAAAAATTGTCTGTTGGTTTGCGGTATATCAAGGTCACAGGGGTGTTTCTTTGTATTTTAATTGTGATATCCAGAAAGTTGATTTGATTTTTGGAGTAGTCAAGTTTAAGTTTAATGGTGGGGTGGAAGGAGATTCCTATGGAAGGAGAGCAGTTCTTCCTCACTTTCAGTCCAATTATGAGGATATCATCTATTTAGCGAAGGTAAGTCAATGGTTTAGTGGTATAGGAGGATAGGAAAGCCAGCTCCAATTTGGCCATGAAGAGGTTGACGTGCTGTGGTGCGAAGCGGCAACCCATGGCGGTCCCATCTGATGTAGATAGATATCCTGATTGAATGAGAATGTATTGTGTGTGAGAGTGGAAAGAAAAGAACAGCTTCTGTGTGTGTTGTCTCCTCCTGAAAAAGGTTTTGCCTGCTGCAATGCCATCTTCAGGGGGATATTTGTATATAGGGGGGCCTCCACATCCATTGTGGCCAAATGCATTGACAGGAATAAGGCCTACTGCAGTAAGTTTATTCAGGAGGTCTGTGGTGTCCTAAAGAGCTGGGTGTTTTCTTGATTAAGGGTTTAAGGATGTTTCCACACAGCCTGACATGTTCTCAGTCAGCTAGCCAATTCCTGAGATAATAGGTCATCCTGGACTTCTCCTTGTGGATTTTGGGGTGCGTATAGATGCAGACGAACTTGGTTCGTCTGGAATGAGGACACTAAGTTGGCTCCTAATATCTTTAGTAAGCTATTTATCAAGCTCTTAAAGAGTATGTCCACCCTAAAATGGAAATTTGATATAAGGTCCCCCCTGGGCTCCCAGCCCCAACCGCTATATTTTTTTTTTAAAAAGCCCCCCAAACTTACTTACCTCCTCTTTCCTCCGCCGCGCTCCCGGCCTCTGCTTGCAAGGAAATGCAAGCAGAGGGGCGGGACCGGCAGCCGCGGTGATTGGCTGAGCGGCAGCCAATCACGGACGCGGCTGCCGGCAGCTCACTTCGCCGGAGGAAAGAGGAGAGGTAGTAAGAGTTTGGGGAGCTTTCTAAAAATAAAAAAATACCCGGTTGGGGCTGGGGGACATGGGGGAGCAGGATATTAAATGGGGTTTATGCTAGGGGGAGGGATAGCAGAACGGGAGGGAGAGGGAGGGAGAGGGAGGGGGAGGGAGGGGGGAGAAGGGCTGCAGTACGCATGGCAAAAATCTACCTGAGGCCAGCTAGCAGGCAGTGTCCTATATGGACCTGTAGCCTCCTGGTGGGCAGTTTTTGGGACTTTGGGGGGGGACTACATGAGAACCCTATGGAGCTGGGATGTGAGGTAAGGATTACACTACACTACATGATGGGGCCAGTAGTTGGGGGGATTATAGTTTTGGGGGTGGACATGCCCTTAAGTTCTTTTTATGTATTTAGCTCCGGGGTCCCCCTGCAGTTTGCAGTAGTGTGCAGGGTGTCTGTGGGCTCCTTGTATGTAGTCTGATGTATTCATGATGATCACTGCCCCTCCTTTATCCGCTGGTTTTATGATGATGTTTTCAATGAGTACTGTTCTCAGATATACAGCTATCGACTTGCCCACTTCACACCTTCACTACTGTTTTCCCAAACCCCTCCCCCTCCTTAGTCTGCATTTTTACCTGGTCATGTTCAATTTATCTCTAGTATTTTTTTTTTCCTATGAGTATATAAGTTTGTGATTTCTCAGTTTCTTCTGTAACATCTACGCCTGATGAAGGGATACTCCCGAAAGATACTAATGTTATCACAGCTCTACTTTTCTTTTCTTGCTTATTGCTAACAAGGTACAAAACTATTGCTAATTCTAATGAAGTAAAACTACATTTAAAAAAAAAAGTGGAATTAAATGTAATATTCTCTTCATCCTAATTTTATCAATCTGTTCATAGTTTATTCTACTTGTGAACACAAATCCTTTCATCATTAATCACAGACACATAGCTTTACAACCTCTCATGTAAAAAACAGCAAAATTTTCATGGCCTAGATATGAACTGTGAAGCTCATATATCAAGAGATGCATTAAAAAGAGCTACAGGATGACAGTGTGAATGAAGGATCCAAGCTATATTTACCATAGGGATTCATCAGTCTTACTTTGGTGTGAAACAGCTCATGATTAATCTCGTTACAGAACAACTTGTATAAACTGCAAATCTTTATCTAATTGGAGAATATTTGTTAGCATATTTAACCATTCCCTGGTAAAAACACTATTTTAAGTCACAAAGTTGGGCTTTATAACCCTTAAAGTTGCTTTACCAAAGAAAGTTTAGTCCCAATTCTTTAACTTTACAAATATGTAAACCTCTATGTTAAGTATTGGGTACAACAGAAGTTTAGAAATGGGATACAGCAACACTGGGTCCTAAATCCATAAAACATATATTTTAGTTTCCATTGTTAGACAACAAAGTGTATGTCTGTCCATGAATTCTGTGACTCAGTACCCAAGATCTTGTCAGTCTCGGCCCAAAAAATTAATAATAGAGCAATGTTTCTTAGGGTTGACGCCACCTTTAGGCTACTTTTATATAAGGGCTGATGTCTTGTTGCAGCGTTGATAAACTGACCATAAAATTTCGCCATATACCTAAAAATTGTGCTTGTTTAATTTCAACGTTTTCTAGTCTTTCAAAAACCCTGCAAAAATGCAAGCAAATGTTTTATAATATTACAATTTACTGGTACAAATCATAAAAAATGCATTAGCCGTTAATTGCTGTCAACTTCATTGACGGCTGAACATCAATATGCTGTTTGTGTGAAACTATTTTTTATCAGATGGTCATATTGTACAGATAGAAATAAATAATAAAATAAATCAACTGCTTAAAAGAAAGTGAGTCTTCTGCTGTGTTATGCTAGGTTCTCACTAGCAAACGCAAAATGTAGTCAAAAAAAAAAATCTTGCGCTGTATATTCTGTGCCTCTTTTTCAGTTTTGAGTTTGCAGTTAGTTCTACGCAATGGAAACCAAGGGAACCCACCTTTCATTGAAGTTTAGGGAGTCTCCCTGATATTAATGTCAATCACAACTCCCCAACATTACATACAATCTCGTGACATTAGTTTTTTAATTAGAGTACACTTGATAAAGGGGGCATGCCACTCAAAACAGTTGTGTGCTGTGTTGAATAAAGCACTGCAGGAGAAACATCAGTAAGTAGCAGAAATGTAAGGTAAGGGCTAGGCCCCCTAGGCCATCCCTATCCTCACCAATAGTAGAGGATAGGGATAGCCCCATTACTCCGCTTCCCTGCGCTGTACTGCCGACCTTTTCGCACACATGGAAACACCAAGTTTGTCGTGCATGTGCTGTGATAGGGTAACATCAAAGCAATCGTAGCCTAACAAAGTAGTGGGTTAAATTTTAGTTTGGGGGGCAGAACAGCTGTTAGATGCAGTGGAGCGCGGTAAGGTAAGTTCCAGGTCCCCCGAGCGTACTATTATTCACAGGGAGGGGGAATAAGCATTCTCACCTCCTTGTGAATAATAGAAACTTGGCAAATACGGGAACAAAAGGGAACCATTCCAAACTTGCCCTTTCTTTCCACTCCCAGCAAGTACCCAGGGGGAGGCTTAAATGGGATAAGCCTGAAAGCCCTAAAAAAGACCCAGACAATCCCACCACATAACATGAGCAAACAACACACATACCCTCCCTTATCTATCTTGATCTGAGAACAGACCCAGGCAATCCTGCCACAATGTGCAGTTCAAACTAAATATCACCATTGGACAACTAAGACCCTAAACAGGACCAGTTTAACATGATAGTTTCATACTTATTAGTATTCACACAGCAAGGTACAGATCTACAATCACTATGTGGTTAGGACAGCACATGATACTGATTGGCTATATAGGTTAGGGAGATATGTTTTTAAAGGAGCTACAAGCTCCCCACCGAGTATAATTGAAGTAGAGCCTTCTTATAACAGAAGGTACCTCACAGCCTCATGTTATTATAATACTATTGTCCTTAATCTAACATATAAACAATATTTCTCACTTCCAAAGAATGGGTAGGGACATGAAAAGTAGCATTTATTGCTGTAGCTAAGGACGTGTCTAGATGTAATTCATCCTAATGGTATAGAGCAGGGGTGTGACCTTTCACGTATTTGAAAATTACAAATCCCAGCATTCTGTTTGTAGTTATTTTTTCTTAATGTCCTTTAAGTAAAGCATGTGTCCAGATTGGAACCTTTCACGTTTGTAAACTTCAACTCCCAGCATTCTCTATTAGCAGTAAGTTTCTTTTTCATGTCCATTGGCTAATGAATGTATTAAGATGCAATACAGTGTAATGATAAGAGCATGGGGTTTAAACTTTTCACATGTTTAAAAACTACAACTCCCAGCATTCCCTGGCTGCACATAATGCTAGAAAATTTAGTTTTCATACATCCTTGAATAAAGTCATTTTGCTGACTTACAGACATTAAAGCCCTGGTCTCATGTTAGCGATTCCTACCCAAGGGTTAGAACATGCAAGAGATCCATCTGCCTTTCCCTTACATCTATAGCATTTACACTTTGGATTAGGGAAGGATACAATCCATGGATTTAAGTGGAATAAACCTGTAGGTCTAAGAATAGACCCAGGCAATCCTGTCCCAATGTGCAGTTTAAAACCAAACAGCACCATTGGTCATCCTGAAACCCTATACAGGATCCAGATAAATATGCTATGTTTGTAGTATTTACCACAGCAATCACTATGAGGTTAGGACAGCACAGGATAGTGATTGGCTATATACATTAGGGAGAGATGTTGTTAATAGAGCTAAAAGCTCCCATAGAGTATTAAATGAAATACAGCCTTCTTATACAGAGGGTACCTCACAGCCTCAAAAAGGGAAAAAACTGTCCATTTCTCTAAGAATGCGCGTAGTTTCAGAGACATGCAACATAATTTTTCTTATACAGACATCACTTCCTGTCTAGCAAACTGGATTGTCTTCTATGGAGAAGGGAGGGGGGAGTAATGTGTGAGTCTAAAGAGTTTGTAATTGGCTAAGACTGTCACATGTTTTACAACAGCATATATTGGGTGTACTTCTTACACTTCCTGTCTTTTTTTTATTTGCTAAGTGTAAGATCAGAACCTATTGGATGTTAGTAAAATTCCACTTCCTTTTAGTGTCTACATGGAGACCCATGTAGCACTCTAGAGGTGTGGCTAAACCTACCATTTATAATTTTTCATTCAAACTTAGGGGTATCAAGTAAGTAAGTATAATTTATTCATTGTATATCTTTGTTTTGTATTTCAGTAACATATTAGTTGCTCCTAAAAAATCAATGCAATCTCCATAAAAATATAAATATATTTATATAAGGGATATATAGGAGCATTCCTATAATACACAGGGGCTGTAATACAGGGGGTCTAAAATTTATTGCATCAGGTGTGCTGCACAAAGCTTAAAAGGTATATACACTGGAAAATTGTTTTTTTAAATTGTCCATTAGTGGAAAATATATTAACCCCAACTATCATTATACCTTTCTTTTTATTGATCTGCCACCTATTCTTATTCAGTATTCAGTGCCTTACTGTCATAAACTCTTCTTTTGTAAGCAGTTTTGCTGTAGTGGAATGATTTGACAGGTGGTGTGCTGTATGCAGTTTAAAGGGCATGTCCACCCTAAAAGTAAACTTTGGATATAAGTAGGTAGCAGCTGCCCCCCCCAACGCCATAATATATATTTTTTAAATGCCCATATGTTTACTTACAAGCCCATTCTCTCCCGTGCCGTCTTCTATCCAGCTCCCTGCTTGCAGAAGTTGCAAAAAGGGGCTGGTCCGCCATCCGCGTCTGTTATTGGCCAAGACGCGACCAATCACAGACGTGGCTGACGTCATCGAAGACGCCGCGGGATAGAAGGGTCCGTAAGTAACTATCGGGGCAGTTTTTTCAAAATAATTATGGCGGTTAGGGTTGGGGAGCTTTACTACCTTATGTAACCAGGATTTCACGCTAGGAGGGAGGGGGGGAGGGCTTATTGCCCGAAATGGTCGTTCGTTCGTTCATCGCCAGGTCGGTCGGTCAACTATCCTGACCAAACGTCCATTTCGGCCGAATAAAGTGCCTACACACGGGTGATTATCGCCCGAAACGTTCTTCTCACACATCGTGCGTCGTGGGTTGGGACCTGCGATCACACGGGTGTACGAACCTTACGTTTGCCACATATTTATTTTTCAGTATACAAACCCTCACTTACACTGACTTTTCAGTAGGAGTTTATATTGTCTTCCCTTGTAGAGACTGATTTCAAAGACAGAAAATATATGAGTGTAAATGGCAAAGTATAAATACTCAAGAACCCTCAACATAAACTAAACGGTGAAATAACATGGTTTTGTACAGTATACATTCTGGACATCTCTGTACTTTAATGAGTCAGTTCTGAAGATTTGGATTTTTCTTCAAATGAAGTGCGTGTCTGTAATAACAAGACACCAGATTGCGTACTGGTTTAAATACATTTTCAGATTTTATATTGGCTTGCTTTAGATTATCAGATTGCAAGTTTGGCTTGGTCTGATTCAACAGACAGTGATGTCACTTTATCTTCAGATATCTCCTTTTGATTAGTGCAACATGTCAAATTGCCGTGTTGGCTTGATTCTAACTGCCAGATGTCCTACAGAATATTTTTCAGCTTTGCTAAAAAGTTCTGTTGGTTTAACCCACTTTCAACATTTCTCTTGTTGTCTAAATGTTTAGATTTTATATGGTCAGTATATGTATATTTAATGCCCATTGAACACAGCACCCTGCCCTGTGCCCAGTCCCAGTCCCTCAATGCCCATGTACCACTGCATATAGTATCAGACTATATAAACTAATGCAAAGCAATTTAAATAATTGATGATTATCAAATCTAGAAGGCTACAAGTAAGACGTGAAGCCACACTGTAGCTCGTACGAGCACCTTGGAAAAGGACACGCAAGCACGCACATAACTTGTGCTATTGCCTGCGCATTGCCGTGTGCATGCGTTGAGATTGCGCAATGTGCAGAATCGGAGCGCACGCGGGTTGTGTAAAAATGCGGATTCCATAAGCCCGATTAACGGATCGTAGCACACATCAGCGCACCTAGTGTGGCCACAATTGGGCCACACAAGTGTGCGCTTTTTAACGCAATCGAATCATGTGTTAGAACGCTTTGATGTGGCCTAGCCTAAAGCAATAAGCTAAGAAATTTTTGGGTAACTTTGTGACCAAGAATTATCAGGGGGACAAGAGGCTCCTCATCTGGATTACAAACAATTCTGGGCCAAGGTAAATATAAGAAAAGGACCTTGATTATTAGAATACCCCACAACCTAAGGCTCATTCATGGCAAACTAAACCTCTCCACAACCAGTGAGGTTTAGTATACCAAAAACAAAAGCAGTAATAAAACTGTAGGGTAAAAAAAAAGGGCAGATGAACAGGTTAATTCCAAAGGTATTCTTTGGAATTGACCTGGTGGTCTGTCCTTTTTTAATGGTTAATGGTCGGGGTAAACCAAAGGAGTAGTAGTAGTATACTTTTAATCAAATAGGGTATTCAGATACAAAGAGCGAAGAATCCAAATATTACACTTTACCAGCTCCACCACGCTGGATAACATAGTCCATGGATAAGTAGTTAAGTGTAACAAATGATGACACAGGACTGTGTAGTACAAGAGCTTTATTAACACGGAAACATGTGTACTAGTTTGGACAGAAGTCTATGGAATAGGTAAACCAAAGCCTCATTCATGGTAGTCCCAATGGATCCCAAGCTTTTAATTTGGCATTAGTACCTTAGGGCTACAAAATAAATATACCTGTACCTTCTAATGGAGATGTTTTCATAGTCAGAAAGTGGATGGCAACTGACTGCCCCAACCCAGCAACCTGGATCAACCTGATGAATATTCACAATATCATATACAAACACGAACTGTCATGGAAATTGTAACAAAATTTGGGAAATATGGACAGACTCTACATCACTACATGCACAGGACTTAGTCTGGAGAGGTGAAGTGAACTGACCAACTCAGGGGTGCGAGTTGGCACAGAAACCACACTTTTGACCTATGCAGTGATAACAACAACAAACAATGTAAACAATATTATCGAAAAGAAAAAGAACCGGCACTGTCTCATAGCGTAGAAATAGTAAAACAGACCCTTTATTAGACAATTAGCATGGGAGAGGTAAAAGGAAACTGTTGAAGTAAAAAAGTTATGGTTTACGTAGCCATATACAAAAGAGATGGTTATTGTGTAAAGAGATGAACGAGAACAAGGTTATGTGATTGTGCACCATCTCATCACCGGTAAATGCAGATGATGCGCCTATTGAGTAACTAGATGAAAAATTTTTTATAAAATAAAACGGTTTTAAAACATATTTGTACGTTATTCCCATCCAATTTTAATGTGTTAAAAAACGTGTTAGCTTTCAGGGGTTAAAAACAACAGAAGTCCAAACCAAGCTTTATTATGATTATAACTTAAAATCCACCTTCCTAGCTATACTTCTATTTACGGTGCATGCATAAAAGTCACCCAATAGCTTTTACTCAGCGCAGCTATTTTAAGGTTGGCACTAATACTAAGAATCTACAATACGTGATGGTTACAAAACATGTAAATTGAAGATCGCTATATAAAGAAAAGTTCATCCATGCAATCCTCATTCTCTGTAAATGCCCTACATTAAACCGACAATTTAATTACTATTTTAGAGATCTTAAAACTGTGAAAATGTGCATGTGCTTTTATACAGTGTAGCATGGCTATACCCATGTTTTATGGTGTTATAACATCTCCCATTTGGATCTGAAATTTCTCTCTCATCTCTCTTCCTGATTCTGCAGGTGGGCTTAAAGTGCCCACACTTCTAAATATTCTGTGTTTAGTGTAGGTGGACATGCCATGCTCAGCTGGTTGTCAGGGAAATGCAGAATGTTGAAAATGTTAGCCAATGAGAATTAAGTAGTTTTTTTGTTATATTTAGATATAGAGACTAAAGTACATGGACAATGGGATGTTGCATGCAGGGGTGTGGGAGCAGTGGTTCTATTGTGGCCACCCACTAATCAGAGCTGCATAGTACATTCAGTTATTATTAAGCACTATCAGGGTGAGGTCAATATCCCCAATTTGGAGATAGAATGGAGTTAACCCCATGATTCTGATGTTAATAGCGGGTTAGTGTGGGTTGTGTTTTTTTTTTTAACATTTTTTCAGGGCCTGTGATGGCACAGGTTCCCAGTTTTAAAAATGGAAAAAATGTTAGTTTTGCTTTACTTAGTTAGCGCCAGATGTGGCTGCAAGCAGAGGCAGGATCAGAAATGCCGGGGGAACGAAGTACCCTTCTGATAGTTTTTTTGGGTGGGATAGGGTCCACTACCCTACAGAAAAAGTTAAAAATGAAGGAGAGATACCCTTTAAAAATAACTTTTAAAGCATATTCATGTAAATTTATCAAGTGCAGTTTTAAGATAAATGAATACAACGAGCAATATAATATATTGTATTGTTTCTATCAGAGTATACAGATAAGGAAAATATAATCTTATTAAAGTCCTGATGGAGGATGTAAAGCAACAAGCAAATGACTGAGTCATTTGCCAAGTATTAGTAAGCAGACTGGACATGTACTGTATCTAGTTTAGTGTGTCATCAAAATAATTACTGTGAACCACGCCAAGTAGAGCAATAGCCATTTAGCCATATGGAATACAAGAGAAAGGAAGGACAGTAGCTGAGAATTAAATTGTGAAATGCTTGAATTAGAGTTTGAAACCTTTGAACCAGTAGTGATGATGGTAAAAAAGATGAACACAGATTTGCATTAAGTTCTATAAAATGAATGCAATCTCAAACGTTGATAGTTTCTAAGGCCCACACATTAATAATCTGTTAATCAGCTTGTGGACATTCTTTACATCTAAATATGTCTAAACTGGCATTGGATGGATCCTGTTGTAGAGCCAAGTGGTTTGTATCAATTTAAAGAATATATCATTTGAATTAATGTTGCTCAGCAACGTTTCAATGAACAATGGACAATTGACATACTTTACAAACAAGAAGAGAGTCCCACTCCAAACATGAATGTGTTTTATAGAAGGTGTTTAAATAGTGCATCACAACATCAAAATCACATTTGAGGGTGATTCCACTTTATATGGTGATGTGCAGTAACTATCCACAAGTTATATAGCCTGGTATCAAACAAGACTCCTCCTCAAAGGGAGTGTCCAATACAAAATGTCAAGTGGCAATAAATAATAAAAATATGAAGATATACAATAAAGAAATATCACAATTGTGTCAATGAATAAAAAAGGGCTTGATCTATATAAATTAAACGATATAAGGACATTTTTATTCATTGACACAATGTGATAGTTTCTTATGGATATCTTAATTTTTTTATATTTATTGCACTTTTCTCTTTGTATTGGGACACTCCCTTTTGAGGAGGTAGTCTTGTTTGATATTAACAAATGGGATAAGTTACTGACACATTGATGAAGGGGTAACACCCCGAAATTAGTGGTCACACATTCACTTTGGAGTGTGACTCTCATCTTTTTGTATATTGTATCCTATACCCCTAGGGGTGGGGGTTTGAGACATCTGCACCCTACAGGTGTGTGTGCATATGGGACTTTGCCTTGTGTTCAGATTTAGATGTATAAGTTTAAGAACTTGGTGGACGCAAAAACATGAAGCATAAGTGTCACATTTTCTGCAAAAAAGTGTTGAACAAAGGCAAAACATGAAAAAAACATAAAACTTAAATAAGTTTACTGTGATTTTTACATAATTAATTCCTATTTGTTGCTTTGCCTAACAATAGACCACAAAAGCTGAACGTTTAGTTCAGTTTTAGACATAAACACACAAACCTGTGGTCACTTTCTTTGTGAACTTCACCTAAAGTGTTTAGACTGAAGACATCCATTCCCCTTACATTCTTGTGGACTGCAGGAAGTTCAGGCAGCAAGAAAAGTCCTCCTCTACTAAACAATGTGGTCGTTTCAGCTGCTGCTACCCATTCCCTTCCAATTTTATTTCTAAGCACTGTCACAACACAATAATCTTTCAGAAGCCCAGTTTCTCAAAGTGTGTTTCCTTCCTACGTGATTCAAGCTTAGAGATGATCTGTTTTAGCACATTCTGCCTTCAGTCCCTAAATTACATTCAATCGTGCTGGTTTCGCCATTATCATTGCTGCCTCAAAAAAACATGCAAGATAAGAAAGTTATTTAATTATTTTGTGTGAGCACAGATATTTGCCATTAGTTAACGGCACATGGGACGTGATAGATAAAATGATTAGGGAATTAGATGTTTTTAAACTTTGCTACCGTATCATAAAGCTTCTGTATTCAAATATTACTTAATACAGCATCTTGGTATAATTACTATCACTAGTTATGAGCACAGTTGTGTTAATGCCGGTATGTATACAACCTGCTGATATTTCCTCTCTTCCTCACCATAAAAATATTACTCAAGCTAAGTTGTAATTAAGTTGATACTAATATGTTGAATTCATTGAAATTAGCACTTATGGGATCCTGGGAAGCCTCAGCCATAAAATTGTGAAAGCTTAGCATGTTTAACTAGATTGTAAGCTTACGGGGAGGGACCTCCTTTCCTCTTGTGGCAAAGCTCTAGCACTTCTATTTATAATTTACTGTAATATTTATGTACTGAAACTATCTATGATTTATCCCCCTTGTATGACTTTATTGGCCTTATTATATTTTATTACAGTACAGCGCTGCGTCCCCAAGTGGCGCTTTATCAAAAACTATACATACATACATGTTTTCATTATATGTGTTCGTGGGCAGTGAATTGATAATGTTAGAAGGATTATTCTCTGATTGCTCTATGCACTCATATAAGGGAAAAACATTTCCCCTAGTACCCACAGGTTTATTTTAGAAATCACCCAGCAACCACAGCAAAGGGAGAGGGTTAGACACAGCTTGTAGTATGTTTGTGAATGTTTTGTCTATTGGGAAAATGTTGTCTGGAGACTTTAGTTGCTTTGAATAGAATGCACTATCAGGGCGATGCACCAATGGGCACATCGCTCCTGATTGGAGTTGAAGTCACGCTAACTGTTGTTATATCGGTTAGCGTGACTTTAAACTCCTTCCTTGCGACGTTCCTTGCTTGTTACGGGCAGATTTTCCACACCCTCAGTCGGCCCCTGCACTACAGTATAGGGAGTCAGCTGTGACTATAAGGTTGTATGTCGATCGCAAGCGATGCCCTATACTTTATATACGGACAACCCTTGTGACTGTAGCCACTTCTTTTTAGATGACAGATTGAACCTGTAAGTTCTGTCTGTCATCTTTAAAAGATTGTACTGTTTGTACCAAATCTTAAGGCAAAAAGGATGTTTCTGGTAAAAGTATCAAGCAGGTCAAACATACAAAAGAAGTGAAAAAAAGAAGCAGCTCAAAAAGTAAAATAGAAGAATGGGAGGTAAAATGAAATAGCAAAGAGGGAATAAAAGTAAAAGAAGGAATAAATAAAGCACAGCTGGACACGTATCTTAATTCAGCCTTGCCCTATGCGATCCCAAACTGGCAGTGTCCGTTTGGGGGGTGGGATGGGGGTTGGGTAGATAGCCATCTTGATTAAAGAAGAATAACTATTAAAGGGCATGTCCACCTTGAAAAAAAAATTTGGTTAAACATTCCCCCTGTCCCCCAGCCCCAACCGCAATTTTTATTATTAGAAGTGTCCACAAGTTACTACCTTCTCTCCTCCGCTGCACTGCCAGGCCTTGCTTGCGAGAAAATGACTAGCGACGCAGGGCGGGACCGGCAGTCACGTCTGTGATTGGCTGAGCGGCAGCCAATCACGGACATGGCTGCGGGATTAAGTGCGGCGGCGGATAAGAGGGAAGGTAAGTAATGTTTGGGGCACTTTCTAATATAAAATATAGCGGTTGGGGCTGGGGGGGACAGGGGGAAATTATATGTAAAGGGTTTTACACTAGGGGAAGGAATCCTAATAGGGAGGGAGAGGGAGGGAGGGGGAGAAGGGCTACAGTACGCATGCCAAACTTCTCCCGGAGGCCAAGTAGGAGGCAGAGTCCTATATGGACTTGTATCCTCCGGTGGGCAGTTTTGGGACTTTGGAGGGGACTACAGGAGAACCATATGGAGCTGGGATGTAAGGTAAGGATTTATTACAATAATGATGGGGCCATTACTGGGGGGATTATAGTTTTGGGGGTGAAAATGCCCTTTAAGCCAAATGCAAAGGTCCATACCAGCAATGATTTTATTGTATCAGGACAAGAAAGGGAAGAAAATGCATGAGGCTGGTATACAGTAGATGAGGCTAATTAAGGTATGGTGTGTCATTGGGTGGGACTAACGTTCCTGAGATGTTTATTATCTCTGGCAACATTATTGCAGGTGTTAGTGTGTTTTAGACAAGGAGAGGGTAAAAAAAGAAAGCAAACATTTTCTATTGTTTTCAACACTTATGGAAGTTCACTGATATATTGATTTAACATATTTCTTTTTAATAAATGTGGAGGAAACCATCTTTGTACTTTTTTCTGCCAGAACATATTAAAAATCATTACATTTAATGAGCCTTCATTTTTCCACACTGAATGGAATTTTACCAACCCTAATCCACTTATTATTAAGGATGTCTTTCTGTTTTGCATATTTATACTGACAAACCTGAGGGAACCAGTGATCATTAATTCATTAAAGATGTTTCTATCCATCTATTGTCAATCCACACCAATAAGCTTTCACCATTTGCTTGTTAATGTTACACACTTTCAAATACCCTTCACAGCTAGACACAAGTTATTATGAATTTTTTGAATAAGTTTCATCAAGTTTTTAAAGTAATTAAGACATAACTAGGTTGTTGGTTTGAGTTGGGCTAGTCTTATTTATATTTCTGTTTTCAATGTGTTAATACAATATCAGGGAGATTCAATAAAAGTTCTTATGTTATAAAAATGGTGCTAATTTTGCCCCAACCATCTTATTTAACATTTGAAAGCTAATATCTGATTGGTTGGGGCAAAATTAGCACCATTTTTAATGATAAGAATTTTATTGGATTCCCTGTATATATTTTAAAGGAAGAACCAAACTTATTTTTTTAATCCTAATATTAAAGCTTTTCTCTCAAAACCTATAAATTGTAAGATTCTTCACTAGTTGCATTTAGTAAGTAAAGATCTTGTAAAAAAAGAAGGCTTCCATGTTGTGCCAGTACAACCCACAGCCCATGACATCAGCAAACAGCAACACCCCCTTACCCCAGTATTCACTGTCTCTATGCACAGACTGTTTTCTATGCAGATGCTTTTACATCAATATGGAAGTTCCTGATAGGCTTTGAAAGTTATTTTTATACCTTTCAGTTTATTTACCAGTTACCAGAGTGAGGTGCTGGAAATAAACTGCAGGGTAACAGACAGCTTTCAAGTCCTAAAATGGACTTCCATATTGGTATAGAGATATCCGTATGACATTTTTTTTTTTATTATTCTGTTCCTAGTAAAAGATAAACTTCCAAATGTTTCGGATTTTCTATCATGCAGGGGCGATGCACCTGGTAAGGCAGTCAATTCACATTCAAAAATGTCCAAGGTTCAAATCCCCAGACTTACCCTTTTTCCCATTATGTTCCTAGAAAAAGATAAGGTTGTACATGTGCTTGGTATCACTATTAGGATAGGGGTAAGATCTCTGCATTTAGAAAGTCAGATTTCATGTACTAGTTCAGGCAGCTTCAATTCCCCAGATTTCCTTTTATTTTTTTTACCAGTATGTTACTATTTGTTTCTTACATTCCTATTATTTAAAAAAAACACTGTAAAGTTTACTTTTCTTTTTGTATGAAAGGATTACATAATTGTTAAGACAGGAGCATGAAGGTTTGAAAACAAAAAAAAAATGTTCTGTGTCAGGGAGAGGGAGGATCTCTGTGTGTGGGTGGTCAGCTTTAGAAGCAAGGCGTGCCAACTCTCTTTTTTTGATCTGTTTGAGTACTACAGAGTATGTTCATGTACGGCCACACATAGCTGGGGTTTTACCAGCTAAGGTGGATTATGGAGCTGACCACTAGTACCCCACCGGTTAATTTCATAAATCACCCAGCAGCTTTAGCAAAGGGAGAGGTGGAGACACAGGCTTGCTTCATGTTTGCTAAGTCTATTGGGACAATGTTGTTGGAGACTTTCTTTAAATACAATGCACTATGTGCTCTGTAGATAAGCAAAAGATAAATTCACATTTTGTAGGGACATTTCACAAAATGTAGGGACAAGAAATATAAATAAAGCTTACTAGCTAGTAAGGATGAAAACTAGGTGCTGACGTGCCATTGCAGACACGCACAGGATGCACAACAATGTCTGTTATGGACAACATTTGGTTTGTTTATGAGCCAGACGGATTATTGACACCATTCCAAATGCCCCCACAAACAATTTTTATGCATAATGGCACTTGGTTGGGCTGTTGTTTGTAGCAGGTTGTGCTGCAAAACCATATCTGTCTAGGTATAGATTTAAAACCTTCAGATTGAGTTCTTGACAAAGAAAATAATAAAGTAAAACTTTTATTAGCAAGGCACCAGAGAATGTAACATATACATAAGTGAAATAATTTACTTTAAAGAAAAATCAAATATTTGCCTTTTGTCCTGTTACAAAAAAATAAAATTGGGATGTTCAAAAGACTTACCTTGACTTATAGTGTGAAGTCAATGTACCGATATTCATATGCAAAATCACATCTTAGTTTCTACATGCGGTCGCTTGAGTGTAGATTAGAATAGATATTCCCAGGTCTGTCGCAGTTTCTCTAATTTGTTTAGCCCAAGCCCATTTATGTGGTGCTAAAAACAAAGAAAGAAAAAATTAAGGTGAATCGTCTTCTTCTTTTACATTGAAAATGAAGCTTCTGTTTGCCTGTTTGATAAGATCAGAAGATGAAATGAGAAAAATGGGGCAGCTGCCATCGTATCAGCGAACAATTATTTTTCGCAGCTCATTAAAGATAAGACATGCACGTTAAGAGTTTGAATATTTAGATAATTTAATAAACCTAAAAATTACAGCCTACTGAATAAAACACTTTTGTAATTTTATTATTTCAATTGTCCTTAAATTATTAGCTTTTGTAAGCACTAACTACAAAATAAAGGATTCAGTTGGTTTTGTCAGTTTTTTCCTTTAGAGTCAATGTAAGCACAAGTATTTTGCTTTTGAATTCATTTGAGATAGTTGCATGTAGATTACAGTGCAGGTTCTATTGTTTATTTAAGGGAATGTCCACCCCAAAACTATAATCCCCCCATAATGGCCCCCCATGTAGTGTAATAAAATTTTACCTCACATCCAGTCCATATGGTTCTCTGTAGCCCCCCCAAAGTCCCAAAACTGCCCCAGGAGGATAGCAAGGTCCATATAGGACTCTGCCTCCGTCTCGCCTCAGGGAGTAATTTGGCATGCCTTCTCCCCCTCCCTCCCGTTTCGCGATCCCTCCCCCTACACATTAAAACCCCTTGCCATACATTAGGGTCCTTCCCAGCCCCAATCGCTAAAAAACAATTTTAAGAAAGTCCCCCGAACTTACTTACCTTCCCTCTATCCCCCGGCATTCTGAGAGAGCCGGCAGCCGCATCCGGATTGGCTGCTTCTCAGCCAATCACGACGTGGCTGCCTGCCCGCCCCCTGCTTGCCGGGCATGCGTCAGAGGAGAGGGGAAGGTAATAAAGATCGGGGCACTTTCTTAAAATTATTTTATAGCGGTTGGGGCTGGGGGATGGCATACTAGCATATGGGCAAAATGTTGTATAGGGTGGACATGCCCTTTAAAACATGCCAGAAAAAATTGCACTTTCAGGATATTGCACTTTCAGGATATTTGAACATTGGCCTCGGGACTAAAAACAGCCTTATTAAAGGGCATGTTCACCCTCACCAGATACTTTTAGCAGCAGCAGATTAACGACCACTTCCTGGTTTCTAATTCTCTATAGAGGGTATTATAGTGCATACCCTCAGCGATTTGGGTTCTGGGGGTCAGCGATTTGGAGTTCTGCAGCGGGGGATTCGCCACAAAGGTAAATATTGGCCACCGCACCGAGTTATTGATTGAAGAATGGGAAGTAAGCATAGCTCCTTAACATTCCGCGCGTCAATAAGTACATTAAACTATTCCATTTGAGTGATTCATTAATTTGGCTTGAAAAAGCCAAATAACTGTTCTTTCTATTCTTCTTTTCTTTTTCTTTTCTTCAGTTTTATTCTTCCGCTTTTTTTTGGACCCATATCTCCTCCCAAGTTTTGAGCTAGAGACATGAAATTCGGTACAGATGTGCGGGGGGATATTGGAGAAGTGTGCTATCTTCAGCTAAGGAATCCGCGGAACGTTACACGTTATCGGCGAATACGGACATTTTTCCCCATAGACTATAATGGTAACAATCCTCAAAATGGGATATTTCAAACAGTTTTTCATGGTCATAAATCAAATGTGTGATACCCCAACCCCACACAGACCCAGGTACACCCACCTACTGACCTACCCTTCCATTCCCATGGAAGCCATATTTAAAGGGTAACTAAAGTCAAAAAAATAATTTAGATTTATCCTCAAAAAAAGATTAGTTTTTTATGGTTATAAACACAAAAAAAGAAATACCCCTCAACCGACCCAGCTACACACACCTACTAATCTACTTATCCATGACTGTGGCAGCCATACTTAAGGGGTAACAAAGTAAAAAAAAAACTAATTTAGATTTATTCTCAATAAAAGATAGTTTTATGGTTTGTAAACACAAAAGACATACCAACCCTCAAACAGACCCAGGTACACAGTCTACTGATCTTACTATCCATTCGGTGGCAGCCATATTTAAAGGGTAACTAAAGTCAAAAAAACTAATTTAGATTTATCTCAATAAAGATAGTTTATGGTTGTAAACACAAAAAAAGACATACCCCCTCAACCAGACCCAGGTAACACACCTACTGATTCTACTTAGCCATTACAGTGGCAGCCATAACTTAAAGGGAACTAAAGTAAAAAAACTAATTTAGATTTATTTCTCAATAAAAAAATAGTTTTATGGTTGTAACACAAAAAAAGACATACCCCTCAACCAGACCCAGGGTACACACACCTACTGATCTACTTATCCATTACTGTGGAAGCCATACTTAAAGGGTAACTAAAGTCCTGAATACCACTATTTCAATACAGGGATAAGTTCATAAGCAAAAACATGGATGTGCTATGGGATCTCCAGTTTCACCTATTGTGGCCAACCTTTACATGGAGGATGGTAGAAACACCAGGCGCTTAATACTTGTAAGGGCTTAGCACCCAGCCACTGGTTCAGATATATTGATGACCACTGGGTTAAAATCCACCAGAAGGAAGTACAAGCTTTCACAGGAAACACTTAATGCGGTGGACCAAAACATTAAATTCACAAGGGAAGAGGTACAAAACAACAAACTGGCTTTCTTGGATGTTGGTAGAAGTTAAGAAAATGGTAAACGGAAGTAGAGGTTTACAGAAAAACCAAACACACAAGATCAGTATTTGATGTTGACTCCACCACCCTTTAGATCACAAGCTGGGTGGTCATCAGAACCCTGCAACACAGAGCCGAGAGAACATCCCACTAGCACAGAGGCGAAGGCTAAAGAAATGAAACATCTCAAAGGAGCCCTTTAAAACTTGTGGTATCCACTGGGCCTTTGTCAAAAGAAGTAGAAGTAAGAAAAAACACAAATACCAACAGTTGAAGGGGAAAAGCAAGACAGGAGGAGAGAACATGGTCATCCCATATGTAGCAGGGGGTCTCCGAGAATAAGAAGAATTTTCAAAAAACATCGTATCCCTGTGTGCTTTAAAACCGAGCAACACGCTGAGGCAGCATTGGTACATCCAAAAGACCCAATACCAAACACAAGAAAAGCGACATCATATATGCGGTGCAGTGCACGTGAAGAATGTCTGATTTGTATGTGGGGGGACCAAAACAGCAACTGATCAACGTATGGCCCAGCACAGAAGAGCCAATTCCTCGGGTCAGGACTCAGCCGTGTATCTGCATCTTAAGGATAAAGGACTACCTTTGAAGATTGTAATGTTAACATACTGCGAAGGAACGTGACTGGTTCAAGAGAGTGTTAAGGAGGCCATTTATGTGAAATAAGAAACCAAGCCTAAATGAGGTGGGGGGGTTCGGACACCACTGTCTGCCATGTACAATGCTGTTTAACACCTTACTCTGGGCGTTCCTATAACACCTCTTGCCACTATCTAATCACACCCTTAACACCTGGGGTGAATGCTAATTGGGATTTCCAGGGTACATAATTGCCACAGATTCTGTACAAGTCATTCTGAATTGAGAAAGCCAGTCGGGATGACTGCGAACAAGTCGTTCAGAACTACATTCACAGTCCAGTTGATCTAATTGAATTACAACAGATAGTGTAATAAAGTCAAAAAAGCTATTTTTGATCAATAATCAAAAAAATTTGTTCTTTTAACCACCAAACGTGATACAGGTATACAAAGCTACTGACCTACCTCATTACTGTTGCAGACATACTTAAAGGGTAACTAAAGTCAAAAAAATCTAATTCTGACCAATCATCAAAAAAGTTTTTTTAAACGCTCAACCCGACAGGGTACAACACACTACTGATCTACTGATCCATTTACGTGGCAGCCATACTATAAAAGGGTAACTACAGTCAAAAAAGCAAATTGTGATCAATAACAAAACTTTGTTTTTACCACAACGTGATAAAGTTGATACACAGATACTGACCTACACCCCTCCAATTTACTGTTGCAAGCCATACTTAAAAGGGGTTAGCTAACATTTCTAAAAAAAACTAATTTTGACCAATCAAAAAAGTTTTTTTTTCTTTAACTCTCAACCCGACACGGGGTACACACACCTACTGATCTACTTATCCCATTACTGTGGCAGCCCTACTTTAAAGGGTTAACTAAAGTCAAAAAAGCAAATTTTGACCCAATCATCAAAAAAGTTTAGTATTTTATCCCCCAAACCCTGATATGAATACACACACACCAACTGACCTACATTTAATGCATGTGACATCTGGATAAGGGTAAGTAAAAACAGCAATTGTAATCATCATTGACATATTGAGTTTAAATTCTGCAGAAACAACACACAAATTCCCTTCCAAAATGCAGTTCTTTCAAGCCAAATTCAAAGTTATACTTAAACTTTGCCCTTTCTAGTTTATAACTGTGATTCCTTTATAATGTGAGTGATTCCTTATAAAGTGATTCCTTATAAAATATTCAATATATTTATATATATATAATATATTTATTTAATATATTCAGGTAAATTACATGTTACTGCAAAGTCATACTATGAACATTACACAGGTAATAAATAATATAAGTAAACAGGTGTGTGGAGTTCTACAGCCCAATACCATGATACAATAGGAAAGAGGACCCTGCCCAAAGAGCTACAGACTAGCGGATATGAGGGTGGACATAAGGTGACGGGAAGCGGTAGGATGTAAATAGGATTGGGCCAGTGGAGAGTGGAGTGTGAAAGGCGGGTTTGGATAATATTGGGTAGTATGTTTAGCCGGTTATATGCTAGCCAAAGAGATGGGTTTTTTTAAGGTTACATTTGAAGGTGTTAAGGGATAGTACGTGACTGACAGGACGAAGTAAGGGAGTTCCAGAGAGAGGGGCAGAACGATTAAAGGCCTGACTGCGGGCTATGGGAAGACCCGGTGACCAGGGTGAATGAGAGGAGGGTATTGTTGACGGACGTGGGACGGTTGCACCTGGGACGGTTAATGCGAGATCAGCTCTGAGAATATGGAGGGCCTGTGTTGGACAGGCTTTATAGGATAAGGTAAGCAATTTGAATGCTTGATGGGAAAACCAGTGGATTGGACTGACAGAGAGGAGAGGCATTAGAGAAGCGAGACAGAAGAGAAATGAAGAAGCCCGGGCATCAAGAGTTGAGATGGATTGAAGCGGGGCAGGCGGTTCTTTGTAAACAAACAGGGAGTATGGTACAGTAGTCTAGCTGGGGGATATGATTAGGGCATGCACCTAGGATTGTAGCTCATTCGAGAGGACAGCGGTTCGAATGCGGGAGGTGTTTTGAGTTGGAGCGGACAGGAGTGGCAAGCGACAATTGACATGGGGTTGAAGGAAAAGATCGGAATCTAGTGTTATTTCCAGGCAGGGGACATGAGGGAGATGGGGATATGGTTGTTGTTAAGTGTTGTTAGTATGAATAGTAAAGACTAGGGAGGGGAATGATGTGAGGATGGGAAAAAGGGACAAGTTCAGTATTGTACATGCTTAGTTTGCGGAAGCGGGCGGACATGAAGGCAGAGATGCACTAAGCAGTGGGACTGGGATGCAGTGTGGAGAGATCTGGGGCGAAAGAAATATAAATTTTTTTTTTTTTTTTTTTTCTTTTTTTTTTTTTTTGGTCTCATCAGCATACAGGTGATACTTGGAACCCAAATTAATTAATGAGTTGTCCCAAGGGGGGGCGCCATATTGTAGATGGAGAAAAGAGAGGACCGAGTAATGAGCCTTGAGGGACCCCACAGGGGGTGGAGCTAATTTCAGAGACACTAAGGACCAAACAGAGAGGATAGGAGGATAGCCACGAAAGTAAGTGTCCTGGATACCTAGGAGCCAGGATCTGAAGAAAAAGACTAAGTTGGTAAAGGATGATCAACATTTTTAAAAGCAGACGGGACCGAAATTTAAAAACAAAATAAAATATTCTAAATCCAAAGGGGCGGCCGGCGGGGGGGCGGGGGGGCGCCGGCGGGGGGCAAGAAGAAAAAAAGGAAGAAGAAGGGTGAGAAAAAAGATAGAGAAAAAGAAAAGAAAGGAATGCTGTTTTTTAGAGTTTGAAACCTATTAGAAAGACAGAAGAAAAGAAGAGATATAGATATAGACAGACAAGAAAGAAGAAAAAGAAGAAGGAAGAAGAGAAAAAAGAAAGGAAAGAGAAAAGAAGAAAGAAAGAAAGGAAGAAAGAACGAAAGTAGAGAAAGAAGAAAGAACAGAAGAAAGAAAGAAAGAAAAAAAGAAAGAAAGAATGAAGAAAAAAAGAAAAAGAAAGAAGAAAAGAAGAAGAGAAGAACAGAATAAGAAAAAGAAAGACAGAATGAAAAAGGAAAGAGAAGAAAAAAGTAGAAAGAGAAGATAGAAAGAAAGAGAGAAAGAATGAAAAAAAAATAAGAAAAGAGAAAAAGAATGAGAAAAAAGAAAGAGAGAAAAAGAAGAAGAAAAGAAAAAAAGAATGAAGATGAGCCAAAGAAGAAAAGGAAAAAGCAAAGAAAAGAATCAGCCAAGAAAGAAACGAATAGAAAGAAGAAGAAGAAAGAAGAAAGAAGAAGAATGCAGAAAAGAAAGAAAGACGAAAAGACAAAGAGAAAGCAGAAGAAAGAAGAAGAAAAGAATAGAATAGAGAAGAAAAGAAAGACAGGCAGAAAGGGCAAGTAGAGGGGGGCGAGAAAGAAGGAGAGCTAGAAGAAAGAAAAGAAAAGTAAGAATAAGGAAAGAAAAGAGAAAGAAGAGAAGAAAGAAGAAAAAGAAGAATGAGAATAGAGAGAGAAAAGAATAGGAGAGAAAAAAGAGAATGAGCAGAGAAGAAGGAAGAAAAGGAAAGAAAGAAAGAAAGACATAGAAGAAGAAAAAACAGAAAGAGAAAACAAGAAAGAAAGAGAAAAGAAAGAAGGAACAGAAGAAGAGAAAAGAGAAGAGAGAAGAATAGAACGAATAGGAATAAAAAGAAAAGAAAGAAGAAGAGAAGGGGAGAAAGAATGAAAAAGAAGAAAAGAAGAGGAAGAAAAGAAAGAAACGAGAAGAGAAAGAAGAAGAACCTGAACGAATGAGAAGAAAGAAAGAGAAGAGGAGAAGAAAGAGAATGAGCAAAGAGTAGTGGACCTAGATTGTAGAATAAGTAAAATCATTGGTCACTTTAGTGAGGGGCAGTTGGCAGTGTCCGTGGAGTGGTTAGGCCGAAGCCTGACTGGAGTAGTTGTCAAAGAGATAGTAGCCAAGACAGGTGATAACATAGGTCTGCATGTTAGATGTGTCTTCCAGTAGTTTGGAAAGCAAAAGGGAGAAGGGGAGAGAGAAAGAAGAGAGAGAAAGGCAGTAACTGGAAAGAGAAGACGGGTCAAGAAGGGTTGTTTAGGTTATCGGGGATACAACCGGCACAGGTTTAAAATATAGAGGGGAAAAAATACACGTGGATAAGGGACAAGTAGAGAGTGTGAGGGCTGGAATGAAGGAAGAGGAGAAGCGGGGGGGGAATAAGAGTGAGATGGGGGGGAATGGGGTTAAGGCAGGTGGTTGAGACGTGTCCTGGGATAGGAGGAAGAAAGTCCCGGTTTTGTTATAGTGGTAAGATTGTTAGGGGGCAAATAAAGGATTAACCAATGAGGGGTGAAAGGAGGCTGACAGTGTTCAGTGGTAGGGGGTAGGATGGGTGGGCAACAAGAGATGGGGGGCAACAAAGGGAGGTTGGGCAACAAAGGGAGGTTGGGCAGTGCAAAATGTAGTGGGTGGAAGCTGTATGGATAGAAGAGAGGCTAGGGTGCACAGGAAAAACACCTTCGGCTATCTCATTTCTCTTTAAATATGAGACTGTATTTATCAGCTGATAAAACAGGGGTGGGTGAGGAGCTGGCAAACAGAGCAGGGAGTTAGTTAGTTGCAATACTTTGAAGAGGGTTTGGGGTTTGTGTGTTAGTTAAGGGATTGGGGAAGGAGGATTATTTAAGAGGATATGAGTGAAGAGAAGATAGTAGTTTTTGTTTTGGCCTAAGGACAAATACCTCTGATCCTGATAAAAGGCAATTTTAAATTCGAGAAGAAAAAGGAAAGTCGTTATTTTTGGTACTCTGTTGCCAGTGCAATCGGGCTATACGGGATTGCCGTTTTCAACTTTTTAATCTGGTCCGTAAGCCATGGTTGTGGGTTCTTGCGACCAAGACGACGGCGGGTGATAAAGGAGCCAAAGCAACATTGGAAACAGTGTTAGGTAGTGACAGCTGCCCAAGGCATAGGGTCAGAGAAGGAGGCATAAGAGTTAAGTTGTTGGAGAGGGTAGAGAGCATTTGGGGGTGAGATTAAGCACGTCTTTGCATCTGTCCGATTGTTGTTAGGGTTTCAGCCGGGACAGTGACACAAGATTTTAAATTGAGAAGATTAAGATTGACAGAGGAAGGGGAGCGCTGGAGAAGTTAGAATGGAGCAGATCAGTTGTGTGCCCATTACAATGGGTTGGGCAGAGGACCATGGGGTAGGACCAAGGGAGGAGGTAAGGAGAGGAGATGTTAGTGATATGATATAAATATGATTCCTTTACTCTAAGTGATTACTTACTAAAGGTGATTCCTTTATTATGTGATTCTTTATAATGTATTCACCTACTAAAAGTGATTCCTTTTTAAATGTGATTACTGGAATTAATGTCTCCTTTACTAAAGTATTTCTTTATAAGGTGATTCCGTTATTAACGTTGATTCCTTTACTAAGCGTGGATGCTTTATTTTAAATGTGATTCCTTTATTAATGTAATTCCCTTACTAAAGTGAATTCCTTATTTCTATGATTTCCTTTCCTAAAGTGATTCCTTTATAAACGTGATTCATTTCTAAAGTGGATCCTTTAATAATGTGATTCCTTTATAAATGTGATTCCTGTACTAAAGTGATTCCTTATAAGTGTGATTCTTTATTAATTGTGATTCCTTTACTAAGTCATCCTTTATTAATGTGATTCCTTATTTAGTGATTCATTTATTAATGTGAACTCCTTTACTAAGTGAGTCCTTTATAATGTGATTCCTTACTAAAGTGATTCCTTTATTAATGTGATTCCTTTTAATGTGATTGCTTCCGTAATTAATGTGATCCTTTATTTATTCTTCCCTTTATTAAATGTGACTCCTAATAAAGTGATTCCTTGATAAGTGGTGATTCTGTTATTAATGTGATTCTTTATAAAGTGAGTCCTTACTAAAGTCGATTCCTTGATTAAGTGATCCTTTACTAAAGTGATTCCTTTACTAAAGTGATTCCTTTTTAATGTAAGTCCTTTAATACTAAAGTGATTCCTTTACAAATGTGATTCTTTACTGTATTTATATGATTTGCTACAAGTGTGTAGGCTCTTTTAAAAGCCATTGAACAAAAAATAATCAAAATTATCAAAACCCTAAAGATAATTGCACATTCAAACTGATTTTAGACCTTACAGCATTCGATCGCACTACACTCAAATAATGGTCCAATTTTGGGTGACCTAATGCAAAAAAAAGGAATTGGATTTTAGAAAGTGAGATTTTTGACACGAACTTGAGAAGGGTGGAATATAACTCCAAAGGAATATCTATAGTGGCATAAGTAATTTTTGTATTTTTGTGCTTAACACCCGCAGTTGTGAAATCAATTTTGCAACTCCCCCCTATTCCAACTCAGAGGTATTCAAAGGTTAATAAAACCTATGACTTCGACCATTTGTGAAAGTATTTCCCCCACCTCCACTGACTTAAGCTTCACAGGCAGGGTCTAACTCAGTAGGTATCTGTTCAAAGTAAGAAGGTTGAAAAATAGTGTGAATAGATGGTTGAATTAAAGACATACGTCCATCCAGTTCACCTACTCAGCAATACCCAAATTACCTGCCTAGCTGGCTGATACCGAAAAAAGGCAAAAAAAACCACCAGAATTATGAAGGTAAAAAAAAATCCTTCATGACTCCAAGGGGCAATTCAGAAATATCCCCGAATCTATTCTACTACTCCGGAAACATTTTCCGAACTTGAAGCCTAAGCTTCTTTTCTTTAAGTCTTATGGCATATCCGAGTCCTCTACATGTTATATTGGTGAACAATGCCCCAGTGATTGTATGTCTGTTAAGTAATGATTTATACACAGTAATCATATCACCCCATTCATCTTTTCTCTAGTTTACATAATTGTAAGTTATTCAAATGAATCCGGTGTACAAAAAGACACTTGGGAATGGAAAGGGTTCAGAGAAGGGCAACAAAATATAAAGGGAATGGGGGGAGCTTGATATGGAGGAGACAGATTGGATATAAACTGGCATGACCTCATTCATCCAGGTCATGGTAGATCTGTGTATTCAATTAGATCAACTGCGACTTAAAGCTTAGTTTCTTGAAACGTTTCCTGGTCATCCGATTGCTTTCTTCAATTCAGAATGGAACTTGTACAAGAATCGTTGGCAATATAAGCAACAATTCAAGGGACTTATATTGGCAAAGATTCTTGTACCAGTAATTTTTGGGAATGCGAAAGCTAGTGGATGCACTAGCAAAACGTCTTCAAGAACTAAACTTTAGTCCAGTGACAAACTGAATTACAACAGATATACATATGGACGGATGGAATGAGGTAATCAAGCTTTATGCAATCTGTCTTCATATTCAAGGCCTCGTCCCTTTATTTCTTTTAGTTCACAGCTTTTTAGTCATATTGAGTCAGCACTATTAACAACTACACTCTGCAATCCTATCCATCCACCAACTTTCAATCCATGTAACAAATGTGCCACCCCAGTCCAAACAGACCGAACTCCATACATTAGTTGCTTATGGGGGATCTGTATCAAAAGCCTTAGAGAAGAAGTATAACAATATCTATGCTATTGCCACAGAGTCTAAAATTCTACTCACTCCTCATAAAATCAAAGCAAGTTTGTTTGTTTGACAAGATCTATTCCTCCTAAATACATGTTTGAATATTTCTTATAATGGTCAATTCTTGAAACGTACTCTAGATATGTTACCATATCAATTTTTCAGTAGCTTTCCCCACCACTTAAGTTAAACTTACAGGCCTGTATTAACCCCAGCTGGAAAACAACTACCCTTTTTGAATATTGGAATTACTTCCAGTTATTGTCCAATCCAGAGGCACACTCCAGACATTAGGGAATTCATGCAAAAAAACAAGAAACAATGGCCTCCTAGAATAAAACTGGAAATGTTGTAATTTTAAACGAAAATGAATTTCTCTTCTTGCCTATATCCTACCTTGTCGTGCTCTTGTTTTCCATGGGTGTCAGATTTTCTCTGCAGGATCCCCACTTCCACATCCCCACTCTGTTACCTTCTCACCACTGTCTAAATCACGGCTGCCAGACAAGCCTACAAGCCCCGGCAACCCCCCGTTAGTTATAAGAGTGTGTGTAAGTTCAACCTCCTGAAAATTAGGACCCACGCACCTTGCACTCCGTTTCATTTGTTTCTACATTTTACCAACATGCGTACACCTTCAAGCTGGAGACATCTTTGTTCTCTTTTCTATTTCTCTCTTTTTTTTTTATTTTTTTCTTTCTTTTCCGGTGAGTGAAAGCCTTTTATTAGTCACACCGCTAACTGGTCCCTCTGCCATACTTCATCACAAATCTCTACTTTGCTCTTTGTTTATCTTCCTATCATTGCATTACACATTTGTCTGATTTTTCATTGTGACCAAGACCTACACATGAACATATCAATTATACTTTATTCGATGGTGCAAAATTCAGCACGACTCTTGTTTTACTAATTTTCCGTATCCCCAATCCCCATTAAGGTACCACCCCTCAGGATACTCACATCCTTCGGGGACATTTGGCCCCTGCTGATTTCATTGATCCACTTACTCTTATCTCCTAGGGACCCCTCAAACCACAATTTACGATCAACCCTCTGATATGTGGCCCTACATATTTTAACACAAGGACCAACATTCGAATGCATTTCTATATCGTAGGCGGTGGTTGATTCTGTCTATTTACACTCTGGCCCTTCATCCTACCTACTGGATTTTTGTTAACACACTTTGCCGATTTTCCTTTTTGTGAACATTTTTTCCCCGGACTATTGCTTTTTCCTGTCGGTATCTTCTCCTATTCTTTAATCTAATGGCTAACCTCTTTTCCATCCGTCGATATACAGGACTTTTCGTGCTCGCCCCTTCCTGCCTCCCCCCTACTCTGGACCACTCCCTTCCTCCTTGATTCACTGTTGATATCGCCATTCATTTTTGTTTCATATCATTCAAACGCAAAACCACATCAACATCCTTCACCACCTGCTCCGATCGGCATAGGTACACTTTTCACCCAGATGCGACTTGCCCGACACCTTTCTTACACACTTTAACAACCAGTTTTGGTGCCCCCTGTCGTATAACCTTTTCCCTTAGTCAGATTCATCTTTACTTGGTCTCATTTCCAAATGTCTGCACCGTCTTCCTTTTCCATCATCCCCCTTCTTTGTCATCTTCCCCCTTGGTCGGTATCTTTTCCGCCTTCCTGGTAGTCTTACTCTATATTTTATTATAATTACTGTAAGTATCATTATTCTTCACTTAGTGTGTGCTGTTTTACTCTATACCTATCGCCTCCATCCCCCCATTACTCTCTTTTTACCATTCCCCTGGTCTTTTTTTATTCTCTGGTCTTCCCCTTTTTCAGCCCTAGTTCTTGCTGAGCTTTGCCACACCCCGTCTTCCTACGAAACTGGTTTTTCCCACATGTTGCCCCAATGCTTCGTTGTCACGACCACTGCCCTATTCCCCACATCTACCTGCCTGGGGGTTGTGACAATTCTCCTCTTATTTTCGTAATTCTTAACAGAATTTTGTATCAGCTTTACCCCTCTGTTACTCCATTATTCCATGGTGTCTTGTGATAACAAATGGACCCCCTCACTTCGTGTGTGTTCTCCATTTTGTTTTTAGCTTAGTCGTTCGCCCTCCAAGCATAAACATTGTTACCCTCAATTCCACTTTATATATTCCCCCGCACTCCATGGTATTTCATGCGTTATCGGCGAATTTACGGACATTTTTCCCCATAGACTAATATGGTAACAATCCTCAAATGTGGATATTTCAAAACAGTTTTTTTCATGGTCATAAATACAAATGGTGATACCCCCAACCCCCCACACAGACCCAGGTACACCCAACTGACCTACCTTTCCATTCCCATGGAAGCCATATTTAAAGGGTAACTAAAGTCAAAAAAACTAATTTAGATTTATCCTCAAAAAAGATAGTTTTTTAGGTTATAAACACAAAAAAGACATACCCCCTCAACCAGACCCAGCTACACACCTAATAATCTACTATCCATTACTGTGGCAGCCATACTTAAGGGGTAACTAAAGTAAAAAAAAAACTAATTTAGATTATTCTCAATAAAAGATAGTTTATGGTTGTAACACAAAAAAGACATACCACCCTCAAACAGACCCAGGTACACGTCTACTGATCTACTTACCATTACGGTGGCAGCTATTTAAAGGGTAACTAAAGTCAAAAAAACTAATTTAGATTTATCCTAATAAAAGATAGTTTTATGGTTGTAAACACAAAAAAGACATACCCCCTCAACCAGACCCAGGTACACACACCTACTGATCTACTTATCCATTACAGTGGCAGCCATACTTAAGGGTAACTAAAGTAAAAAAACTAATTAGATTATTCTCAATAAAAAATAGTTTTATGGTTGTAAACACAAAAAAGACATACCCCTCAACCAGACCCAGGTACACACACCTACTGATCTACTTATCCATTACTGTGGAAGCCATACTTTAAAGGGTAACTAAAGTCCGAATACACCTATTTCAAATACAGGGATAAGTTCTATAAGCAAAAACATGGATTTGCTATGGGATCTCCAGTTTCACCTATTGTGGCCAACCCTTACATGGAGGAGGTAGAAACACAGGCGCTTAATACCTGTAAGGCTTAGCACCCAGCCACTGGTTCAGATATATTGATGACACCTGGGTTAAAATCCCCAGAAGGAAGTACAAGTTTCACAGAACACATTAATGCGGTGGACCAAAACATTAAATTCACAAGGGAAGAGGTACAAACAAAAACTGGCTTTCTTGGACTGCTTGGTAGAAGTTAAGGAAAATGGTAAACTGGAAGTAGAGGTTTACAGAAAACCAACACACACAGATCAGGATTTGATGTTTGACTCCCACACCATTTAGATCACAAGCGGGTGTCATCAGAACCCTGCAACACAGAGCCGAGAACATCCCCACTAGCACAGGGCGAGGCTAAAGAAATGAAACATTCAAAGGAGCCCTTAAAACTTGTGGATTCCAGACTGGGCCTTTGTCAAAAGAAGTAGAAGGAAAGAAAACAACACAAATACCAACAGTGAAGGGGAAAAGCAAGACAGGAGGAAGAACATGGTCACCCATATGTAGCAGGGGTCTCCGAGAAATTAAGAAGAATTTTCAAAAAACATCGTATCCTGTCTGCTTTAAACCGAGCAACACGCTGAGGCAGCAATTGTACATCCAAAAGACCCAATACCAAAACACAAGAAAAGCGACATCATATATGCGGTGCAGTGCAGTGAAGATGCTCTGATTTGTATGTGGGGGAGACCAAACAGCCTGCATCAACGTATGGCCCAGCAAAGAAGAGCCAATTCCTCGGGTCAGGACTCAGCCGTGTATCTGCATCTTAAGGATAAAGGACATACCTTTGAAGATTGTAATGTTAACATACGGGCGAAGGAACGTGACTGGTTCAAGAGAGGTGTTAAGGAGGCCATTTATGTGAAAATAAAGAAACCAAGCCTAAATAGAGGTGGGGGGGTTCGACACCAACTGTCTGCCATGTACAATGCTGTTTTAACACCTTACTCTGGGCGTTCCTATAACACCTCTTAGCCACTATCTAATCACACCCTTAACACCTGGCTGTGATATGCTAATTGGGATTCTCCAGGGTACATAATTGCCACAGATTCTTGTACAAGTCATTCTGAATTGAGAAAGCCAGTCGGATGACTAGCGAAACGTCTTCAAGAACTACATTTCAAGTCCAGTTGATCTAATTGAATACAACAGATATGTAACTAAAGTCAAAAAAGCTAATTTTGATCAATAATCAAAAAACTTTGTTTTTTAACCCCCAACGTGATACAGGTATACACAGCTACTGACCTACCCCTCCATTACTGTTGCAGCCATACTTAAAGGGTAACTAAAGTCAAAAAAACTAATTCTGACCAATCATCAAAAAAGTTTTTTTTTAACGCTCAACCCGACACGGGTACACACACCTACTGATCTACTTATCCATTACTGTGGCAGCCATACTATAAAGGGTAACTAAAGTCAAAAAAGCAAATTTTGATCAATAATCAAAAAACTTTGTTTTTTAACCCCCAACGTGATACAGGTATACACAGCTACTGACCTACCCCTCCATTACTGTTGCAGCCATACTTAAAGGGTAGCTAACATCAAAAAAACTAATTTTGACCAATCAAAAAAGTTTTTTTTTTTAACTCTCAACCCGACACGGGTACACACACCTACTGATCTACTTATCCATTACTGTGGCAGCCATACTTTAAAGGGTAACTAAAGTCAAAAAAGCAAATTTTGACCAATCATCAAAAAAGTTAGTATTTTATCCCCCAACCTGATATGAATACACACACACCAACTGACCTACATTTAATGCATGTGACATATTTAAAGGGTAAGTAAAAAACAGCAATGTCCTCATCATTGACATTATTGAGTTTTAAATTCTGCAGCACAAACACACAAATTCCCTTCCAAAATGCAGTCTTTCAAGCCAAATTCAAAGTTTATACTTAAACTTTCCCTTTCTAGTTTATAACTGTGATTCCTTTATAATGTGATTCCTTTATAAATGTGATTCCTTTATAAATATTCAATATATTTATATATATATATATATATATATTTATTTATATTATATTCAGGGTAATACATGTTATGCAAAGTCATACTTATTACATACACAGGTAATACATAATATAAGTAAACAGAGTGTGGAGTTTCTTACAGCAATACCATGATACAATAGGAAAGAGGACCCTGCCCAAAGAGCTTACAGACTAGAGGATATGAGGGTGAGACATAAGGTGACGGGAATCGGTAGGCTGTAAATAGATTGGCAGTGGAGTGTGAAAGGCGGGTTGGATCATATTGGGTAGTAATGTTTAGGCCAGGTTATATGCTAGCCTAAAGAGATGGGTTTTAAGGTTACATTTGAAGGTGTTAAGGGATAGTAAGTGACTGACAGACGAAGGAAGGGAGTTCCAGAGCAGAGGGGCAGAACGATTAAAGGCCTGAATGCGGGCATGGGAAGAGGTGACCAGGGTGAATGAGAGGAGGGTATTGTTTGCGGAGTGGAGGTTGCACCTGGGACGGTAATGCTGGATAAGCTCTGAGATATATGGAGGGGCTGTGTTGGACAGTGCTTTATAGGATAAGGTAAGCAATTTGAACTGCTTGATGGGCAACCAGTGGAGGGACTGACAGAGAGGAGAGGCATTAGAGAAGCGAGAAGAGAAATGAATGAGCCGGGCATCAGAGTTGAGAATGGATTGAAGCGGGGCCAGGCGGTTATTTGGTAAACCACACAGGAGTATGTTACAGTAGTCTAGCTGGGATATGATTAGGGCATGGACTAGGATTTTGTAGCTTCATTCGAGAGGAAGGGTCGAATGCGGGAGATGTTTTTGAGTTGGAGACGACAGGAGTTGGCAAGCGAATTGACATGGGGTTTGAAGGAAAGATCGGAATCTAGTGTTATTTCCAGGCAGGGGACATGAGGAGATGGGGATATGGTTGTTGTTAATGTGTTGTTATTATTAATAGTAAGACTAGGGAGGGGAATAGATTGTGAGGATGGGAAAAGGACAAGTTCAGTCTTGTCCATGCTTAGTTTGAGGAAGCGGGAGGACATGAAGGCAGAGATGGCACTAAGGCAGTCGGGGACCTGGGATGTCAGTGTGGAGAGATCTGGGGCAGAAATATAAATTTGGGTATCATCAGCATACAGGTGATACTGGAACCCAAATTAATTAATGAGTTGTCCAAGGCCATATGTGTAGATGGAGAAAAGAAGAGGACCGAGTACTGAGCCTTGCGGGACCCCCACAGGGGAGTGGAGCTAATTTCAGAGACACTAAAGGTCCAACCAGAGAGATAGGAGGATAGCCAAGAAAGTACAGTGTCCTGGATACCTAAGGAGGCCAGGATCTGAAGAAGTAAAGGATAATCAACAGTTTTTAAAAGCAGAGGACAGATCAAGAAGAATGAGCAAAGAGTAGTGACCTTTAGATTTAGAACTAAGTAAATCATTGGTCACTTTAGTGAGGGCAGTGTCCGTGGAGTGGTTAGGGCCGAAGCCTGACTGGAGTTGGTCAAAGAGAGAGTCAGCAGACAGGTGACTAACCAGGTCTGCATAGATGTGTCTTTCCAGTAGTTTGGAAGCAAAAGGGAGAAGGGAGAAAGGCCAGTAACTGGAAAGAGCAGACGGGTCAAGGAAGGGTTTTTTAGGTATAGGGGATACAACGGCATGTTTAAATATAGAGGGAAAAATACCAGTGGATAAGGACAAGTTAAAGAGAGATTTTAGGGCTGGAATGAAGGAAGAGGAGAGCGGGGGAATAAGATGAGAGGGAATGGGGTTAAGGCAGGTGGTGAGACGTGTCCTGGATAGGAGAGAAGAAAGTCCCTGTTTTGTTATAGTGGTGAAGCTTGTTAGGGGGCAATAAAGGGATTAACCAATGAAGGGAGGCTAGACAGTTCAGTGGTAGGGGTAGAGATGGGTGGGCAACAAAGGGAGGTTGGGCAACAAAGGGAGGTTGGGCAGTGCAACTGTAGTGGTTGGAAGCTGTATGGAAGAGCTAGGGTGCACAGGAAAACCCCTTCGGATATTCTCAATTTTCTCTGTGAAATATGAGACTATTTTATCAGCTGATAAACAGGGGGTGGGTGGAGGAGCTGGCAAACAGAGCAGGGAGTTGAATACTTTGAAGAGGGTTTGGGGTTAAGGGATTGGGAGGATATGAGTGAAGAGAAGTAGTTTTGTTTGGCTAAGGACAAATCACCTCTGATCCGATAAAAGGCACTTTTAAATTCGAGAAAGTCGTTATTTTTGTTACTCTTGTGCCAGTGTCACTCGGCTATACGGGATTGCCTTTTCAACTTTTTAATCTGGTCCGTAAGCCATGGTTGTGGGTTCTTGTGACCAAGACGACGGGTGGATAAGGGAGCAACAGCAACATTGGAAACAGTGTTATGGTAGTGGACAGCTGCAAGGCTAGGGTCAGAGAAGGAGGGCATAGAGTTAAGTTGTTGGAGAGGGATAGAGAGCATATGGGGGTTGAGATTAAGCACGTCTCTGCATCTGTACGATTGGTTGTTAGGGTTTCCAGCCGGGACAGATGACACAAGATTAAATTTGAGAAGATTAAGATTGGACAGAGGAAAGGGAGCGCTGGAGAAGTTAGAAATGGAGCAGATCCAGTGTGTGCCCATTACAATGGGTCTGGGCAGAGGACCATTGGGTAGGACCAAGGGAGGAGGTAAGAGAGAGATGTTTAGTGATATGATCATAAATATGATTCCTTTACTAAAGTGATTCCTTTACTAAAGTGATTCCTTTATTAATTTGATTCCTTTATTAATGTGATTCACCTACTAAAGTGATTCCTTTATAAATTTGATTACTTTATTAATGTGACTCCTTTACTAAAGTTATTTTCTTTATAAGTGTGATTCCTTTATTAACGTGATTCCTTTACTAAAGCGATTCCTTTATAAATGTGATTCCTTTATTAATGTAATTCCCTTACTAAAGTGATTCCTTTATTTATATGATTCCTTTCCTAAAGTGATTCCTTTATAAACGTGATTCCTTTACTAAAGTGATTCCTTTAATAATGTGATTCCTTTATAAATGTGATTCCTTTACTAAAGTGATTCCTTTATAAGTGATGATTCCTTTTAGTTAAGTGATTCCTTTACTAAGTGATTCCTATTAATGTGATTCCCATTATGTGATTCATTATTAATGTGGACTCCTTTACTAAAGTGATTCCTTTATAAATGTGATTCCTTTACTAAAGTGATTCCTTTATTAATGTGATTCCTTTATTAATGTGATTGCTTACTGTAATTAATGTGATTCCTTTATTTATGTGATTCCTTTATTAATGTGACTCCTTTACTAAAGTGATTCCTTTATAAGTGTGATTCCTTTATTAATGTGATTCCTTTACTAAAGTGATTCCTTTATTAATGTGATTCCTTTACTAAAGTGATTCCTTTACTAAAGTGATTCCTTTATTAATGTCATTCCTTTACTAAAGTGATTCCTTTATAAATGTGATTCTTTACTGTTATTTATAACTGATTTTGCTACAAGTGTGTATGCTCTTTAAAGCCATTGAACAAAAAATAATCAAAATTTCTCAAAACCCTATAAGATAATTGCACATTCAACTGATTTTCCGACCTTACCGCATTCGATCGCACTACACTCAAATAATGGTCACTTTTGGTTGACCTAATGCAAAAAAAAGGAATTGATTTTAAAAGTGATTTTTGACACGAATTTGAGTGGCATCTAAACTCCGAAAGGTAATATCTATAGTGGCATAAGTAATTTTTGTATTTATTGTGCTTCACCAGCAGTGTGAATCAATTTGGCAACTCCCACCTATTCCAACTCAGAGGTATTCAAAGGTTAATAAAACCTATGACTTCAGACCATTTGTAGAAGTATTTTCCCCCACCTCCATTTAAGCTTCACAGGGTCTAACTCAGTAGGGTATCTGCTTCAAAGTAAGAAGGTTTGAATAGTTTGAATAGAGGTTGAATAAAGACATACGTCCATCCAGTTCAACCTACTCAGCAATACCCACATTTCCTGCCTAGCTGTTGATCCAGAAAAAGGCAAAAAAACACCAGAATTATGAAGGTAAAAAAAAATCCTTCCTGACTCCAAGTGGCAATCAGAAATATCCCCGGATCTATTCTACTACTCAGTGAAACCTTTTCCGAACTTGAAGCCTAAGCTTCTTTTCTTTAAGTCTTATGGCATATCCGCATGTCCTCTTACATGTTCTATTGGTGAACAATGCCCCAGTTTATTGTATGGTCTGTTAATGTATTTATACACAGTAATCATATCCCCCCACATCTTTTCTCTAGTTTACATAATTGTAACTTATTCAATATGAATCCTGGGTACAAAAAGGACATCTTGGGAATGGAAAGGGTTCAGAGAAGGGCAACTAAAATAATAAAGGGAATGGGGGAGCTTGAATATGGAGACAGATTGGATAAACTTGATGACCTCATTCATCCAGGTCATGGTATATCTGTTGTATTCAATTAGATCAACTGGACTTAAAGCTTAGTTCTTGAAGACGTTTCGCTGGTCATCCGATTGGCTTTCTCAATTCAGAATGACTTGTACAAGAATCTGTTGGCAATATAAGCCAACAATTCAAGGGTACTTATATTGCCAACAGATTCTTGTACAAGTAATTCTGAATTGCGAAAGCTAGTTGGATGACTAGCAAAACGTCTTCAAGAACTAAACTTTAAGTCCAGTTGATCTAACTGAATACAACAGATATACCATGACCTGGATGAATGAGGTCATCAAGCTTATGCAATCTGTCTTCATATTCAAGCTCCCTCGTTCCCTTTATTCTTTTAGTTCAGCTTTTAGTCCATATTGATTCAGCACTATTAACAACTACACTCTGCATCCTATCCATCAACCAACTTTCAATCCATGTACAAATGTGCCACCCCAGTCCAACAGACCTTAACTCATACATTAGTTGCTTATGGGGGACTGTATCAAAAGCCTTAGAGAAGTATAAAATATCTACTGCTATGCCAGAGTCTAAATTCCTACTCACTTCCTCATAAAATCAAAGCAAGTTTGTTTGTTTGACAAGATCTATTCCTCCTAAATCCATGTTGAATATTTCTTATAAGGTCAATTCTTGAAACGTACTCTAGAATATGTTCCCATATCAAATTTTTCAGTATCTTTCCCACCACTTAAGTTAAACTTACAGGCCTGTATTAACCCAGCTGTGAACAACTACCCTTTTTGAATATTGGAATTACTTCAGTTTTTTCCAATCCAGAGGCACACTTCCAGACATTAGGGAATCTGCAAAAACAAGAAACAATGGCCTAGATAAAACTGAATGTAATTTTAAACTAAAATGAATGTACTCTTCTGCCTATCTCCTACCTCTGTCAGTGACTCTGTTTTTCCATGGTGTCAGATTTCTCTGCAGGATCCCCACTTCCACATCCCCACTCTGTTACCTCCTCCATGTCTAAATCCCGGCTGCCAGACAAGCTGCAAATGTTCAGTAAGAGTAAAAAGTTCAACCTCCTGAAAAACAGACCCACGCACCGTGCCCAATAGAAATCAAGCTGGAGACACGTACGGTGAAAGATTAGTACAGTATACTGCTGCAACACAATCTCACTCTTTGTGACCCATCATCAAACAGTGAAAGATACACATAATATAAACTAGAGGGAAAACAGAGATTAAATGTTCCCTCCAAATGTACAGGATATACCTTCCGGGGAGGGGACAGACACACCCCTCTAGGGACCAAACCAAATTATACAATCGAATGGCCTACCATTAACAAGGAAACATTGAAGCCAATTGGGGGGACTGTAAACTGGCTACCATCTTGGATTATCATTTTGGATTTTTGTAACCTCTGCTCTGCTTGTGATCTTCTCCACTCATCTACTGCTAACCTCTTTCCACGCCGATATACAGGACTTTTCTTGTGCTGCCCCTCTGCTCTGGAACTCCCTTCCTCTCTTGATACGTGACTCGCCATCATTTCATATCATCAAACGCAACCTCAAATCTCACCTCTCGAGGCAAGGTTACAAGCTGGACTTGGACACTTCTACCCCTCTAACTAACCCAGTTTGGTGTGTGTATAACCTCTTAGATATCTTTAGTTGGTCATTTCACAAAATGTGGTGGCGGTTTACCATATAAATATTAAGATATATTTTAGTGTGTGCTGTTTATATAATCTCTGCCCTACCTCTCTTTTCGGTTTTATTCGACTTTTCAGTTATCTGGAGTGCATTTTCTATAACTGGAAGGCCATGTAGACAGATCAAAGTGGGGGTTGTGACAATTGTTTTAAAGAATCGAATTTACTGATCAAATGGGGGAAAAATGGACTCAGGTATTGCTAGCTTAAGGGTAGAAAACTTTAAATTCACATTTACAGCAGTATTAAAAGTCCTCTGGACCTCACCCTTTTAGACACAAGAGGGAAACTGGACTATTATGTGCACTTTGTAGACAGCTTTGACAGAATGTTTTTTATCATCTTGGAGATGGCAATGACATAGTATTACAGAGATTGATTGAATTGGCCCAATGAAAAATGTGTTATTTTAATTACTCTCAATTTATTTTTTTTTCTAACTGAATAAATTGCAAATTTCATTGACAATGAATTATAGATGCCTTATTGAACTCTTTCGAAAACTTTTCAAAAATTCTGACTTCAGAATTGGTTCATTTGTAATGTGGAAGGATTAATAGTGATTTCTGTTTGTTAAAACCCTGTTTGTAGACTCTGAACCCTCAATCCTACTATTTTTATATTTTTTATAGGGATTGTTCCATTGTCAGTGCGGTATGATAGTCACAGCAGCCCTATATAAGAAAAGTGAAACCCCCCAATATAAGCTCCCATGGAGATGAAGCAACAGGTGTCCAAAAATTTATTTCTAGTAGTAAAACATAAAAAGTAGCTATTACACTCATTATTATCAAGAAAAAGTAGCAAACGTTATTGGAAATTCCCAATCGTGAAAGAAGGAACATTGAACACGTTTTACTGAAATATGTTTCCCCAAACAGGAGGGGAAAAGCCCACTCAGCAATATTAAATGCTTATAACGAATAAAGGATTTGAACTGCGTAAAACTATTCCAGCTTCTCACCATAACTTGTATGGTGTTACAGGGATATATTTCTACCATCATTTTCAATGCTGAGCAATATGAATTATATTTTTAAAGGGCATGTCCACCCCCAATAATATACCTTAACCCACTACTGGCCCCACTGTGTAGTGTAATAAAATCCTTACCTTACTGTGCATCCCTGCTCCAAATGGCTGCCCTGCAATGTCCCCCCAAAGCCCCAAAAACACTGCTTCCTGTCTCTCCTCCGGTAGAATTTGCACATGCCCAGTGCAGCCCTCCATCTCCCTCCCTCCCTCCCTCTCCCTCCCATTTTCCTCTCCTTCCCCCTAGCATAAAAACCCTTTGGGGTATAGTAGGTCTCCCTCCCCCAGCTCCAACCGCTATATTAATATGTCCAGAAACTCCCCCGATCATTACTTACCTTGCCTCTCTCCTCCGGCATTCTGAAATGCCAGTAGCCGCCCGCGTGATTGGCTTCCTCTCAGCCAATCTCGGACGCGGCTGCCGGTCTGGCCCCTTGCTTGCAGTTTCGGAGGAAAGAGGGAAGGTAAGTAATGATCAGAGGAGTTTCTGGACATAATAATATGGCGGTTGGGGCTGGGGGGTGGAGCCCTACTGTACCCTAAAAATTAAAAAAAGGGTGGACATGCCCTTTAATGGAACAGAATACAGAGAACATAAAAATATATTAAATAATACTTTTTTGTGTTATGAGCTGTTTAAATAGCAATTAGAGAAGGAGACGGTGTGAATGATCATTATTAAAATACTTAATAAATGTTTTAATAATTAACTCATTTTTAATAAGATTTCAAACTGTTATTCTCCATGTGTCAAATAGGGTGGGCACTTTCACAGATACATATGTTCACACAATTGTTTTAATATAAACAAATATAATAGAACAATTAAGACCTAACTTAAATATACAAAGCTACAAATGGTTTTCTTAGTCACGTCTTTATCATTGGTTTCACATATATTTCCTGCATATTCTCAGTGGAACAATGCTGGCACATACAGCGTCAGGGTTAATTACCTTAACAGTCATAGCATGAAACCATTTGGATTCCACTCCATATAAGGTAAAGATATTGTGTTGAGTAATTTTTCAACATCACATGTAAGGAAGTAGCTTTGTTTGGTGTGTAATTTGCTGCTATTGTTTAGGTTTACATTTAGATTAAAATGGAACTTCTAAACAAATATGCAGAAATACGTTTTTTTACTCTTCCATTGAAGGGGGTGGAGCTAAAGAATCAACACATCAGGGAGGGGAAAGAACCGGCCATTTAGCTAATTTGCTTATAAATTATACTATTATAATAATAGATACAAAATAATAGATATAGTCACTTAATGTAGAAATAATACATTATCCATGGCAATTGTTGTGGTTATATCAAACGCCACCCTCATAATCTTTCAGAAAGAATGGCCTCTTTAAAATTTGTTGATACATATAAATGGAAACTAAGCAATTTACTGACCTGTACCGAGCCTGGGCATGCTCAGATGAGGCAGCTAGGGGATTAGCATTCAGTCATTAGCTGTGATGTCAAATTCACAACTGACATTTGCTAACTGGAAGCAGAAACAAGGGCAACAGGACTTGTGCGGGATTTCAGGTTAGACTTCTATATTTCAAACTATACAGTTTAGAATGTTAGGGGGTGATTTACCAGTATTCAAGTTTTCATTTGAGGGCAGGACCCTTTAAACATAAACTGACTTAGGAAAATAGTGCAGCAAAGAGTGAACAAGCAGGAAATTGTCCCTCTGCCTACTGTCGTAGTACTTGCCTAACCAGATCTGTGACTCAGCTGAATGCCAAATTTGCTGGTACACAGGTCCTGCACTCATGTTTTACCAATGACAACACATGTTGGCTCATTCAGACACACAAGCACATAATTCTGGGCGAGTGACCAGCCACCACAATATATCTAATGACTGGGAAAAAATAATGACAGTAAATTTTCGGACAAAACTGTAATTGGACCTGTTGGTTAATATTTTCCGCAGACTACCGCAGTTTATTGATTGGTAGTCTGTCAGCCTGAAAAAGATTGATACGTGTGTATCAGCACTGACATAACAAATAATAAATCTGACCCTGAATTAAATCTGCCGCACAGACACAGATTAGCAACAGAGTAAAATGATCAATATACTAATTTAATGTGAATATTTCTACAATCAGAACAGGTCCCCATTTCCAGATTAATATACATTTATGCACATACATACTGTATATGGGCAGTGATTCTCATGTAATTGTATTTATTGTTATTACATGCAGTACAGTTTTTGGTCACATGTCTGAGTCCAAAGGATAAGTAGAAAAACGAATCACTAGACAAAACATGTCATTTTGTTTTTCTTTCTCCTCTAAGCAAGGGCAATTATTTTCCATTTGTGTTTCAGGAATTGAGCATTAAGAGGCTAAGGTCACCAAGTGCCTGTATATTTTTAAAGGAACGAGATTTCCATTTCATCCTGAGATGAAAGAGTAATAGTGGTGAATTAGAAAGCTCTATGGAAGATCTAACAATAGGGGCTCTGGACAATCTAGACTGATGCAGGTGTTGAGCTGCAAGGAATGCTGTGGTGGTGACTAAAAGCTGAATCTAGCAATACTGAAAATTTAGCAAGCAATGGGATCTCTGCAGGGAACAAACATTTTTATTAGCATATTTATAAGGCTAGCTATTCCACCAGAGGAAAGGAAAACTAATTCTAAATACTCAACATGACACCATGTGTGTTTGTATCCTCCTTTCACATTAAACAATGTAACGTGAACATTTCTGCCTGGATACAACATACAAGCACATGTGTATAATGTAAGAAAATCGATTCATCTGGATGTGCACTAAGATTCCATTTTGTGCGTGTATTATATAGTGGATAATGCACCCCCAACTGTAAATTATAAGGATATTAGAAGTCACCAAGGAGTTCCGTGACCATATAAAAGCACGAGGCCGCAGGCCGAGTACCTTTTATACAGGGCACGGAACTCCAAGGTGACTTCTAATATAATTATAATTTATAGTTGGGGGTGCATTATTTATTATAGCCTACCCCTTTTTGGCTTCTGGTTTCCTCTCCTCCTGGAACTGTAAGATTATAAGGCTATAATCTTACAGTTCCTCCCATAGAAATTCAGTTATATTTAATTGGCCACTAGATGCACTTTGTAATATGTGGATGTACACAATACAGAATGATATATATAGTAGACAGTGTGTAACTAAAGTGGTGAAATTCCAAGCATAAAACATACTGTGATCCCGATGTTTAAATTTAAAATACTCCTTTTTGCCCAGAAAGCATATTATTTGTTCTGAATATTCCAATTAAGGGAAGGTGAGTCGGCAAACATGATTAAAATTACATCCACTGATGAAGTTTGGGTAGGTGGTAAATTATGTTCAGTCACCTGGTTTACCTCTGTTTTTCTCACTAATTCTGGTTGGTTCTCTGGGAAGATCTTTATTTATTGATTTTGTGTCAGGAAAGAAAAGAAATGTTAGCACCCCATACAAAGCACTGCCAGAAAAACGTTTGTTAACTTTTCACCACCATTATCGGCAAATTTGCACAATTTATAAAGCAACAATAACCGGCAGCGAAAAGTAATAGCTGCTAATTATAGTATAATATTAGTATATATATATATATATATATATATATATATATATATATATTATGATTCTAGATAGAGAGGTATTGTGATTTTTGTTGTCAGATAATATGATTGTCGCATTCAAAACATTTCTTTCTGAAAACGCACACATCTCATATTTAATGCAGTTGTGTCTATAGACAGCAATATTACGTTTTCATTATTTGTATGAGCTCTATCGCACCAGGTAGTATTTAGGAAATGTGTAAAAAGTGTTTAAAGGGCATGTCCACTCTGAAAATAAATTTTTAGCATATGGTAGGCACTCCCTGCCCACCCCCAACCACCAATATATTTCTTTAAAAAAAATGTTTAGATCGATTCTTACAGCCCTTACACTCCCACGGAGTCTAATCCGAGCGCCCTGTTAGGAGGAAGTCGTAAACAGGGGCTGGACCGGCAACTGCGTCTGTGATTGGCTGAGAGGCAGCCAGTCACAAACACGCCTGCTCTCAATGGAGACGCTGCGGGGGAGAGAAGAGGCTGTAAGTATCGATCTAAACGTTTTATTGAAGAAATATTTTGGCGGTTGGTGGGCAGAAAGTACCTACCTTATACCAAAAGGGTTTCGCGCTAGGTGCCACGGCTGCAGAAAATGGACCCAGATGGTGGGAGGGAGGAGGGAAAAGGGCTCCCCTGCACATGTCACATTCTTTGTTGAGGTTAGGGAAATAGCAGGGACCGGATGACTCACTGACAGTTTCTACTCTTCAGTTTCCTGATCTTTGAAAGGCACTGCTGGAGAACCATTTGGAGCACAGATGTAAGGTATGGATTATTTTAAACTTCAAAGTGGGGGGTGAACATGTCCTTTAACTCTTACCAGTGCTAATTCTCTACCACAGTACTACAGTAAGATGCTATTGGTCCTCCTATAGGTTCCTCAACATGTCCCAACCTGGGAGTCCCTGGGAGAGCAGGACAACACATGCTTAGAACCAATTTGGGAAACTCTGAGAATGATTATTCTATTCTGACAAAAACATCAAGGCACATACTTACACAGGGTAAAAGAGAAAAGGATTGTGATATAGCCAATGCATGCATGTTTGTTCCACTGTTTGGATTATTGACAAACAATAAATATTTAGTAATACCCTTTTTCAGTGCCGGACACTAAAAGAGATGAAGGTAATAGGAAGCATGACTGAATTGATCTGACAAATGATCTTGTATGATCCAGTGTAGGGACAAAGCACTTCAGAATGTATCCCAGTTGTTGGTTGGCCCGGTCCACCAGACCATTACTTTGACAAAGGTAGCAAGAGGTCAGACTAAAAGCTCGTACACACGTGCCCAACCCGCGACGCACAATGTGTAGGAACGAACGTTTCGGCCGATGCGGTTGGGACCCGCGATCGCACGTGTGTATGAGCCTTAATAGTGGCAATGATAAGGAAACTGAAAGCCTTAAAGGGCATCTATAGTGAAAAAAACACAATGCCCCTTTGCAAGGTTAAATTCATGTACTCTGTGCTGCCTTAATACTATCTATGGCACTGACTTTTTTTTTAACCATGGTGTCAGATCTGTGTGCAGCACTCCCCCCTTCCACCTCCCCCCTGTTACCTCCTCCATGTCTCAACTCCGGCTAACCGACAAGCTTATCATGTGCAGTAGGACTTAAAAGTTCAACATCCTGAAAAACACACCCATGCACAGTGGCCAATAGAAAGCAAGCTGTCCTGGAGACACGGAAGAAGGAGATCAGTACAGTTTACGATCTCTCACTTTGTGACCCATCATCAATCAGTGAAAGCTATTAAGAAGGGGGGTCAAGTGCAGCCTTATATCTACCATCAAAGCTACCTCTCTCCCCCTGCTAATGCTGTTATCTCTATGTTTATTACAGAGCTGGGAGGGGGGATCACGTCACAGGGATTTGATTGGCAGTCCAAGTAGGAGTAGAGGAATGCAATCACGTATTCTTCTAACTGGTGTGTCTCAGGACAGAGAGGGAATCTGAAAAAAGTGAAGACACTCTGGGGTTGTGGGGAATTATAGAACACATGGAAAGAAAGGGGGGAAAAGTTCATTTTCCCACTATAGATGCCTTTTAAAGCTGGATTAGAGGCAAGGCAACATAGGCAAGTGCCTAGGGCTTGTCTGCATTAAAGGGGCTGGTTTTGGGGCACCAGTACCACCCAAAAAGCAAAGTTTGGCACAGGCAGCTTCACCCCACCACAACTTCCCTTTGATGCGGTTGCCTTTGCCTACAATCTAAAACTTTTCAAAGGCAAAAAGGTGCAAAAAAGTGAATATAACTTTCTATTGATTGTATGGAGTACTATATACTAGATATTACTTGTTTTAAAGGGCATGTTCACCCCCAAAACTATAATTCCCCCCACCACTGGCCCCACTCTGTAGTAAATAAAAATCCTTACCTCACTTCCCAGTTCTAAATGGTTCTCCTGTAATCCCCCCCCCCCAAAGGCCCCAAAACTGCCTACCAGGAGGATAGCAGAGTCCATATAGGACTCTGCCTCCTGTCTCCCCTCCGGGAGAAGTTTGGCATTGCAGGCCTCCCCCCCTCCCTCCCATTTTGGACTCCCACCCCCTAGCTACAAATCCATATTATATAGTGTAGGGCTTAGTTCCCCAACCGCTATATTTTTAATGTAAGAAACTTCCCCGACCTTTACTTACCTTCCCTCTTCCCTCCACCGTTCAGATCTACCGGTAGCCGTGTCCGTGATTGGCTGCCTCTCAGCCAACCACAGACGTGGCTGAGGGTCCCATCCCTCTGCTTGCATTTTTGTGCAAGCAGAGGGCCGGGCAGTGCGGCGGAGGAAAGAGGGAAGGTAAGTAATGTAAGGGGGAGTTTCTTACATTAAAAATATAACGGTTGGGGCTGGGGGACTAAGCCCTACACTATATAAAAAATTAAAAAGAAGGGTGGACATACCCTTTAAATACTTTCTCTCATAGTGCAGTGGCTATACCTACGATATGGTTTTCTGTAATCACTTTATGATATGACTACTTATATACTAGCAAATGATGTATAAATGTATTTTATTTCTTATAAAGTGCTACACATTTAGCAACACTTAACAATTATTTAATCCATTCACATCAGGCCCTGCCCCAAAGAGTTTAAAATCTAATGCCATTATCACACACAATACCTATCAGTACTGTATGTCTTTGAGTGTTTAGAAGAAATCCACACAAGCACAGGAAGAACATACAAGCAAGGGAGGATTTATACCAAGGACTTTAGCACTGCAAGGCACCAGAGCTAACCACTGAGTGACACTATGTGGCTTATTTATAAAAGGTTTCGCTGCTGTTTTCGGCAAATTTGGACTTAGTTACCGCAATTCTCTGCAATAAACGAAATCTAGCAGCATTTATAAATACCAACTGTTTTTGATCTAAAAATTCCTATGTACATATGCAGGTTTAAATTACTATTATATTAAAAGCCATTAAACAACCGAGGGGAAAAGGAGTTAAAATACAGAATGGAAATAATATTCTGATATTATGGTTGTTTACTTAAATAAAGAAATATGTCACTTAGAAATGTCTTTCAAATATTTCACTTTTAGTTTTCTTGTATTACTGTAATATGCTACATCATTCATAGCACATTCTACTGCCGATCTAATGCCTTTTGTGCTGAGCGATGCAGAGGGAGAGGGGCCAAATTGTACGCCAGCTTGCTGCTCCATAACACACTGAGCAGACATTGCATTCAATAAACAAAACTGATTGTTACATGCAGCATTTATAGTGCAATCAATCTTCCACTTAGCATCTAAGCAATGGCGGTGCTATTACTAATCTGTAGTTTTAGTGTCTAGAAGAATAAAGCTTTCTTAATCAAAATGCACCTGCATCTGAAATCTCATTGTATTGCCAAAATCGGTTTCTATTTAACAGAAATGGAAATGCAGACTTGGAGGGATACAATGTACCTCTGCATAGAGGGGAATGGGAATGGCATTGCACTTGCTGTACAAACAGCTGTTCTTGTTCTCAACAGAAAATGACCCTAAGCTGTATAACAAAAAGAGGACAATGTAATAAACTACTACTACTTTTTGGTGCTTAACTTCAGATTATATTTAAAGCGTATCTTTGTAGAGCAACCCCCTCCCCCATCCTAAATGCCAGGGTTCTAACTTGAAAAAAAAACCAAATCTCAACCAAATCGACTTACCCACCTTCGTTCTCTATGCCTCTATGACACTTCTGTTCCCTGAAGTACCAATAGGAGCTGGACCGGCAGCCGCCTCTGTGATTGGCTGAGAGTCAGCCAATCAAAGATGCAGCTGCCGGCTATTGAGAGAGCTAAGGGAACAAAGGTGGGGTAAGTCTATTTCTGAGAAAATTTGAGTTAAAACCCTAGATTTTAGGGTTGGATGAGGATCCCAAACACTACAGAAAAGTTCCCCCTACACTAAAGAAAAGTACAGTGCAGAGGGATTTGGAGGGCGGGAGGGAGGGAAGGGGAGAGCTCCACTGTGCATGCCAGAGTCCTTAGTGAGGACAAGGAAGTAGCAGGCACCGGATGACACACAGACAACTCCTACTCATTCAGTATTTAGGACTTTCAGAAGGCACTGCTGGACAACCATAAGAAGCAGAGGAGTAAGGTAAGGATTTTGTAACACTATACATTGGAGTCAGCACTGGGGCCAATGTTAGTTTTAAGGATGGACATACCCTTTAATGTCCCCTTTTTTCATTAGGTAGGATTCATTAACTATGTTAATATATGAGATGTCCAAGGGATTTGAATCCTGAAATTTTACTGTTCATAAAAATAAGACAGTGATACAGCCACCTGGATCTCTACTAGTTTTATTATCTAAGTCCCTGCAATGACGAGAAATAAAGTTGTTAAAATTGTTCTTCTAAACAGATTGAGTTGGCCAGGCAAGCTAGTCTGTGCATTCTGATAACTGAATCTTCCCTGTGTGGATCCACAGAAAAAAAAAAACTATCCAGGGGCAAAACAACTGCTTTATCATTCAAGGGTATGTCCACCCCCCAAAAAATGTTTAATATGTGGCAGGAAATGGTCACAAACCTCGACCTCGCAAGGTTTATATGTCTGAAAGCTCTCCCCAATTGTACTTACAGTACCAGCCCTTGTTGCCTGTCTTCTGCTTGTTTTCCGTGCACCGAAAAGGCACAGAAGGGGCTTGACCGGTATCCCCTCCTGTAATTGGCTAAGACTTCGCATCACAGGAGCAAGTGCTGGTCGAGCCTCTTTTGCTTGTCTTCCGTGTGGCATGGAAGAAAGGCAGAAGGCAGCATGGGAATGAGGGCTGGCAAGTACATTTGGGGAGAGAATTCTGGCATATAAACCTCGAGGTTTGTGCCAATTTCCTAACACATATTAAAAAAAATTTGGGGGGTGGACATACCCACGTGGTTAATGTGATATTTTAGAAATATATTTTTTTGATTAATTATTACTGATAATATCATACTCACTCACATCACAAAGAGTACATGAACAAAAAAACATCCAAATATGCATTTAGAAACTCTAGTGTGTTTTCAAATGAATTGGCTTTGTACTATAACTCTACTGCTGACTGCACTGATGTCTCTCAGATTTTGGTAAGTGAAATGCTGATTCACACTGCTGTGGGCACCAAACACCATTAAAAGCAGTAGTGACAGACTGCAGCTCATAATTTACCATAAATCAGACAAGTATAGTAACAGCAAAGAGAATCACTTATTAGCTTTTTACTTGGAGGACAATAACACAAACAGTGATTTTTGTTTGGTGCATTTATCAGTGAAATTAGCAGACAGACTGACAAAGGTTACAGAAGTTACGCAGAACACAAATTTAACTGAAGGGTTAAAGGGTATGTCCACCCTAAAAAAACATTTTTGATATAAGATTCCCCCTGGTCTCCCAGCCCCAACCGCTATATTTATATTTTAAGAAAGCTCCCCAAACTCTACTTACCTCCCCTCTTTCCTCCGCCGCGCTCCCGGCCCTCTGCTTGCGAGAAAATGCAAGCAGAGGGGCGGGACCGGCAGTCGCGTCTGTGATTGGCTGAGCGGCAGCAAATCACGGACGCGGCTGCCGGCAGCTCACTTCAGCGAGTCAAGATTGACCCCAGTGTACTGGGCCTTTTGATACCGATTCAAAGGCTAATTTTTTAATTTTACCAATAAAATATTTGTAAAAAATATTACCGGTATGATATCTTCTTTAAAGGAATTGTACATTGAAAAAAATTATATCTGTTGTATTCAGTTAGTTCAACAGGACTTAAAGTTTAGTTCTTGAAGACATTTTGCTAGTCGTCCGACTGGCTTTCTCAATGCAGAATGACTTGTACAAGAATCTGTTGGCAATTATGTACCCTGGAAAGTCCCAATTAGCATATCACAGCCAGGTGTTTTGGACCTTCTGAATGCAAGGCGTGATTGGATTGAGGCTAAGAATTGTTATAGGAACTGCCCAGGGTAAGGTGTCAAAACAGCACTGTACATGGCAGACAGTTGGTGTTGGTAACAGTTGGTATTTCTTTAGATATCCAATCTAAAACTTCTTATATTTCAGCTGTCAATCAAGTTCCTTGCTCTTAATAACTATTCTTTTGTGAGTAGTTTTACTGGCTGGAATGGTGACAGAGATTTGACAGTTGGAATGCTGAATTCTGTGTGCAGGCTTGACAGTTGGTTTGTGGGGGGGAAAAGTCAGGTGGAAGTGGGAGTGGTTAAAAGAGGGAGGGGGGATACTGCTCCTAAATAAAATGTGTCCTGGATTGAAGGCGTGCAAACACACGCAAATCAGAGTAAGTGCTACTTACATGTATTCAATTATAGATTAATATGAGGCAAAGTCATTTTTTAAGTATAGTGTCCCTTTAAAGGTTTATACTCAAACTCCATTCCTTCTTTCCAGTATGGAATAATTTTCTGCTTGTTAGGAGTAAGTACTCCTACCTATGGCCTTTAGTTGATGTTTAACACTTCTAAACCCTATGGTACAGGGGCGTAACTACCAGGGGAGCAGGAGGAGCAACCGCAAGGGGGCATCTTTTTATTTTTCCTATGACAGATACAGCCTCTTCCCAGAAAGCCATTGTGGATGAAGCACAGAAAGGGGCCCCATCATAGTTTTGCTGGGGGGTCCAGTGATTCCTGGTTATGCCACTGCTATGGTAAACTTTTAGTACATTTGAAGGCAAACAAAAGCTTAAAAAAAGCTATAAATGAGCACAAATTGCTGCTATAATTTCTAACGATCTTGTATCAGTAGGGTTTAGGTGTTTTTTTGTTTAGAATTAAATTTTAAGTGTGTGTATGGGGAGCGGTGTCCCCTTTAAGAACATTTAAAACAACACCTTCCACCAATGTGATTTGTGCCTAAAAATCTAAAAAGTTAGAAAATGGAAATCTTCTGCCTGCCTGGAGACCATACTTCATGGAAGTCAACAGAAAGAGTTCAATGCTGTTAAATCAACCCTTAACTCTTTACATGCATCGATGATGAAGCTGCTTCCTTTTTTCAAGAAGATTCACCATGCAAACCATTTCCCCCACACTTTCAGGGCATATCCACCCCCAACCTCAACCATTATATTTATTGCAGCCATAGATATACTTTTCCAGTTCCAGCATTGTCAGAGGTTGCTTCCTCTGATTATAACAGGTTGGGAACTGGTAACAAACAAGTTGCCAGGTATTTTGTTTTAAGGTTGTACAAGCACTTTAAATAGACCCACCATGGCTGCATTTGCACTAGAAGCCAGTGATGATTAAAAAGTGGTTGAAAACACAATGCACATACAAACCTATACATACAAATGTGATCTTTTCTTTCAATTTTGTTGTACATGTAACATTGTATTACACATACACACACAAACCCATATTTATTATCTAATGAGCCTGAGATCTGTTATCATTTACCATTATGACTCATCATTCCCAGACAGATTTTTTTGTCAAAATTGGTAAATCTACATAATGTAATCAGGGGTGTTCCTAGAGTTTTTGACACCTGAAACAACTTTTAAATGCCACCTATCCGCAAACAGGGGCGACACATAAAGGGGGCGTGGCTTCATCATAGAACATAGACATGGCTTGTGGAGGTGGGTATGGTGGACTGACTTACAATGTCTGGTGAACTGGAGGGCCGACTTACTATTGACTGGAGGGCTTACATAACGTTTGCGCATCGGAAATTGCGAGATTTTTTGAGTTTCCGTGATTTCCATTATAACTAAAACACATGTGCAACTGCGTGCACAAACGCACATAAAACACGCAAGGTTAAATTTTACTTCCTCTGCCACAGTAAAGAGCACTCCTGGAAATATCAAAAATATATGAGCAAGCCCTTAATATATACAATATTGTCTTTGTGGATCACATGGTGTGTAAGCTGGTAAAAATATACATATTGACTTTCAATACATTCAGTTACTGCATTTATCTACCACTTGGAGTATTAAGAGAGACAGTAATCTGTTTTTTCTGTAAATAGTGAACCTCCAGGTAAGTAATGTTTATGTGCTCTATTAACATAGACTTCTTCATAGAAATAGCACCAACATGCCCATACATCAGTATTACAGTGAAAGTTCCATGTCCCTAATATGTATGAAGTTCCCACCTACACAAAGTACATAAAGTACACACATTGCACACACTACAAACAGTACACACTGTACACACACAGTACACAATACACAGTGTATGTACACAGATTACAGTGTATATACACACAATATGCATTCTATAAACACATAGTACACAATACACAGTATATGTACACAGACAGTACACACAATACACACAAGGCGATTTACCCAGAGCCACTATTGCTCTGGGTAAAAATCTTGCAAACGCGATTCAATCTCCCGTTTGCTCACGTGGGTAAATCCCAAAAGAGATTTATCCAAAGCATGATTTTAAAACATGCACTAAAATTAGCGCAAATGCGATATTGAATAGCGAGTGCCAGATGTGCGGATGTCTTATGTAACCTGTGCAACTAATATGGAGTTGCGTTAAGAGGTAGCGAACCACTTAGCATGCCTTTAACTCCAAATACCTGCCCAGCTCCCCTGGGTAAATCGCCCTAACAGTGTACACACAATGCACAGTGTATAAAAATACAATACACACACAATACACAGCATATACACACAGTGTATATACTCACTATACACAGTGCACACAGACATTTCAAATAAAACAGTGTACACACAATATACAGTGTACACACTACACAATATACACACAGTACACAATATACAGTGTATACACACACAATACAAAATACACAGTATACAAACAGTATACACACAGTACACAATACACACACAAAATACACACAGTATACACACACATTACACAATACACACACAGTATACACACACAGTATACAATACACACACACAGTACATTTGCTACTCCAGATGTGTGTTTGGAAACCCCCCCCCCCCCCCCCGGATCCCGCACTCACCTATATGTCAGTGTCGGTACAGACAGACGGACTAGATGGTGCGGACAGACAGACGATCACCAGCCGGCGTTCCGGGTCATAGCAATGGGCGCAACAGGCGGACACTGACTCCAGTGAACAGAGCAATAGAGCAGGAGTGTGAAGTTCTCAGAGCTGGGGGTGTGACAGTTCCTATCAGTTCCCTGTAGCAGTGCCGGACACGGTGTGCAACATGTTCACTCTAACCACATCCAATGGCTGAGCAGCCTCCTGTCTCTCTCTAGCCAAATGAGTGTCAGAGCCGCCTCAGTAAGAGACCTCCAGCCACATCCAGAATATGAGAGATGCCAAGTTGGAGCAGCGGAGAGAGAGGGGCTGCCCCTGTGAGAGACTGTGTACTACAGGAAATCCCCATCCTAGGAGCTCTAGCACCCCCTGCTGGTACATCCACTTTATACACTGAAATTTATAAGGACTCACTTGCTTTGAAGTTTGATTTATGATATATAAAGTAATGTATCTGGGATAATGTACATAGTAATATAAGGATTTTACAGAGGAATTCCCAGCCCTGTATTACATAGTAATATAGTAATTGAGGTAGAATAATGACATACGTCCATCAAGTCCACCTATTCACTTTTTTTTAACCCTACCTAACAGTTGATCCAGAGGAAGGCAAAAAAAAAAACAGCTAAAAAGGGGGGGTCCTGACTCGAAATGGCAATCGGAAAGTATCCCTGGATCAACCAGATCTACAGTATATGTATTAATACCAGTAATTCTCAAATTTTTAGTTTTAGAAACTTATCCAGGCCATTTTTAAAGCTATTCAATGAACTTGCCATTACCACATCTGCTGGAAGACAGTTCCACAGTTTCACCATTGTCACTGTAAAGAAACCTTTCCTAACCTGAACATGAAACTTCTTTTTTTCCAACTTTAAAGGATGTCCACGAGTCCTCTGATATGACCGATTAGTGAACCAGAGAGTTTATTATATGGCCCATTAATATATTGGTATAAAGTGATCATATCCCCATGCAAACGTCGCTTCTCTAATGTAAACAGACCCAACTTGTCTAATCTGCCTGCACAGTCAAGCCTCTCCATTCCCCTTATTAATTTAGTTGCCCTTCTCTGAACTGCTTCCATTACCAAGATGTCCCTTTTGTATATGGGATTCCAAAACTGCACCTCATATTCCAAATGAGGCCTTACCAGTGCCTTGTAAAGAGGGAGAATAATATTTTTCTCTTGAATCTATTCCTCTCTTTATACAAGACAATATCTTGCTATTTCCGTGGCTGTCTGGCATTGTTTGCTATAGCTAAGTCTGTTATCTACCAGAACCCCCAAATCTTTTTCCATTACAGATCCACTTAACACAGAGTTATTTATGGTGTAGGTGGTACAGGCATTATTAAATCCCAAATGCATCACCTTACATTTATCAACATTGAACCTCAGTACAGAACCCTGAGGCTAAGAACTTTAGCCCACATAGATGTAGCTCCATTTACCACCACTCTCTGTTTGCGATCCAATAACCAATTCTCTATCCATGAACAAAGGTTTTCTTCTAGGCCAACAGTCCTCAGTTTATACATTAGTCGCCTATGTGGCACAGTATCAAAAGCTTTCGCAAAATTCAAATATACCACATCCACTGCTGTGACTGAATCTAAATTCTTACTCACTTCTTCATAAAAACCAATTACATTTGTCTGGCATGATCTATTTCTCATAAATCCATGCTGACTACTACTACTCCAGAAGATCAGTTCTGGAGACAAAGTCAAGGATATGATCCCGTAACAACGTTTCCAGCACCTTCACTACAACTGATGTTAGGCTTACAGGTCTATAGTTACCAGGCTGTGAACGACTACCCTTTTTGAATATTGGTATTTTTCCAATCCAGCGGCACATCCCCAGACCAAAGTGAATCTGAAAAGATGCCCGGCCCTCTGCTTGCATGGAACTGCAAGCAGGGGGCGGGACCGGCTGAGATGCAGTCAATCACGGACGCGGCTGCCGGCAGTTCAGAACAGCGGAGGATAGAGGGAAGGTAAGTAAAGATCGGGGGAGTTTCTGCAAATAATATTAATGCGGTTGGGGCTGGGGGAGCAATACCTATAACATATTAAAAGGGATTTACAATAGGGGGAGGGAGACTAAAACAGGGGGGGGAGGGGGGGGGGGGGATGACTGCCCAGAGCAGGCTACAAACCTCTCAGAGGAAGCCTCAGAGGCGGAAACAATTTCCCCCTCTGCTAGGCTCCTGGTGGCCAGATTTCTGGACTTTGGAGGGACATTGCAGGGCAACCATTTGGATCTGGGATGTAAGGTAAGGATTTTTCTACACTACAGTGGGGGGCCAGTAGTGGGTTAAATTATAATTTTAGGGGTGGACATGCCCTTTAATATCCCTTTAAAAGTGGTCCACATCTGCTTAGTATCTTTACCTAGAAACAATTTCCCCCAGTCTATGAGCAGTAGTGATTCCTTTAACAACATAAAATTAGCTTTCCTAAAGTTAAAGGTAAGTTTTTGTTAACCCAGTGCACTGTAGTTTTTTGCAACCTATATTAAATGACATATCTGTTGTATTCAATTAGATCAACTGGACTGAAAAGTAGTTCTTGAAGACGTTTCGCTAGTCATCCGACTGGCTTTCTCAAGTCAGAATGACTTGTACAAGAATCTGTGGCAATTATGTACCCTGGAAAATCCCAATTAGCATATCACAGCCAGGTGTTAAGGGTGTGATTGGATAGTGGCTAAGAGGTGTTATAGGAACGCCCAGAGTAAGGTGTTAAAACAGCATTGTACATGGCAGACAGTTGGTGTCGAACCCCCCCACCTCTATTTAGGCCCGAGGAATTAAAGAAAAGGAGTGATCAGGGCACTGTAGTAGTATATTCTACACAGTGTAGTACAAGTGCTAGTCTGATATAATGCAATATAAGAGATAAAGAGAAGAGAAAGACAGACTGCAAAAAACTCTGTAATATATAGCAAATGATGTATAAATGTATTTTATTTCTTATAAAAGTGTACACATTTAGCAAACACTTAAACAATTATTAATCCATTCACATCAGCCCTGCCCCAAGAGTTAAAATCGTAATCCATTATCACACCACCATACCATCAGTTGTACTGTAGTCTTGAGTGTGTAGAGAAGAATCCACCAAGCACAGGAAGAACATACAAGCAGGGAGGATTTTACCCAGGACTTTAGCACTGCAAGGCAACAGAGCTAACCACTGAGGGACACTATGTGGCTTATTTATAAAAGGTTTCGCTGTGTTTTCGGCAATTTGGACTGTTACCGCAATTCTCTGCAATAAACGAAATCTAGCTAGCATTTATAAATACCAACTGTTTTGATCTAAAAATTCCTATGTTCTTATGCAGGTTTAAATTACTATTATATTAAAAGCCATTAAACCCTTTCCTGCCACAGATTGTATATTCACGATCTGTGCAGGAATGCTTAACTGCCACAGATCGTTGAATATCGATCTGTGGCTTCCCTTTTAAAAAATGAAAAAACACTGCGCGCTAGGGCCGACCCGGAGGGCAGCATTCAGCTGCCCCCCTATCCCCCTCGACCCCCCCGGTTGGTTCCAAATCCGAGGGGGGGATCGGAGTTATCTTAACCTTTCTTGCCGTGACGTATAGCAGCAGCCGGTCCACGTGGAGTCAAGGAGGAGAGGGAAAGGGAGGCGACCCCAGGTGACGTCACGGAGTTCCTCCTTCACCGGGGTCTCCCTTGAGTGGTAGGAGACTGCCCTGGTGGTCTAGTTGAGTACTGCAGCTTGATCTCAATTTGATCATGCTGCAGTACCTAGTATAGAACAAAGCGTCAAGCTGCCAGCTTTTCTATACATTTTGTGAATGGAACTCAAAGTCCATTCACAAATAGGATTTTTTATAGTCTTTGCTACTAGCGAAGACTTAGAAAAAAAATGGGGACAGAGATCAATATTTGGGATCACTTCAGTCACCAAATTATTGATCTTTGCCAATGAATGAAAAATCACTTCCTGGAAAATGATTTCCGGGAAGTGATTTTTCCGATGGATTTCGAATTGGAAAACGGGCATTTTGCCCGTATCCAAGTTCGGTATCATTCCCTAAGATGATCTGATGTTACCTTTGGGAATGATCGGGGGAAAAAAAGGGGAAATACACACAAAAAAATTCTTAAAAGTGATACACACACCTTTTTTTTTTTTTACCAAAACTATAAATTAGAAAAAAAAAGTTGTCTTCTCCAAGCTCCCCAATGTCCCCGGTGATATCGGTATGTAAAGTAAACGCGGATCTATTTTGTTCGATTTCAAGGGAAACAAGCATCATATTTTATAAGGAAATTTTGCAGAGGGACCAAATAAAGACCGTATTGAATTTTTAGGATCAGTAAAGTGGTGAAAAACGTGGTGACTCTCCATACTAACGACCATCACTAAAATACCACTAAAAGGGGGAGATTGTGTGTGGGGGTGGGTTGTGGCATTTTTAAAAAATTTCTTGTAACTGCACTTCTAAATGCGTCCCATTTTAGCTAGTTGGTGGCTCGTCTGTGTTGTGCAAACCCACGCAAATGGGCACACCGTTTGATTCAGGACAATGGGGAGATTGCTATTTGTGGGTTTTTTTGCTGGTCAAGGGGGTTTAGGTAGGATTTCAACCTTGAATCATCTCATTTATTTTTCACAAATCTCTATAAAAACACCGAGTTCTTTGGATCGCTGGGTCTGGAATTCTTCATGCGTATGAAAGCATGGCCCGTAACGTAGCTGAAGGCGTGTAGATTCAAAAATATATAGTTTGTGGAGGAATTTCCATGTTTCGGGACTGTTTCCTTAGAAAAAGTGTAAGGCTGTTCAAATACAGAGCACTTGTTTTTTTGTAATTGCATTTGTGCATGGGTCCCATTTGAGCTAGTTGGTGGCCAACGTCTCTGTGTGCATCCACGCATATGGGTACCGTTTGATCAGAAAATGTGGGAGATTGATATTTAGTGGGGGGGGTTTATTTGCGGGGGCTTCAAAGTTTTGGGGGTTTGAAATTACAGAGACTTGAATTTTTTTTTTTGTAAGTACAATGGTGCATGGTCCCATTTGAGCTAGTTGGTGGCCAGTCCCTTGTGAATCCACGCATAGGCACCGTTTGATTCAGGGCATTGGAAGATTGATAATTGACAGAGTTTTTTTACATGACATGGAAATTTGCCATGATTTTTAACTTGAATTGTATTTTTATAATTTTTCTGAAAATCTGGTAAGAAGCGAAATTGTACACAAAACTGCACCCACCCATTGTGGTATGCATTAAAAGAATCACACCATGTGTAGCTGAAGGTTGTGTAGAGTCCAAGAAATATATAGTTTTGGGGGGTATTTTTTCAATATAGAGGGGTGTGTTTAGTCTGACAAATCTGAAAAAGTTGCTGAATTGGGCCACTGTTCATTGGCTCACTTTGTGGCTAGTTGATTCCACGTCTGCGTGTGTAACCATAACATAGGGCATACCGTTTGATTCAGAACATTGGGAGATTAATTTGGTAACTTTTTTTTACATTCCTTGGGGGTTTTGCATATTTTTACCTTTTGAAGTTGTTTTTGTTCATTTTTTCAGACAAATGCGAATTCTCGACGAACTGCCGCCCACCCCATTGATGTATGAATGACAAACTACGCGTTACGTAGCGAAGGTATGTAGATTCTGAGAATATATAGTTTTGCGGGGGTATTTCCAAGTTTAGGGTGTGTTCATTTGGAAATCTGGGAAAATGCTGTATTGGCTCATGCGCATGTTTTACATGGACTAGTCGCTTCACGTAGTGTGTGTAACCACAAATATGGCACAACTGTTTGATCAGGACATTTAGGAGATTGATATTTGTAAGTTTTTTTTACATAACATGGGGTTTTGGTGTGATTTTGTAACTTTGAAAATGTTTTTTCTCTATTTTCCAGAAATTTGTGTAGAAATGCGAAATGCTACGAAGAACTGCCCCACACCATTGATGGTATGAATGAACGAAAATACAGTGCTTACATAGCTGAAGGTGGTTTAGATTTCAGGAGAATATAGTTGGGGGGGGTATTCTGAGTTACAGGGGTGTTTGTGGAAAAAACTGCAGACTGTCCAAATTCGGAGTTGGCTAAATATTTTCGCTGTTCTGAGCCATCGTGGCATTGTCTCACTTTGTGGCTTTCGCTTCCAACGTCCGCAGTGTAACCACACATATGGCATACCGTTTGATTCAGGACATTGGGGAGATGATATTTAGTAAACTTTTTTAGATCCATCAGGTGTTGGCATTGATTTCTACCTTTTGAAGTTGTTTTTTGTTCATTTTTTCAGAAAAGTGCGGAACTTCTACAAAGACTGCGCCCACACCATTGATGGTATGAATGAACAACACTACAGCTTAACATAGCTGAGGTGTGTAGATTTCAGGAATATATAGTTGTGGGGGGTTTATTCTAAGTTACGGGGGTTGTTGTGGAAAAAACGCAGACTGTCCAAATCGGAGTTGGTCTAAATATTTCGCTGTTTCTGAGCCATGTGCATTGTTCAACTGTGTGGCTTTTCGCTACACGTCCGCGTGTGTAACCCACATATGGCATACCGTTTGTTCAGGACATTGAGTAGATTGATATTTAGTAACTTTTTTTAGATTCCATCGGTTTTGCATGATTTCTTACCTTTGGAAGTTGTTTTTTGTTCATTTTTGCAAAAGTGCCGCACTTCTACGAAGAACTGCGCCCACACATTGATGGTATGAATGAACAAACTACAGCGTTTACATAGCGAAGTGTGTTTAGATTTCAGGAATATATAGTTTGTGGGTGGTATTTCTAAGTTACGGGTGTTTTTGTTAGGAAAAACTGCCAGACTGTCCAAATTCGGAGTTGGCTAAATATTTTCGCTGTTTCTGAGCCATCGTGCATGTCTCACTTTGTGGCTTTTCGCTTCCACGTCCGTGTGTACCACACATATGGCATACCGTTTGATTCAGGACATTTGGTGAGATTGATTTGGTACCTTTTTTTACTTTCACATGGGTTTTGACATGATTTCGACCTTTTGAACGTGTGTTGATGTTCATTTTTTTTTAAATCTGGTAATAAAAGTGCAAACTTCTACGAAGAACTGCGCCCACACCATTGATGGTATGAATGAACGACTACAGCGTTACATAGCTGAAGGTGTGTAGATTTCAGGAAAATAGTTGGGGGGGTATTTTTGAGTTGGGGGGGTGTTTTGTGGAAAAACTGCAGATGTTCAAATACAAAAACTGGCTCAATTTTTTTTGCTGCTACTGACATTTGGCACTGGTCACGCTCTGGGTTAGTTGGTAGCCATGTCTCTGGGTAACACCCATGAATGTGCATACGTTTTATTCGGGAGGGTTAGGCTTTCATATTTGAGATGGTTGAACTTTCCTCCACAGTTTTTAGCTGAAATCGCATTTGATTTGTCTCTGATTTACAGTTGAGGAAAAAAAAGGAAAATGTGAGAAGTAATTACAAATTTGACGAAGAGCTGCGTCCGGGTACTGCATTTTTGATCGAACTACCTCACTCGTAAAATCCTGCGAGTGTGTAGTTTCTAAAAATATCTCACTGGGGGGATAGTTTAGAATAATTTAGTAGATTCTATGTTACTGTCAGTAGTGTTACATTTTAATTTGGTGTAATTCTAGGAGGTGCAGTTTAGTTTGGGGGGGGTCTCCTGTACAGGAAACGTCGGGTACCTACATATATCTGGTATCGTTGTACTCGGGAGTATCTGAGCTTTTAGAAACAGTAGATTTTGTGTGTGTAACCTTAAGATAACTATAAGTAAACTGGGAAAAAATCCATGAAAATTTGCAAATTTTTCATTTTTTTTACATATTTTACCCATAATTCCAGTAAAATTTCCAGAAAAGTTACAAAATTTTGTTACCATATTAAAGTACATTTGTTGCTGAGAAAAAAACAATGATAATTTCCTGATTTACTGCAAGGTTTCCTACTGTAAAATTAGTTCTAAAGCGATTAAGGACAAAATCTGAAAATTCTTCTGGCAGTTAACGCAAAAAAAAATGAAAATCTCCTGGCAGTGAAAGGGTTTAAACACCGAGGGGAAAAGGAGTAAAATACAGAATGGAATAATATTCTGGATATTATGGTTGTTTACTAAATAAAGAATATGTTACTAGAAATGTCTTTCAAATATTTCACTTTAGTTTTTTGTATTACTGTAATATGCTACATCATTCATAGCACCATTCTACGCCGATCTAATGCCTTTTGTGCTGAGCGATGCAGAGGGAGAGGGGCCAAATTGTACGCCAGCTTGCTGCTCCATAACACACTGAGCAACATTGGATTCAATAAACAAAACTGATTGGTACATGCAGCATTTATAGTGCAATCAATCTTCCACTTAGCATCTAAGCAATGGCGGTGCTATTATAATCTGTAGTTTTAGTGTCTAGAAGAATAAGCTTTCTTAATCAAAATGCACCTGATCTGAAATCTCATTGTATTGCCAAATCGGTTCTATTTAACAGAAATGGAAATGCAGACTTGGAGGGATACAATGTACCCTTGCATAGAGGGGAATGGAATGGCATTGACTGCTGTACAAACAGCTGTTCTTGTTCTCAACAGAAAATGACCCTAAGCTGTATAACAAAAAGAGGACAATGTATTAAACTACACTACTTTTTGGTGCTTAACTTCAGATTATATTTAAAGCGTATCTTTGTAGAGCAACCCCCTCCCCATCCTAAATGCCAGGGTTTCTAACTTGAAAAAAAACCAAATCTCAACCAAATCGACTTACCCACCTTCGTTCTCTATGCCTCTATGACACTTCTGTTCCCTGAAGTACCAATAGGAGTGGACGGCAGCCGCCTCTGTGATTGGCTGAGAGTCAGCCAATCAAAGATGCAGCTGCCGGCTATTGAGAGAGCTAAGGAACAAAGGTGGGGTAAGTCTATTTCTGAGAAAATTTGAGTTAAAACCCTAGATTTTAGGGTTTGGATGAGGATCCCAAAACAATACAGAAAAGTTCCCCCTACACTAAAGAAAAGTACAGTGCAGAGGGATTTGGAGGGCGGGAGGGAGGGAAGGGGAGAGCTCACTGTGCATGCCAGAGTCCTTAGTGAGGACAAGGAAGTAGCAGGAACCGGATGACACACAGACAACTCCTACTCATTCAGTATTTAGGACTTTCAGAAGGCACTGCTGGACAACCATAAGAAGCAGAGGAGTAAGGTAGGATTTTGTAACACTATACATTGGAGTCAGACACTGGGGGCCAATGTTAGTTAAGGATGGACATACCCTTTAATGTCCCCTTTTTCATTAGGTAGGATTCATTAACTATTTAATATATGAGATGTCCAAGGGATTTGAATCCTGAAATTTTACTGTTCATAAAAATAAGACAGTGATACAGCCACCTGGATCTCTACTAGTTTATTATCTAAGTCCCTGCAATGACGAGAAATAAAGTTTGTTAAAATTGTTCTTCTAAACAGATTGAGTTGGCCAGGCAAGCTAGTCTGTGCATTCTGATAACTGAATATTCCCTGTGTGGATCCACAGAAGAAAAAAAAACTATCCAGGGGCAAAACAACTGCTTTATCATTCAAGGGTAGGGTACCACCCCCAAAAAATGTTTAATATGTGGCAGGAAATGGTCACAAACCTCGACCTCGCAAGGTTTATATGTCTGAAAGCTCTCCCCAATTGTACTTACAGTACCAGCCTTGTTGCCTGTCTTCTGCTTGTTTTCCGTGCACCGAAAAGGCAAGAAGGGGCTTGACCGGTTATCCCCTCCTGTAATTGGCTAAGACTTCGCATCCACAGGAGCAAGTGCTGGTCGAGCCTCTTTTGCTTGTCTTCGTGTGGGCATGGAAGAAAGGCAGAAGGCAGCATGGGAATGAGGGCTGGCAAGTACATTGGGGGGAGAGAGAATTCTGGCATATAACCTCCGAGGTTTGTGCCAATTTCCTAACCATATTAAAAAAATTTGGGGGTGGACTACCCACGTGGTTAGTGATATTTTGAAATATATTTTTTGTAATTATTACTGATAATATCATACTCACTCACATCACAAGAGTACATGACAAAAAAACATCCAAATATGCATTTAGAAACTCTAGTGTGTTTTCAAATGAATTGGCTTTGTACTATAACTCTACTGCTGACTGCACTGATGTCTCTCAGATTTTGGTAATGAAATGCTGATTCACAGCTGTGGGCACCAAACACCATTAAAGCAGTATAGTGACAGACTGCAGCTCATAATTTACCATAAATCAGACAAGTATAGTAACAGCAAAGAGAATCACTTATTAGCTTTTTACTTGGGGACAATAACACAAACCGTGATTTTTGTTTGGTGCATTTATCAGTGAAATTAGCAGACAGATGACAAAGGTTAAGAAGTTACGCAGAACACAAATTTAACTGAAGGTTTAAAGGGTATGTCCACCCAAAAAAACCATTTTGATATAAGATTCCCCCTGGTCTCCCAGCCCAACGCTATATTTATTTTTAAGAAAGCTCCCCAAACTCTACTACTCCCCTTTCCTCCGCGCGCGCTCCCGGCCCTCTGCTTGCGAGAAAATGCAAGCAGAGGGCGGGACCGGCAGTCGCGTCTGTGATTGGCTGAGCGGCAGCCAAATCAGGAGCGGCTGCCGCAGTCACTTAGCGAGTCAAGATGACCCAGTGTACTGGGCCTTTTGATACCGATTCAAAGGCTAATTTTTAATTTACAATAAAATATTTGTAAAAAATATTACCGGTATGATATCTTCTTTAAAGGAATTGTACATTGAAAAAAATTATATCTGTGTATTCAGTTAGTTCAACAGGGACTTAAAGTTTAGTTCTTGAAGACATTTTGCTAGTCGTCGACTGGCTTTCTCATGCGAATGCTTGTACAAGAATCTGTTGGCAATTATGTACCCTGGAAAGTCCAATTAGCATATACAGCCAGGTGTTTTGGACCTTCTGAATGCAAGGCGTGATTGGATTGAGGTCTAAGAATTGTTATAGGAACTGCCCAGGGTAAGGTGTCAAACAGCACTGTACATGAGCAGGACAGTTGGTGTTGGTAACAGTTGGTATTTCTTTAGATATCCAATCTAAAACTTTCTATATTTCAGCTGTCAATCAAGTCTTGCTCTTAATAAACTATTCTTTGTGAGTAGTTTTACTGGCTGGAATGGTGACAGAGATTTGACAGTTGGAAGCTGAATTGTGTGCAGGCGTGACAGTTTGTTGTGGGGGGGAAAAGTCAGGTGGAAGTGGGAGTGGTTAAAAGAGGGAGGGGGGATACTGCTCCTAATAAAATGTGTCCTGGATTGAAGGCTGCTGCAACCACGCAAATCAGAGTAAGTGCTACTTACATGTATTCAATTATAGATTAATATGAGGCAAAGTCATTTTTAAGTATAGTGGCCCTTTAAAGGTTTTATACTCAAACTCCATTCCTTCTTTCCAGTATGGAATATTTTCTGCTTGTTAGGAGTAAGTACTCCTACTATGGCCTTTAGTTGATGTTTAACACTTCTTAAACCCTATGGTACAGGGGCGTAACTACAGGGGAGGCAGGAGGAGCAAACCGCAAGGGGGATTTTTTATTTTTCTATGACAGTACAGCCTCTTCCCAGAAAGCCATGTGGATGAAGCACAGAAAGGGGCCCCATCATAGTTTTGCTGGGGGGTCCAGTGATTCCTGGTTATGCCACTGCTATGGTAAACTTTTAGTACATTTGAAGGCAAACAAAAGCTTAAAAAAAGCATAATGAGACAAAATTGCTGCTATAATTTCTAACGATCTTGTATCAGTAGGGTTTAGGTGTTTTTTTGTTAGAATTAAATTTTAAAGTGTGTAGTTGGGGAGCGGTGTCCCCTTTAAGAACATTTAAAACAACACCTTCACCAATGTGATTTGTGCCTAAAAATCTAAAAAGTTAGAAAATGGAATCTTCTTGCCTGCCTGGAGACCATACTTCATGGAAGTCACAGAAAAGAGGTTCAATGCTGTTAAATCAACCCTTAACTCTTTACATGCATCGATGATGAAGCTGCTTCCTTTTTTCAAGAAGTTCACCATGCAAAACCATTCCCCCACACTTTCAGGGCATATCCACCCCCAACCTCAACCATTATATTTATTGCAGCCATAGATATACTTTTCCAGTTCCAGCATTGTCAGAGGTTGCTTCCTCTGATTATAACAGGTTGGACTGGTAACAAACAAGTTGCAGGTATTTTGTTTTAAGGTTGTACAAGCACTTTAAATGACCACCATGGCTGCATTTGCACTAGAAGCCAGTGATGATTAAAAAGTGGTTGAAAACACAATGCACATACAAACCTATACATACAAATGTGATCTTTTCTTTCATTTTGTTGTACATGTAACATTGTATTACACAACACACACAAAACCCATATTTATTATCAGATCAGCCAAAGATCAGTTATGATTTACCATCATGACTCATATTCCCAGACAGATTTTTTTGTCAAAATTGGTAAATCTACATAATGTAATCAGGGGTGTTCCTAGAGTTTTTGACACCTGAAACAACTTTTAAATGCCACCTATCCGCAAACAGGGGCGACAATAAAGGGGGCGTGGCTTATCATAGAACATAGACATGGCTTGTGGAGGTGGGTATGGTGGACTGACTTACAATGTCTGGTGAACTGGAGGGCCGACTTACTATTGACTGGAGGGCTTACATAACGTTTGCGCATCGGAAATTGCGAGATTTTTTGAGTTTCCGTGATTTCCATTATAACTAAAACACATGTGCAACTGTGCACAAAACGCACATAAAACACGCAAGGTTAAATTTTACTTCCTCTGCCCACGTAAAGAGCACTCCTGGAAATATCAAAAATATATGAGCAAGCCCTTAATATATACAATATTGTCTTTGTGGATCACATGGTGTGTAAGCTGGTAAAAATATACATATTGACTTCAATACATTCAGTTACTGCATTTATTACCACTTGGAGTATTAAGAGAGACAGTAATCTGTTTTTTCTGTAAATAGTGAACCTCCAGGTAAGTAATGTTTATGTGCTCTATTAACATAGACTTCTTCATAGATAGCACCAACATGCCCATCATCAGTATTACAGTGAAAGTTCCATGTCCCTAATATGTATGAAGTTCCCACCACACAAAGTACATAAAGTACACACATTGCACACACTACAAACAGTACACACTGTACACACACAGTCACAATACACAGTGTATGTACACAGATTACAGTGTATATACACACAATATGCATTCTAAAACACATAGTACACAATACACAGTATATGTACACAGACAGTACACACAATAAACACAAGGCGATTTACCCAGAGCCACTTTGCTCTGGGTAAAAATTTGCAAACGCGATTCAATCTCCCGTTTGCTCACGTGGGTAAATCCCAAAAGAGATTTATCCAAAGCATGATTTTAAAACATGCGCAAATGCGATATTGAATAGCGAGTGCCAGATGTGCGGATTGTTATGTAACCTGTGCAACTAATATGGAGTTGCGTTAAGAGGTAGCGAACCACTTAGCATGCCTTTAACTCCAAATACCTGCCCAGCTCCCCTGGGTAAATCGCCCCTAACAGTTACACACAATGCACAGTGTATAAAAATACAATACACACACAATACACAGCATATACACACAGTGTTATACTCACTCATATACACAGTGACACAGACATTTCAAATAAAACAATATACACAACAATATACAGTGTACCACAATATACACACAGTACACAATATCAGTGTATACACACACAATACAAAATACACAGTATACAAACAGTATACACACAGTACAACAATACACACACAAAATACACACAGTATACACACACATTACACAATACACACACAGTATACACACACAGTATACAATACACACACACAGTACATTTGCTACTCCAGATGTGTGTTTGGAAACCCCCCCTCACCCCCCCCGGATCCCGCACTCACCTATATGTCAGTGTCGGTACAGACAGACGGACTAGATGGTGCGGACAGACAGACGATCACCAGCCGGCGTTCGGGTCATGCAATGGGCGCAACAGGCGGACACTGACTCCAGTGAACAGAGCAATAGAGCAGGAGTGTGAAGTTCTCGAGCGTGGGGGTGTGACAGTTCCTATCAGTTCCCGTAGCAGTGCCGGACACGGTGTGCAACATGTTCACTCTACAACATCCAATGGCTGAGCAGCTCCTGTCTCTCTCTAGCCAAATGAGTGTCAGAGCCGCCTCAGTAAGAGACCTCCAGCCACATCCAGAATATGAGAGATGCCAAGTTGGAGCAGCGGAGAGAGAGGGGCTGCCCTGTGAGAGACTGTGTACTACAGGAAATCCCCATCTAGGAGCTCTAGCACCCCCCTGCTGGTACATCCACTTTATACATGAAATTTATAAGGACTCACTTGCTTTGAAGTTTGATTTATGAATATAAAGTAATGTATCTGGGATAATGTACATAGTAATATAAGGATTTTACAGAGGAATTCCAGCCCTGTATTACATAGTAATATAGTAATTGAGGTAGAAATAATGACATAGTCCATCAAGTCCACCTATTCACTTTTTTTTAACCCTACCTAACAGTTGATCCAGAGAGCACAAAAAAAAAAACAGCTACTAAAAAGGGGGGGTCCTGACTCGAAATGGCAATCGGAAAGTATCCTGGATCAACCAGATCTACAGTATATGATTAATACCAGTAATTCTCAAATTTTAGTTTTAGAAACTTATCCAGGCCATTTTTAAAGCTATTCAATGAACTTGCCTTACCCACATCTGCTGGAAGACGTTCCACAGTTTCACCATTGTCACTGTAAAGAAAACCTTTCCAACCTGAACATGAAACTTCTTTTTTTCCAACTTTAAAGGATGTCCACGAGTCCTCTGATATGACCGATTAGTGAACCAGAGAGTTTATTATATGGCCCATTAATATATTGGTATAAAGTGATCATTCCCCATGCAAACGTCGCTTCTCTAATGTAAACAGACCCAACTTGTCTAATCTGCCTGCACAGTCAAGCCTCTCCATTCCCCTTATTAATTTAGTTGCCCCTCTCTGAACTGCTTCCATTACCAAGATGTCCTTTTGTATATGGGATTCCAAAACTGCACCTCATATTCCAAATGAGGCCTTACCAGTGCCTTGTAAAGAGGGGAGATAATATTTTCTCTTGAATCTATTCCTTCTTTATACAAGACAATATCTTGCTATTTCCGTGGCTGTCTGGCATTGTTTGACTATAGCTAAGTCTGTTTATATCCAGAACCCCCAAATCTTTTTCCATTACAGATCCACTTAACACAGAGTTTTATGGTGTAGGTGGTACAGGCATTATTAAATCCCAAATGCATCACCTTACATTTATCAACATTGAACCTCAGTACAGAACCCTGAGGCTAAGAACTTTAGCCCACATAGATGTAGCTCCATTTACCACCACTCTCGTTTGCGATCCAATAACCAATTCTCTATCCATGAACAAAGGTTTTCTTCTAGGCCAACAGTCCTCAGTTTATACATTAGTGCCTATGTGGCACAGTATCAAAAGCTTTCGCAAAATTCAAATATACCACATCCACTGCTGTGACTGAATCTAAATTCTTACTCACTTCTTCATAAAAACATTACATTTGTCTGGCATGATCTATTCTCATAAATCCATGCTGACTACTACTACTCCAGAAGATCAGTTCTGGAGACAAAGTCAAGGATATGATCCCGTAACAACGTTTCCAGCACCTTCACTACAACTGATGTTAGGCTTACAGGTCTATAGTTACCAGGCTGGTGAACGACTACCTTTTTGATATTGGTATTTTTCCAATCCAGCGGCACACCCCAGACCAAGTGAATCGAAAAGATGCCCGGCCCTCTGCTTGCATGGAACTGCAAGCAGGGGGCGGGACCGGTGAGATGCAGTCAATCACGGAGCGCGGCTGCCGGCAGTTCAGAACAGCGGAGGATAGAGGGAAGGTAAGTAAAGATCGGGGAGTTTCTGCAAATAATATATAATGCGGGGGCTGGGGGAGCAATACCTATAAATATTAAAAGGGATTTACAATAGGGGGAGGGAGACTAAAACAGGAGGGAGAGGGAGGGGGGGGGAGGGCTGCTCAGAGCAGGCTACAAACCCTCAGAGGAAGCCTCAGAGGCGGAAACAATTTCCCCCTGCTAGCTCCTGGTGGCCAGATTTCTGGACTTTGGAGGGACATTGCAGGCAACCATTTGGATCTGGGATGTAAGGTAAGGATTTTTCTACACTACAGTGGGGGGCCAGTAGTGGGTTAAATTATAATTTTAGGGGTGGACATGCCCTTTAATATCCCTTTAAAAGTGGTCCACATCTGCTTAGTATCTTACTAGAAACATTTCCCCAGTCTATGAGCAGTAGTGATTCCTTTAACAACATAAAATTAGCTTTCCTAAAGTTAAAGGTAAGTTTTTGTTAACCCAGTGCACTGTAGTTTTTGCAACCTATATTAATGACATATCTGTTGTATTCAATTAGATCAACTGGACTGAAAAGTAGTTCTTGAAGACGTTTCGCTAGTCATCCGACTGGCTTTCTCAAGTCAGAATGACTTGTACAAGAATCTGTGGCAATTATGTACCCTGGAAAATCCCAATTAGCATATCACAGCCAGTGTAAGGGTGTGATTGGATAGTGGCAAGAGGTGTTATAGGAACGCCCAGAGTAAGGTGTTAAAACAGCATTGTACATGGCAGACAGTTGGTGTCGAACCCCCCCACCTCTATTTAGGCCCGAGGAATTAAAGAAAAGGAGTGATCAGGGCAACTGTAGTAGTATATTCTACACAGTGAGTAAAGTGCTAGTCTGATATAATGCAATATAAGAGATAAAGAGAAGGAAAGACAGACTGCAAAAAACTCTGTACTAGTTGATATAATAGACCGTCCTTTATTTACATAATATATCTGGGACAAAAATTCAATTAAAAACATTAAAAACACTAATCATCCCCTATACTGAAGTCAATCATATAATAACCATAGTGGTGTACATGAACAACCGATAATCAAAAATGCATATAGAAGGTAATACTTTATCGTCTGGTGAGAGGGGATTCAAGCACAAGGGGGGCGTCCACGACAACGCGTTTCGCTCCGATCTGCAGTGTCCGGAGCTTCCTCAGCGTGTCTTATCCACGCTCCCGCCGGTTTTTAAAAGGTAGAACCCAGACCCTCCTCTGCACGTTGTGTCTGACGTCATCAATAGGCGCCAACATGCCATTGGTTAGTCCGAAGTCTCGTCTCTCGCGAGACTTCGTCTAGTGCAGTAGCGGTCTGGTTACCATGGAACGTCCCGTATATTCCTATACAGCTGCATACTATGTGGTCAAATAAAGTTTTTTGGTTCAAACATAGAGTTTGCTAGTTCTACAGTACCGTGCCTACGGATTACTCTAGTAGCACTGCAGTTCAAGGCATACAAAAAGGTATATCATTTAGTTATATCAAGCAATTATTAGTGTTGATTATAATAACAAATGGTTAGTTAGTTGGGGGCCCCCAACCAGGGAGTATCAAAATGATCTCTCCCATTTTAACAAGCATCTAAGCATTTATAGTAGTATAGAGATTTATACACTCCAATAGTCCTCTGTATTAAGGCAGGTATAGTCTAGATGGTCTCTCAATTTAACTCCATATATTGAATATAACACAAGGATAATAGTCCGGAGTGTTTAACGTATTAATCCAATAGAATTTATACTGAAGATCCAGAGAGGATAGTCCTTTGTTAAAGAAGTAACTGTATTTCCATTGCACAGTGCAGAAAGTCATATGTTCTCTTTGTATCCACTGAAACTCAGATAGAATGTGGATTCGGACTTCCAATTCAGTCGGTCGGGGCAGATAGGGTCCTGTATTTTGAAATACGATATATATATAGATCAATGCAAATTCAAATAAATACAGTCCAATCCAGATCCTCATTTCCCCTTGGTGCAAAGTATTAAGTAGGAATATCCATCTCGATTCCTTCTGGCCAGTTTTTTTGTGTGTCCCCACCTCTCATATTATATGATAATCTTCCAGACCTATACATTTAAGTCTATCGGTTGAACCACCATGTACATGCAAGAAATGACTGGCAACAGTCGTTAAGGTTTTACCTTGCGAATGATCTCTACTGGCTAATCTTATAGTGAGAGATGCCTGGCCAGTCTTTGTTAATCTTTGGCTTGTCATTCCTACATAATACATATCACAGGGGCATTTCAGACAATAGATGACATTATTTGTCTTTACAATTCATATCGTTTATGTGGTATTGTTTCTCTTTATCTGTGTCCCATATGTTGTCTGTGATTTCCATGTATGTGCAAAAATTACACTCACCACATGGGAAAGTACCAAGTAGTCTCTTTCCTGAACCCGTCCTTGTCATCTTATGTTCGAAGTGGCTACGTGTAAGACGGTCACCCACATTCTGCATCTCTCGCTGTCAACTGGCTTATCGTGTAGGTACAAAGACAGTCGGGTCAGTTGTCAGAATATGCCAATTTTTTTCAAACATCTTTTTATTTGCTGCCAGTTGTTATTATATTCTGTAATGTATCTCACCTTAGAATCTTTTTCTCTCCTTCTAGGTAAGACTAAATCAAGTTGGGTACATTTTGTCTACATCTGTCTTGTATCTCCGATAAGTGCTGTGGGTATCCTCTTTTTTAAATCTATTCTCCAGTAGTTTAGCTTCACTATTATAATCAGAGTTTAATCCATGGGGACGTTGTGATTAGAGATCCGACAAGGGTGGAAATGTGGTATTATGGCCTGTTGACATGTATCTGCAAGAGGCAGAAAGACAACTGTCTAATACACAGAATTACATTAAATTACCTTCTGACCCCACAAAATGTTTAAAAAGAGGCTTAGACGTATCCTGGATGAGGCTACCAATGACGGCAGTTTACATAAGAAAGAATCAGATTTTTTGTGGGTCGAATTTCCGACTATTCCGACTTCTATATGCTACCTAAAGTCCATAAGAATCTGGATAAACCACCAGGTAGGCCGATAATTGCTGGAATTGGGAGTTATTGAACAAGCATGTGTGTTTGTAGACTATTCCTTCAGAAAACATGTTATATCACTAAACTCTTACATCAGAGAACTTCTGACTTTATAGCTAAAATCAGAATATAAATATTGGACAGAAATGCTATTCTAGCGACGTGTGAATTGAATCACTTTATACCAATATTGGACCCAGAGAGGGTCTTGAAGCAGCTAAAATTTTCCTCTCATCAGCTAGTCTTAGAGAGCAACAAAAAATGAACTTGTCTTGACACTCCTAGAATATATCCTCTATCACATTATTTTGTTTTCAATCGGAAGTTCTTTCTCCAAGTAAAAGGGACCGCGATGGGTGCTCGTTGCGCTCCAGCCTACGCAAACCTTTTTCTAGGATGGTGGGAAAGGGAGTGGTCTTCTCTGAACAAATGGAATCTTATACCGTACATATACTTGGTTAAGGTATATAGACAACATCTTCATAGTGTGGCAAGGCCCCAGGAAAGTCGGAAGAATTTCTAGATAAATTGAATCAGAACAATTGAATATATTTTTGACAAGGGAGATCTCAGAGATACAGGTGAATTCTTAGATGTGACGGTGGAAATTGCAGGAGAAGAACTTATTACCAAATATTCAGGAAGCCTACTTCCACTAATCTCTTTTTACATTTCCAGAGTTCACACCCTGAGCTCATTACTGAAGGTTTACCTAAAGGACAATTTATGAGAGTACGTAGGAACTGTACCAATACATCTGATTATAATAGTGAAGCTAAAATACTGGAGAATAGATTTAAAAAAAGAGGATACCCACAGCACTTATACGGAGATACAAGACAGATGTAGCAAAATGTACCCAACTTGATTTAGTCTTACCTAGAAGGAGAGAAAAAGATTCTAAGGTGAGACATTACAGAATATATAACAACTGGCAGCAAATAAAAAGATGTTTGAAAAAAATTGGCTATTCTGACAACTGACCCGACTTTGTCTTTGTACCTACACGATAAGCCACAGTTGACAGCGAGAAGATGCAGAAATGTGGGGTGACCGTCTTACACGTAGCCACTTCGAACATAAGATGACAAGGACGGGTTCAGGAAAGAGAAACTTGGTAATTTCCCATGTGGTGAGTGTAATTTTTGCACATGCATGGAAATCACAGACAACATATGGGACACAGATAAAGAGAAACAATACCACATAAAACAGTATATGAATGTAAGACAAATAATGTCATCTATTGTCTGAAATGCCCTGCGATATGTATTATGTAGGAATGACAAGCCAAAGATTAAAACAAAGACGGCCAGGCATCTCTCACATTAAGATTAGCCAGTAGAGATCATTCGCAAGGTAAAACCTTAACGACTGTTGCCAGTCATTTCTTGCATGTACATGGTGGTTCAACCGATAGACTTAAATGTAAGGTCTGGAAAGATTATCATATAATAGAGAGGTGGGGACACACAAAAAAGACTGGCACAGAAGGAATCGAGATGGATATTCCTACTTAACACAGTGCACTAAGGGGATAAATGAGGATCTGGATTGGACTGTATTTATTTGAATTTGCATTGATTATTAAATATATATGTTATTTCAAAATACAGGACCCTATCTGCCCGACCGACTGAACTGGAAGTCCGGAATCCACATTCTATCTGAGTTTCAGTGGATACAAAGAGAACATGACTTTCTGCACTGTGCAATTGAAATACAGTTACTTCTTTAACAAGGACTACCCTCTCTGAAACTTCAGTATAAATTATATTGGATTAATACGTTAAACAACTCCGGACTATTATCCTTGTGTTATATTCAATATATGGGAGTTAAATTGAGAGACCATCTTAGATTCTATACCCTGCCTTAATACAGAGGACTATTGGAGTGTATAATCTCTATACTAATATAAATGCTTAGAGCTTGTTAAAATGGGAGAGATCATTTTGATACTCCCTGGTTGGGGGCCCCCAACTAACTAACCATTTGTTATTATTAATCAACACTAATAATTGCTTGATATACTAAATGATATACCTTTTTGTATGCCTTGAACTGCAGTGCTTACAGAGTAATCCGTAGGCACAGGTACTGTAAACTAGCAAACTCTATGTTTGAACCATAAAACTTTATTTGACCACGTAGTATGCAGCTGTATAGGATATATACGGGACGTTTCCATGGTAACCAGACCGCTACTGCACTAGACGAAGTCTCGCGAGAGATGAGACTTCGGACTAACCATGGCATGTTGCCGCCTATTGATGACGTCAGACACAACGTGCAGAGGGAGGGTCTGGGTTCTACCTTTTAAAAACCGGCGGGGGGAGCGTGATAGACACGCTGAGGAAGCTCCGGACACTGCAGATCGGAGCGAAACGCGTTCGTCGTGGACGCCCCCCTTGTGCTTGAATCCCCTCTCACCAGACCAGTAAAAGTATTACCTTCTATATGCATTTTTGATTTATCGGTTGTTACATGTACACCACTATGGTTATTATATGATTGACTTCAGTATAGGGGATGATTAGTGTTTTTAAATGTTTTTAATTGAATTTTTTGTCCCAGATATATTATGTAAATAAAGGACGGTCTTATTATATCTAACTAGTACAGAGTTTTTTGCAGTCTGTCTTTCTCTTCTCTTTATCTCTTATACTGACCTGAGGAATTGGCTCTTCTGTGCTGGGCCATACGTTGATGCAGTTGCTGTTTGGTCTCCCCCACATACAAATCAGAGCATTCTTCACTGCACTGCACTGCATATATGATGTCGCTTTTCTTGTGTTTCGGTATTGGGTCTTTCGGATGTACCAATTGCTGCCTCAGTGTGTTGTTCGGTTTAAAGCAGACAGGGATACGATGTTTTTTGAAAATTCTTTTTTAATTTCTCGGAGACCCCTGCTACATATGGGATGACCATGTTCTTCCTCCTGTCTTGCTTTTCCCCTTCACTGGTGGTATTTGTGTTCTTTTCTTTCTTTCCAGTCTGGATATCCACAAGTTTTAAGGGCTCCTCTGAGATGTTTCAAATCTTTGGGAATCTGAGGTTCAGGAGTCACAGGAGATGTTTTTGAACACTATGGGCTTAAGGAGGAGGTTTGCACTGACACACAGTTCCTTCTGATGTCTGTGGCGGAGGGGAAAGTATTCAGTGCACAGGGGGACGATTATGTATTGCAGCAGTCCGGGGAGAGCATCCAGAGAACTAATGTAGGGGGTGAGGTTCCAGCTGCTGTTGCTGATGATGTTAGTGACACAGCCTCCAGTAGTGAGGAGGTGAACATGGACGATGAGGTCACCGATCGTCCATGGGTGCAACAAGTGGGATAGGAGGATGAGGATAGTGTCTTTGAGGCAGAGCACCCAGAGCAGGACTGGTGTCAGGGGCAGTGGCAGTGCACCTAGTGCTGCGCGAGGAGGCAGGGCACCAATTGCATCTGGTGCCAGTGCCTCACATTGGCAGGTGACTTCTGTTTCAAATTAAGTATAAATATCTAACCACCCTTTATGCTCTATTGCTGTCTTCTGGAGATTCCAAGTGATCTGTCCAGGCATCCAACAATATCCAATACAAAAAAGTGATAGAACCAAGTAGGACAATAACATTCCAAATAAGGAACTGTGTTACATAGCAAAAAATCCCACTACATGTTTCAGACCCAAACCGGTCTTTTGTCAAGTGAAAGTGAGCAAAAATAGTGCCCTGAATACAAAAGCAAAAAGAAAATTTCATCATTATGTTACCTCCAACTTTTTAAAGGAAAAGATAAATGGGTGATTAATACCATATTCAAGTATTTTGTTTTAAAAAAATGTAGTGTAAATAAGTGTATACAATATTAAAGGCCTTATTAAGTCAAAATAATACAGAGACCCTAAAATAATTTTATCACAATAAAGTCCACAGATTATATTTCTTAAAGTCCATTATCAGAATCCAAAATCTTGTGGAGATCACCTCCAGTCTATGAAGAAAACATATTTAAGGGTATTTTACGTTTATAAAAAGGTGTCCAGATTCTTTTAAAATGTGAATATAAAATATATTGTGATATCGATAAGAGTGAACTGCCATCTAGTGGCCTATCCAAATAAAAAAAGAGTACATTTGGTACAAATCATACAATTACATCTATAAAGGTTACTCATATAAACATTATGACACAAAATTGTATTTTATAGAGTTTTCCTATAATAGTGAATTAAATAAATAAGTTGAGTGTGTGTTTATAGGATAAAAATGGCTCATTACCAGGGGTGTCTCTAGGGACTTATAAGATATGGGGCGCGCCATTTGGCCCATAGTGCGGTGAAATTTTTTTTAAGGCCACGTCCATTTCCCGCCCCCAATTAATCCACACCCATTAAGAGCTATTTATTGATGAAAAAAGGGAAAGTGAGAGCGTGAGAATGTCCCCTTAAGCTTAAAGGGCATGTCCACCCCCAAAACTATAATCCCCCCACTAATGGCCCCATCATGTAGTGTAGTTTAATCCTTACCTCACATCCCAGCTCCATAAGGTTCTCCTGTAGTCCCCCCCCAAAGTCCCAAAAACTGCCCACCAGGAGGATAGCAGAGTCCATATAGGACTCTGCCTCCTACCTGGCCTCCGGGAGAAGTTTGGCATGCGTACTGCAGCCCTTCTCCCCCTCCCTCTCCCTCCCGATTAGGATTCCCTCCCCCTAGTGTAAATCCCTTGTCACCAAAGATTCCCCCTGTCCCCCCAGCCCCAACCGCTATGTTAATATTATTAGAAAATGCCCGAAACATTACTTACCTTCCCTCTTGCCTCCACCGCACTGAACTCCCGGCAGCCGCGTCCGTGATTGGCTGCCGCTCAACCAATCACAGACGCGACTGCCGGTCCCGCCCCTCTGCTTGCATTTACTCGCAAGCAGAGGGCCTGGCAGCAGGGCGGAGGCAAGAGGGAAGGTAAGTAAAGTTTGGGGCATTTTCTAATAATATTAACATAGCGGTTGGGGCTGGGGGGACAGGGGTAATCTTTGCTGGAAAAATTTTTTTAAGGGTGGACATACCCTTTAATGTGGAGGGTCCTATGATACTATGTATGAATTATTGTATAATATAACCAGTTATTGAAATCACAATTGTATAATAACTATATAGTATATACATACACACACAAAAAGAGTGAGAAATAAAAATATTGTCTGCTCCCGTGGTAGTTACGCCCCTGATTCAGCCTATACTGATACACATGTATTGATAAAAGTTACTAAGCATGCTGGGTGGCAATCCTGCTAGACTTATAAAAATAGATGCATTATTTACCAAGCTATGAGCATAGAATATACAGGTGGTGGCCATAATGCATGGCATCCCCCTCCCCTTTTTTAACTCATTCCTTATTATCTGTCAAGCTTCTGTGATTATCTTCACAGCTAATCACAGACATGGCTGCCGGTCCAGCCCCTTCCTTCATGGAAGTAACATTACGGGCAGAGGCCGTGGGAACGAAGGCTAGTAAGTAAGTAATCTGCTATATTTTTTTTACAAATGGACAGTGTAGTTGGGTCTGCGAGGGGGGAGGCTACACTACAGCAAAATATATATTTTAGAGTGGACAAATCCTTTAACAAATGCCACACTGCCTGCCCGGTTATACCAAGTGGATTTCACTGCACATGGGGTAGGTAATAGCCTAATAGCCCTATTAGGATATTACCTACCTACCACATGTGCAGTGCAATACACTCTCTAGTGGGTTATTACATACCCCAATTTGTGCAGTCCAATCCAATCCAGGCAGTGTGATTAGTATGCCCTACTAGGTGCACATTACCAAATGCTGCCACAGTGCCTGCCCTGTTAGTGGATTGAACTGGACATGACTATTACCTACCCCAATGTGCACTTGTGTAGTTCAATCCATTCACTATAACAGGTTAGGCAGTGTAGCAGCATTAAGTGGACAAAAAACTCCTTTAAGAAGCTGAATATGGCAAATAATAACCACTAGCTTACTTACCAAGCTGTTTCAGTGTTGTAGCACAATCAAGCCCAGCCCAATAGCTGCTCCCATCGGTGGGAAGGGGTATGGGGCTTTTATATCAATGGGGTGGAAGCGCAGGGGCTGCCTGTTATGTGGCGGCAATGTCACCGTGCCAGTATGCATGTGACATCATCACGCCGGGGTGCGCATCATGCCGTTACGTCATTGCACAGCCGGGGAATCAGGAAATTCTTAAACTGTGTATATAATCAGTTATAGAGGAAAAGCAAAGAAATCTCTGCTCACCTGGTGCTCCATGTGGTATGCCAAGTAAATTCTCCAAAAGAAAATGGATGTTGGCACACACCGGATCAAGCTCACACATTGTGTTGTAGTTAAAAAGGGTGAACAAACGTTAATATCTAAAACATGATAATACCAGGACTCATTGATGCTTTCAGACTACGTGCCCTTAGCCATTGGGACCCTAAGACTAAGGGCACTTAGTCATAGGGTCCCAAACGTGTCCTGAAATGCATCAGGTGCTACTGGAGACCCGTTAGACGTACCTTGGTTCTGCCAATAGAACTATTCATTAAAGCGGATATAGTTATTTTTTAATATTAAGGTCAGACAGTTAACCAGAAAGTAGATCATATGTTGTGGCAGAATTAGGAATTCTTCTATAAATAAAATTTCCTCATCTTGTAGAATGATTGTGTAGACACTAGCCAGTAATATAGGTCCAGATGGAAGCTCTATAGACTACAATATATGTAGTAGATGTATTGTGCCTTTAAGACAAGTTTATAGCTGTGTAATAAACAGCTAAAGATGGAAATCCACATACTTAGCTAGTTGTTCCAAGCACAGCATAGTACTGCAGGCTTAGCAAAACTCCTGGTGGTGCAGCTGCTACCATTTAGCTTGGTAGACAGTACAGCGTTCAGGGAGTTTTTGGCTATTGGCACACCACAGTGACAGATCCCTGGTTGTATTTATGCCAGCCCCCCCCATCAAATAAGTCCTATTCCCAGACAGACCAGTGCCACCCCAGAGCCTATTCTTTGTGCTAGGTGAGACAGCACAGGTTTGCAGCTTCTATGCCTCGGTTCTAGAAGCCAGTGTTGCTGGAAGCACTGAAATGGCAGGCTGAGAGGTGGCTAACCTTACGCCACCTCTCAATAGGCAAGGTTGTATGTGACAGTGCCATTAACCTCATCGCTGCCCTTCACTTCACCTTTGTTCTACCTTCCCAGGTTCTGGCAGGCCAACAGCACCTGATGTTGGGGATGCACAGGAATCCCACCCCCCTGTGTCTGAGAGTAGAAGCAGTGCTGTTCTTCCAGCCACAGTTGCCAGACTCATCTACTGTCGGTCGCTAGTTCACCAACTACATCCAGGGCTGTCGTAGACTCATTAGAGACTGAGGATCCACTGGACTACCGGGTGGAGAGGCTTGACATCTGGCAACCCGCACAGCATGTCATCAAGGTCATGCCCCGCATCCAGTGTCCTTTCGGAGAAGACCTTCAGTGCAGTAGGTGTTGTACAGAGAGAAAGACCTGTCTCTTCACTGAGTATGTGGACTGTCTGACATTAAGATGAATGAGGTGTGGATCACATCTCAGTACAGCACCCCTATTACTCGTGCCCATGACTGAAGGCTTCTTTCCCATGGCCACCCGTACTGCTCATTCCCACTGCCTAAGTGTCCACCTTGAGGCCAAGCTGATGCCAGATCAGCTGGAAACTGGCTAATTTTTCTATTTGGTAGGGTAATTTACGGTCCTACCTTGCTCTACCACATTTAAGCTGTGTAACGGCTATTTTATTTTCTGTGTAGGGTCAGTTGTGTGCGGCCTTATAAACATTGCTAACTAAGCTATCCTACAGCTAATTTTCATGGTAACTAAGTTAACAACAGCTACTCATTGGCTAATTATTCCAAGTTTGGGTCACTCCTACCTGGTTGGCCTAAACCAAAATATTTCTAACATCTCTACTGATATAATAAACTATATACAATACAAAACATTAAAAAAAAAACCACTTTTTTATTTTAAAAAGGAAATGTCCCGCTGCATGCGATTTAATAATTCTTCCGACAGCAGTTCACAATGGCTATCGCCAAACAAAACAAAATCTGACATTCAATTATGTGGTTTACAAAAAAGTGTAATTAAATTAATACATTTTATATACATCCTATATAATAATCAAGGTTGAAAAAAATGGCTAAAATAGTAATAATTGCCTTGTGTGGTGTTCTGTATGGCCAACAAATATTTGGGCCTTTTGCGATTGAGAGGAAAGTTAACTTTTAATTAGGTTTTGGTTATATGAATGTGTTTCCACAGACCATTAGCCAGGTCACCTTTATACTAACTATTGCTATTATGCCTTAAATGTGATCTAAACTTTCAGATTTTTCCCCAACATTAACTTCTATTGGTTCATTTTCCAATTTGAAACTTTTTCAGAATTTTGACAATCCGAAAATGGAATGACTCTTGTCGGTTTCTAACATTTGTCCTATATTTGCGGAATATTTGAATGTCTGTCTTCCAACTGGTTCCTGCTTGGGGGTTTCTCTGGATATGATTAGTTCTTGGTCCCTTTATTAGTTCCTAACCAGGTTTTGCTCATTGTTTGTTTAGCCTGTGGTTTATACCTTGCTTGTGGTGTGATTTGGTTTGTGCTCTTGATTTTCGACTTCTGTCTGTTCTATTTACCATTTACCATTGTCTGCTGCCTGCCCTGACCTTTGTCTGTTCCTGACTATGCTCTTGCTCTACCCTTTTGTACCTCAGCTTGCTGACTGATCTCACTGTGTTTTGACCTTCAGCTCCATCCTTGACTTGTTTTCGTTTACTGATTTGATACCACGCTTTTGTCAATCTCTGAGCTGGTTGTGCTCTGTCCGCCTGTTTAGCTCTGGTTTCTTTGTGTATTCTCAGCTCAGATAACCCGCACTCTAATTCCAGGCAGCAACCAATCCCGGAGTAGGCACTACAAGCCTCCCGGCAAGTGGGGACTTGTCTATTGGTGAAGCGGGTTGTGTTAGATCAGGGTATCTGGGCTGAAAGAATACAGAGATTTGAGCGTCACATGATACAGTATACTCTGTATATACTGTATAGGAAGGATCATTCATCAGGTGGCCTCACATGCAACATTGCAATTGGCTCCCTATACTATAGTAAATTATTCTTGTATAAGTTATAAGTACAGTTTAGAAAGTCGAACGCTATCGGCTCATAATGCTAAATGAAAATATAAGTAAATTAAGTGTAATATACTAAAAGTATGGGGAGGTGATGGTCCAAATTGCAAACCGTTAATTTATTTAGTATATTTGTTATAAGTATAAAACTTGGCAGGACTGATTAATTTAAAATTTGCAAGATTTGATTAAAGAAATCTTTTCTTGTTTTTTAAATAAGACCAGCTGTATTTTCACATTCCCACTGTATTCCCCACAGAGGATTCCGTTAGCACTGACCACATTGTGGAGAGTTAATGTTTTTATGTATTTCTTTTATCTTTTATTTCTATTGACATTTTGGTTTCGTATATTAATAGATGAAGAAAATATACTCTATTATATAATACATAATTATGTAAAAAGTTAGAATAACAAAATTATTCCTTCCATTTAAATGGGTGGAGAATTAATAATGATGCAGTCACTTAAAACATTGCATAGTTAAATAAATAACAGTATAAAAGGGAATAGGGTGTTATTATAACAACTCTTTGGGATAATGAAAAAAAACTTTTTATGTAGCATATTGTAAATAAGAAATTTGACATTTACAGAATTTTCTTAGTTTTTCCAATCCATAACAATAAGGATTTTATTTATCGTAAAAAAGTTGTATATCGCTGTTCTGTAATTAGATGGAAACAAATCTATTATTATTATTATTGATTTATATAGCGCCAAATCTAGATTAATATTTAAGATTGCTAGATAGGGGGATACATCCAGTTTGGTTCCAGTCAAGGAATTAAGGAAGTTAAAGATTTTACAACAGAGGTTTTTTTTATTCTAGGGCAAGAACAAAAGATGTGTATTAAATTGGCATAATTTCTACAATCTCGTCAACATAAAGGTGAGTTTAAGGGTTGTTTACCTATGCATCATATTTAAAGTTCTATAAAATTTCCTAAATAATTTTTGCTTACTTTAAAATGTGAAATTGATTCAGTGAATTTAAAACTATTTAGTGAAGCCTTTTCAATTGTTTAGCAGATATTTTTTCTTGTAGGTCCTTTTCCCAGTTAGACATAAAATTCAGATGGGAAGTAATATTTTAATTTTTTAGTAGGGAGTAGACTAGAGATGCAGCTTTGTTTTCCCTTGTTACAATAATGTTATTTTCTATTATTTCATGTTGCGTAAAATTGGGTAAATCAAATCTTGATAATAAAATGCTACGCAGTTGGAAGTAGTATAACAGATGATTTTATATTTTAGACATAAGTTCTTGGATGTTCAATGTGATGAAACAATAGTTATCTAACAAGTCTGCAACATGAGTTAGGGCTAGGCCACACTGCCGCGTTTTTTGTGCGTTTGCGTTTTTTCCAGATCATTGAAAACACGGCAATGCACCAAAAACGCGTTTTCAGGTGCGTTGTGATTTGCGTTCCGCATTTTTAATCACAATCGCATGCGTTTTCCTATACCTAATTAAGAAAACGCATGCGCAAACGCAACGAAATCGCACATGAAATTGCATTCGATTCCATGTGCGATTGTGTTTGCGGCGCAGTGTGGCTGTGCCCTTAAACCTGTTTGGTCCCATTTTGTTATGTTTATATTATCTACGCGTCTTTTGAGACTTTTGTAATGAGATGGTTCCAAATTATGAGTAAAAGATCTTTCTCTCAATGTTTCATTAAAGGGGAAGTTCAGTGCAAATACATATGCTTTTCAGAAAAAAGAGCAGTATTTTTTCATCCCAATGACCTTAATCTGCCAATTCAGCATTGTGTCTGTGTATAAATAAATGCAACCGAAATACTGACTTCCTGTTTGCAGGACCCCTAATAATGCCTGTTATGGTTTTGCCCTTGACCCAGCGCCTGGGTTGATTCAGTTGCTCAGTAGAGATCTGAGCATTTTTAACCCATTCAACAGCCAATCAGTAGAAATTACTGTTAGGAACATTCCAAGGATGTGGTGCATCCTGGGAAGAAGAAGGACCGTTAGGACCTGAAATGGAAGCTCACTAATGTCAACAGCAGGAAATAGCAAAGGGTAAGAAATCAACTGATTTTTCAAAATGGGAGAGAATATGTAGAATAACTAAGAAGGCATTACACAAACTAACAAAATAACAAATATTAATAATTTCATCTGAACTGTCCCTTTAATTGCCTTTATAGTTACTTATTCACATTTGCTTATGGGAAGTTGAAAAATGATAAAAGTCTACATTTGATTTAAGTAAAGGGCCATTATACATATGAAGTTCAATATCTGTCCCATCTTTTTCTCAGTCAACCAGAATGTTGTCTGTTCGAGGATGTTGGCTATATAATTTTTTTTTTTTTTTTTTTATCGGGAGATCAACATCTCTGGCTTTTTTTGGATTTTGTCAAGATAAGTTGGTTTATTCTTGGAGTTTTGTTATTCCAAATCAATAAGCTTATCCTTTTTTGAATATTGCATTTACTATAGGAATTGGGAGTGCTCTGAATTTATATATAAGTTTAAATTTTTATCATTTATTTTAGTTAGCCAGTAATATTTTGTATTCCAATGTTTCAGATCATTGTTTATTTCTTGGGTTAATGGAACGAGGTTTAGTTCAATTGTGTTTCGGATAGGTGGAGTAAGTTGCATTGAGTAAGTCCAACAATACTTCTATCTAGCTGATAAAAAAACATACAGGGCCATTGAAACTTTTATAACAAGTGTAGACAAATTAGCCTCATTCATTTTTTGTAGTATGAAATTTTACCAAAATCAAAGGTAGTTTATTGGTGAATTATGGATGCGATAGGTTCCGTTATGGTAATGTCATATGCATATAAGCTTAATTTATATTCCTGTTTGCCAAGTTTTACTTCATTATATCGACATTTTTTCTAATAGCTTCTGCCAAAGGTTTGATTGCCATGCTAAATATAATCAGAGAGGGGACAACCCCACTCGTCTTGCTGAAGGGTTATGATGCAAAGTCAGAATTGCGTCTGATCCAACACGAAAATTACATTTGTCCAGAACTGTATCTAAATATGTCCAATTTATAAAATCAAATGCCTTAAGCATTAAGAGTTAGGGCACGGCCACACTGCAACACAATCGCACACAGAATTGAAGGCGATTTCATTGCGTTTGCGCATGCGTTTTTTGGAATCGCAACGCATCCGAAAACTAGTGTTTTCGGTGCGTAGCTGCGTTTTCAATGATATGAAAAAAATGCATGCACAAACGCAAAAAAAGCTCAGCAGAGTGGCCTAGCCCTTAAGAGCAGTGAAGTGGTATTTTTTCTTTCAACCCAGTTTATAATATCTAAGGATCTTGGATATATTATGTTGGGTTGTCAAATTTAGTTAGGGTAAATGTGGTTATAATCAACTGGCCAGGATCTTTGAGAACATTTTTATATTTGAATTTAGAAGAGATGGACCTATAATTTAAAATACTTTTGTCTTTATGTTTAAGAAAGGGTATTATTGTGGCATGCAGCATTTCCTTAGGGAAGGAACCTTATTTCACTGCAATATTGTACAACGAATTGAGTTAGAATATTCAAGAAAGTTTTACAATATTATTTACAGTAAGTTTTACAGTATAAAGAAAAGCATGCTCGTAACTGCTCATGTGGTAATGTCAGTCAGCCACTGGCCGTGATGTCACCATTGCAACCATGACAGTTTCTTGTACCGTATATACTCGAGTACAAGTCAAGGTTTTTAGGCTTCTGCTCACTTCCGCATTCACTCTTCTGACATCAATATTCAGTGCCGGTCTCACTTCCCAGCACCAGAACAGTGTATGCGGAGCAGGATTGCCGAGTGATGGAGCCGGATTCCTTGATTCGCACACAGGCAAGTCCTCCCCTCTTTAGCATGGGTTTAACACCAATTCATCTGGATAGAGTTGCCATTATAGCATTGCCCTGTATATGTCCATGTAGGCTGTGCAATATGGGGATTTCTTTGTCCAGTGGGGTAACATGTATGTTTTTTGTTTATTGGGGTATATGAGCTTGTGTATTTATTTTATGAGCTGTAAACAAAGAGGAAATAGAGAGGGGGAGCAGAACATTGCGCAGCATATCAGGTTAGTCCTGCAGACATTTGGAAACTACAACTCCCAGAGCTAAAGCATGCTGGGATTTGTAGTTTCCAAACATCTGGAGTGTCAAGGAGGTTAATGTGTGGGATTACTCTCCATTTAAAGGGCAACTAATGCCTCAAAACAATATAGAATCAGAAGGATGGTATCTAATGTTCAAGATCGCCTTCTGATTCTGTATGGTTTTGAGGATTTAGTTGCCCTTTAAATGGACAGAAGAATTCCCATACAGTAGTCCCAAACAGTAATTGCCGTACTGGATTTGGCTATTACTGTATGGGACTACTGTATGGAAATTCTTCTGTCCATTTAAAGGGCAACTAAAGCCTCAAAACAATACAGAATCAGAAGGCAGTAGTGGTCATAATTTCTACCCTCAACTTATACTAGAGTCAATCATGTTTTACTAATTTTTCAGGTAAAAATAGGTACCTCGACGTATACTCTGATCAGCATATTCGAGTATATACAGTAACAGCGTGGGAGCATCAGAGAAAGGTAAGGTTATAACGTAAGTGGGGTTTTCGGGGGAGAAGATTATTTGGGGGCTGGAGTTACACTCACAGGTCTGTTATTACCTGGCTGTGGATGACTACCCTTTTAGAATGTTTGAATTACAACAGCTTTTTACAACCCAGAGGCACGCTTCCAAACACAAGGGAATCGGAGAAAAACAATGGCCTGGATAGAACTGAACTTAGTTCCCTAAGGACCCATGGATGTTTTTTACCCATCGACAGAAGCTTTATTTATATTAACCATATTTAGTTGTTTCTCAAGCATATCCTCAGTTAACAAAAAGTATACCATTATTGCTACGCTATCTGTACTTGGATCTTCTATAGTGTATATAGAAGGAAAAAAAATTGCTTAAATACAATACACTATTCCAAGCATTGTCAGGGTAAAAGTTCCCCAAACTTGCGTCCCTTGCCATCTGCATATAAAGCTGCCTCACTTCTTTCCTGCCTGCATTTGGTGGCTTGTAGCAGACACCAACAATAACATTAAATTTACAGCCCGATGAGAATTGTTCAACTGTTTTTTGCTATACCTATTACATTATACTTTTCAGTCAAAGGCATTATCTCCAATTCTCCATTTTTTTCAGTCAGGCTTCTTACATATGTACTTTATGCCTCCCTATCCTGTATGCTATCCCCTCGCCCTATTCTTCCCACTACTGGCCCGTTTACACCCCGTGCTATCTATCCCAGTGAGATTGACAGTACCACCCCCAAACTGCGTTTAAAACCTCCTCTACCCCTCTGGGGCCATCCTCTCCCTCAAAACAGCTGCACCAGTATCACTACTTAAGAGCCTGTAGCAGACAGAAAAGTCTTCCCACTTGTCTAAAAAAACAAACAAAAAAAAAACCCTCCTCCTTAGACCAACCTCTTGGTTGGTCTAAGGTTACTCTTAAACTCCCAGTCTCCATATTAGCATGTGGGGTCCTTCTTACATTGCCCCTAGTTCTTGGAAATCTTTTTTTTTTTGTTATTGGTGCCAATGTGAGCCAAGACTGCAGAGTCACACCCAGCCCCATAAAAAAAAAAAAAACATGTCAACCCTAGCACCAGGTAGGCAACACACAGGCATATATGACCCTTTCCAAAATATAAATATACATACAATATATATATATATATATATATATATATATATATATATATAAATTTAATCGGTAAGATCTGCACTCGCTTATCTGATTCACCTACCCGGGTGCTACCTAATAGATCAGAATACGTGTGTGGAGGAGGAAGCACTCCGGGATTTGTATAAACAATTTTATTGTGTAAACGTCGACGCGTTTCAGTCCATAGCAGACCGTTCTCAAGACAACACACACTTATTACAATTAAACTTAAATACCATTACACATCACGTGATCACCCCGCCCCCAGGAGACGTCAATCTCCACACCCATTCCTGTAATTACAGGTTCTGTAATTGCTGCATTAGTGTCCAAGGTTCTACTATAGTCCAAAGTATCCAATGTGTCCAGTGTGGAACTTTGTAGAACTGAAGGGTGTATAAGATCCATAAAGTGCAAGTGCTCTAAAAAAAGTGATAAGATAGATAAATAATAAAATTCATTAAAAATATTACAATGCAAAGTATAACGGCTTATATATATAAGAGATTCTCAGACTACAATCCTCATAATAAAAAGTTAAAAGGTCCAAACCTCATGTGTAATACTTAAACACAAAATATATAGATACCAATCGTCAGTTTCCTACTCAATTTGTATGAACACGTCTTTTTAGATGAAGCACGATAAGGAACACATCTCATTAAGGCCCCTCGGTGATACAGTGTCTAGTCGTCTAATCCATTGTGATTCCCGTTGAAGTAACCTACGGTCCCTATCTATTCCCTCCATTTGTGGGACTGTATCTATTGCCATCCATCTGAGATTTGCTAATGAGTGGTGGGCCTTTTTGAAGTGTCTTGCTACAGACTGCTCTCCATATGGCGATTGACTTTTTTTCATCTCTCCTAATTCATTGGTTTCCAATGCTGATCGAATAGATTTTCTATGATTGGCCATCCTGTCTCTAACGCTGGTGGAGGTTTTTCCCACATAGTAATAGCCACAGGGGCATGTTATGATATAAACTACATAGCTACTCATACAGGTAAGTCTGTGTTTGATCTTAATTCGATTGCCCCTATGGGGATGGGGGAAATCTGCGCCCGTAATTATGTAACGGCATGTCTGACACCCTTTACAACTGTAACACCCTTCTTTGGGTTTGGGCATCCAGTTCGTGGTTTCCCTAATCTTTTGTCGAATATCAGTCTTAACCAATAAATTCCTGAGATTACTTCCTCTACGATTAGCAAATAAGGGTCTCATTTTGCTAAAGGGTAATTGGTCATCCTTCGTTAGAATGTCCCAATGTTTAGATACACTATTCCTAACTGTTTGGCTGTTGGGGGTGTATGTTAAACTATAAATCATTTTTTCTTTACTTGGATTCTGTAGTGGATGATCTTTTTGCAAATGATTCCTACTTTTGGTGAGTTCCACTTGGATGATATCCTCTTTATAGCCCCTAGATCTAAATTTTTCCACCATATTGAGTATTTGATTTTCGGCCTGTTCTCTACTTGAGTTATTGCGGTATACCCGCAAGAATTGGGAAAATAGAACCCCTCGTTTTAGAGACTCCGGATGATAACTATGTGCATGGAGTATAGTATTTCGATCAGTGGGTTTGGTATAAAGGCTAGTACTAAATTTCCCATTATCCACTTTAATGCGTAGGTCCAAAAAGTCTATGACTTCACCATTACATTCCATGGTGAATTGTATGGGGGTCCCCAATTAATTAAGGTATTTATGAAAATCATCGCATTCTTTAACAGTACCTGCCCAAATTATAAACAAATCGTCAATAAAACGTTTATAAAGGATGATTTGATCTTGGAAAGTGGTATATATGTGTTTCTCTTCGAATGCCTCCATATACAGATTGGCAAATGAGGGACCTACGTTCGTGCCCATCGCGGTACCTGATATCTGTTGGTACATAGTTGTCTCAAACCGAAAGTAATTATTACTAAGGACCATGGTAAGTAGCTCAATCAAGAATTCAATGGGGGGACCCCGATGGTTATTTTTAATGAGGGCATCCCGACATATTCCAATACCCTCTTGTTGGGGTATGGCTGTATATAAGCTAGTTACATCACATGTCATGAGGGTCACTGTTCTCCCCCCACAGTCCACAGTTTTAAGGATCTCTCTCAAGTCTCCACTATCCTTTAGGTAGGATTTCATCCCCTTGACTATGGGTTGAAGATAATAATCCACAAATTTGGAGACTGGTTTGTATATAGACCCGCGAGATGCCACGATAGGCCGTCCTGGTGGCGACTGGAGGGATTTATGTACTTTTGGTACTGTATAGAATATGGGGCACTTGGGGTGACTTGTTGTCAAAAACTTGGCTTCATTCTGCCCAATCCAGTTATGTTGAACTCCCATGGATATAGTATGGTCAAGTTGACCCTTAAATGTCTCAGTCGGGTCTCCCTCCAGTACTTTGTATACCTTACGGTCCCCCAATTGCGTCAAGGCCTCTTGGCAGTAATAATCCCTGTCCATGAGCACAATGCCTCCCCCCTTATCGGCAGGTCTAATGATCAGCTCAGCGTCCTCCCTCAGTGACCTGAGGGCTCGTCTTTCTTGGGGAGTCAAATTATCCCTATATGGTTTGATGTAATTCCCCGAAGTGAGATCTGACCTTACCATATTTCCAAGCACTCTGATGGAGGGTGGCATGTTCGGAGGGTCAAATGTGCTATTTGGAGTAAATGGGGTTAGAGATATACTTCCTTCACAGAATAGATCTTTTAATTTTAACTTTCGCTGAAATCTATATAGATCCACTTCATCCCCCAAACCTATCAATTCTCGGAGTAGGGACAAATGTTAAGCCCTTATTCAATACCTGATATTCCTCGGTGGTTAGAGGGTGTTTACTAAGATTAAACACTACTTCATCCTTCTCATCCGCGGTGGGCGTCCGGTACTTCTTTTTGAACCCCCCTCTTCTGGTTGGTCTCCTCTTTTTGTACCGTGGGTGTTTCCCGATCTCGTGCCCATCCCTAAAACAGGCGAGGAAGAGATAGGGGTAGGAATATCCATTGTAGTATTCTTAGTGGGTCTGGGTGGTGGAGGGTTATCTGAATCTGATTGTTGGGAGTCCTCAGAACTCTCCATAGTGGTTAGGAATGATTTATAGTTTAGCATACACCCCCAACAGCCAAACAGTTAGGAATAGTGTATCTAAACATTGGGACATTCTAACGAAGGATGACCAATTACCCTTTAGCAAAATGAGACCCTTATTTGCTAATCGTAGAGGAAGTAATCTCAGGAATTTATTGGTTAAGACTGATATTCGACAAAAGATTAGGGAAACCACGAAACGGATGCCCAAACCCAAAGAAGGGTGTTACAGTGTAAAGGGTGTCAGACATGCCGTTACATAATTACGGGCGCAGATTTCCCCCATCCCCATAGGGGGAATCGAATTAAGATCAAACACAGACTTACCTGTATGAGTAGCTATGTAGTTATATCATAACATGCCCCTGTGGCTATTACTAGTGGGAAAAACCTCCACCAGCGTAGAGACAGGATGGCCAATCATAGAAAATCTATCGATCAGCATTGGAAACCAATGAATTAGGAGAGATGAAAAAAAGTCAATCGCCATATGGAGAGCAGTCTGTAGGAAGACACTTCAAAAAGGCCCACACCATTAGCAAATCTCAGATGGATGGCAAGAATACAGTCCACCAAATGGAGGGAATAGATAGGGACCGTAGGTTACTTCAACGGGAATCACAATGGATTAGACGACTAGACACTGTATCACCGAGGGGCCTTAATGAGAGTGTGTCCTTATCGTGCTTCATCTAAAAAGACGTGTTCATACAAATTGAGTAGGAAACTGACGATTGGTATCTATATATTTTGTGTTTAAGTATTACACATGAGGTTTGGACTTTTAACTTTTTATTATGAGGATTGTAGTCTGAGAATCTCTTATATATATAAGCGTTATACTTTGCATTGTAATATTTTTAATGAATTTTATTATTTATCTATCTTATCACTTTTTTTAGAGCACTTGCATTTATGGATCTAACATACACCTTCAGTTCTACAAAGTTCCACACTGGACACATTGGATACTTTGGACTATAGTAGAACCTTGGACACTAATGCACAATTACAGAACCTGTAATACAGGATGGGTGTGGAGATTGAGTCTCCTGGGGGCGGGGGGTGACAGTGATGTGTAATGGTATTTAAGTTTAATTGTAATAAGTGTGTGTTGTCTTGAGAACGGTCTGCTATGGACTGAAACGCGTCGACGTTTACACAATAAAATTGTTTATACAAATCCCGGAGTGCTTCCTCCTCCACACACATGTATATATATATATATATACATACATACATACATATATATATATACATATATATATATATATACACACACACACACACACACACACACACACACACATATATATAATTTAATGTGTTTTGAACCATCTGTATTTCTTGAATATTCAAGCTGAAATTTCCGAACCACCATGCTGTTATTGTTATAAACTAACCTGTAACTACATTACAGGGAGTGTCATGTAGATCTAACCTCTGTTAATCATCTCCACGTGTATCGGAAAATTGTCAGTTATTGCCTCCATTTACATATATAGATTACTTAAGGTTTACAGTTTTAAATGTCCCTGTAAATAAACCACACAAACAATAATCCATCTTTTCTATCCGTTTTATTTGTCCATTCTTCAAGAAACAAATTTTGTCACATACCACAGATGCTCAATATTACAAAGTTTGGGACAAATAAGTTCAAAAGATAATACAGTCAATTTCTTTTTAATGGATTGTGATGTTAAGTTTTTAACCAAGAGAAAATTGTCTGTTCAAAAATATAAAAGCACCACATAATTAGTATTAAAAAGGTATGTAAGGAAAATTGGTGACAAAAATACCTTAAAAACATTTTCCATGCAAAACAGCTAGTTATTTGCCGTTCTCAACGTTTTTGTTTTGGGCTTCAAATGTTCCCAGCTATTAAAAGTAAAATAACGTTGCAAGTAGCAATTTGACTGGGTTAGATTAAAAAATATATCATGCTTGGCCCAGATCACAGACTTAAAAAGTTCAATATTCAGTGAAGTGTTAACATAATAAGCAAATCCGTGCAGTGTGCTGAAAAAGGTAAATACTTAGTATGCAATAAGAACACAGAGTTCAATATTCAATTTTACCTTTACAAAATGCATTATCCCAGAAAAAAAAAATCTAGTCTTGTGTTACTTATCTGGGATGATAAAACTTACTGTGAACCCTGCTTGTTTAAAGACAGTACATGAGCCCCATTGTTCCTGGGTAAACTATTTAAATGTATAAAAAAAAAAATCAGTATGTGAACAAAACTGTGGCAGCCTTCAAAAACTGCTTGAAAGAAATTAAGCAAGTGCTATGTGTAAGAAAACATTCAAGTTCAACATCTTTAAACAAATTGTGTAAACAATTTGAGAACACATCTAAATATAATATAGTGTCACAACATTATCTAACTATGACAACAAAAAAACGCCACACATTGTTTCAATGCAACAAGTCAAAACTTTGGTTCAAACAATTCAATTAGTGACTGTTTTAAAAACGGTTTTGCTTCTTCGCAGCTGGTGCACTCTCTTGTCCTTTAGAAAGAAAATAAATATTAAAACTTTTTAGAAATAACAAAATATTACTGACATGGTTTTCATTCTAATTAATATGCACTGAAAAAACCTAGACTTAGAGGGACTGTCCACTCCTCTGGGCAAAAATTAGTATGTTGTGCAAAACCCCCCAAAACCTGGACTTCATTTTGTTTCCAATCATTAAATCTGCTTCCAGACAGATTTTATGCTTACAAACTCCGCGATCCACCGCCGCCTCTTGTCTCTCCACTGCGGCTGCTGTGTTCTTTTTGTGTTACCGAGCAGCCGCAGTGGAGACTGCTCTGGGAATGGCAGTCAGTGAATGGCCTTGAAGTCACTGTCATGGCAGACACTGACTGCCTTACCCGGAAGTAGAGAGCGGATTGCAGAGCCATGGCGGAGAATCGCAGAATATTGTTTGTAACAGTCAATCATTCAATCATTTACAAATGCATATACAAGGAGCCTGTTCTGTTTAAAGGCAGAGGGAGAGCAATCTAGAACTCCCATTATATGACAAAGGGATCGCTCCTCAACATTAAGTGATCCATAATTTTAGCAGTGCCATGGCAACTTACATTGTTAAAAAGCGATTAGAATAAAAAAAAAATCAAAAACCCACTGCATTTTGTCAATGGTGCTTAATGATGAGCTAATATCTCAGTAGCCATATTTGCCATATGAAAAAGGTTCATACACAGGCTCAATCGGTGAGGAACGCCCCCTGCCGGCCAAGTGCTACACAAGACAAACGGCTGTTTCGGGCGAGAACTGTCCATGTGTATCCGTTCGAATGCATAAACACGGACGATTCTCGGCCGAAACGGTTGTTTGCTGCGTGTAGCACTCGGCTGTCGGGGATCGTTTCTCGCTCACAGATTGTGTGAACAAGTACAGCTAAAACAACTATCATTCTTAATGAATTATAAAGACAGACCAATTGCTATACAATAGGGCCAAATGTGCTTGATATGATCTTATGTTAGTAATTGTTACCTCTTTAATGCCCTGCATTAAAAAGTCCTCAATGCAAGGAAATTGCTGCAAAGAATACTTTACCTAACAGAACCATTTACCAAACTATTGAGAACTTGAAACAAGTAAAGCCTCAGAACAACACTGAATCAGAATGGAGATATAAATGCAGTAATCTGTCTCCCCTCTTAATTTTTGGGAAAGTTACCTTTCTATCATGGGGTTTGTGTTTTATTTCCCAACATCCCAGTACCACAGTGTGGTTACTGACCATTGTGTTGAGAAATTAGATATGGCAGGAGCTTGTTACAGTTGGTCACACCTACTAGTAGCCTCTAACCAATCCTTTAACAGGACAGATTAGGCAAGGGAGCATGTGACTAAGGTCAGGGTGTGTGGCCAGTCACTGTACATAGTTATTTAATTCTGTTCTTTAAGGGGTTACATTTATTTTTATGCCATTTACTGTAGTGTGATTTTACAATTTATTGGTGTTTTTAGAGCGCATATTTTCAGATTCTGGATTTTAAAAATGTGGGTTAGTTCACCTTTAAGATTAGACCCAATTGAGCTAAATTGGGTCTAATTGGGTCAGCACATCCTAGACAATATTATTATTATGGATTTATATAGCACCAACATCTTTCGTGGCGCTTTACAATTATATAGTCATACATTACATATAGGGTAATACATGTTATAAAAAGTCAATTATATCAATCCTGGATACACCTAGTAAGCAAGTACTTAGCCTACCACTATGTCTTGTATAAGCATAAGACAATGCCCTGAGAATACAGTACGAACTTACATTATGAACTCCTCCCCTCTCTCCCACCCCCTCCCCATCCTGACCCTGTCCTTCCCTTTTTTGTTTTGAGATACCATATATACTCAAGTATAAGTAAAATTTTTCAGGCTTTAAAGTTGAAAACCTAACCTCGACTTATACTCGGGTCAAGTCCTAATTTAGATCTAAATTCTGCAATTGCGGATAGTAACCAGTAGGTGGCACTGTGTTAACCTGCATAGAATGTTACAGGAGCTGTTCTTACCTTACCTTTACAATCGTTCCTGCAGTCTGGCTGCTGGACCCACTCAGCACTGTCACTGCTCATCTGGATGCTGTAAATCTGATTGGTCTCAGTTTGGGGCAAAAAACAGCTGCTAGTTCAGTGCAAATGACAGCCCGAAACTACAACTCTGAGGTGACATTTGTAACTATTGGGATCAGAGAGTCCTTTACTATATGGGGTCAGAGGGCCCTTTACAATATGGGGTTCAGGAGCATTGTAAATGATGGTAAGCGTAATTAAAAATTTACTGAACCATGCCACTCCACATGTTTAGAAAAACTCCCAGCAACAAAGAATGCTGGGAGTTGTAGTTTCCAAATATCTGGAGTGCCAAGGAATTGGGGGTTACTGGTACTGGATTTGGCTATTACTGTATGGGATTCATGTATGGGAATTCTGCTGTCCATTTAAAGGGCAACTAATTTCTACCCTCGGCTTACACTCAAGTCAATTAGTTTTTACAAATTTTTCAGGTAAAAATACGTACCTCGACTTATACTCGAGTATATATGGCAATACCTTTACGTTGTACAGTACATGTTTTGTTTTTTCTACAAGAGATGAATCAAACTCAGAGGCAAATGTTGACTATATGTTGCACCTTATTTATCACACTTATTTTTCTAAATAGTTCCAAGCAATTGTAATGCAAGACATTTCTATGTCACTGTAAATATGCATTAAGTTACTGTAATACTGGAAAAGGAACTTTTTGCTAAATAAAGCCAATTAAAAAGTGTAAGGAAAAGTATTCAATTTTGAAGGTTATGCAGTACACCTTTTTGTTAGGAGACAAAGCTATATAAATGTTGGTGAATCAAAGCATCCAAGCCAGAGTAGGGAATACCCATGAGTGAACAGGCACAATTAACACCGAATACCTGACTATTGATTGCATTTAGGTTTGACTCAGACCTAATTAGCACTGATTATGTCTCGACTGCATTTAGAAGTGAGGTAGATTGATATCAGTGCTGATTACTTGCCTTTTCATTACATTCAGCTGTGCCAGTCTTAATCAGTGCTGATTACCTGTCTTGATTGAGTCCAGCTGTGTCAGACCTGATTTCTCATGAATGCATTCAGCTGTCAAAGGTTCACATTTTAAAACTCGAAAATTTAAAGTTTATACTTTACCACAGTTATAAGATTTCAAACTTAAAAGGAAAGGAATTATAACCCTTTAGTAAATTCTTACAAATGGATTTTAGTCCATTAGTTCACATTTAAACACCGATTTGTATTACTTAAAGGGCAAGTCCAACCCTCAAATCAAAACATATACAGGTTAATCACCTCCCAAAACCCTAAAGTGTAAGTTTGAAATCTCAAATATATAAGTCTAACCTGAAATCCTTTCTAAAAGATATTATGAGGTTGGAGTTGTCCTTTAAAATAAAAATATATATTTTAAATTTTACCTTAATATATTCTTCATGTGAAACAAAGGATCTTGGTGATCTGTTCTCTGGACTGAACAAGCAGGTTACCACAGTCTGGATACTCTGGTCCACAGATTTCTTTTATATAAAAAAAAAAAAAAAAAAGGCAAATCATTTTAAAAACACATTTTACAATAACATTGTTTGCCATCAGTGGAAATCACAAACCAATACTTAAAATGGAAACAAAAGTTTCCTCTGCACAACCCTACACGTAATCAGTCAACCCGGTGCCTCCGAAAGGATACAAACAAGTCAGTGGAGTCGGAGCACACGTGGGATTTCTTTCAACTGTGGTAATTTATTTCAGTGGTAAACACAATCGATGCATTTCGGCCATATTGGAACCGGGCGTCGTCAGCCGGTTCCAAAATATATATATATACACTGACCCAGGCAATCTAAACAGCACCTTTGGGCAAAAAAAAGCAGCCCATACATATATCCGATTTTACTTTCCCGACCGAGTGCTCCCACAGCATTAGACCGATCCTGCAAGAACCGCCTGTCTGTGGCATAGAAGAATGGGAAAGGTGGTTCTGGCAAGATCAAACTTATATTGCATGAGCGCTTGGTTAGATAAGTAAAATCAGATATATGTATAGCCACCTTAAATTCTATACAGTATCCTGATTAACATGCAAGGTTCATATTTATCACAACAAGTTTAACTAACCTATGGGGTTAGGACTTGGGAGCACAAGATACTGATTGAATATACATGTTAGGGAGAGGTGTGGATAGAGGAGCTAAAAGCTCCACACACAGTATAAAATGAAATAGAGCCTTCTTATAACAGAAGGTACCTCATAGAATCATGTTATTATAATAGCATTGCCTTAATAATCTAACATATAAACATATTTCTCACTTATAGAGCAGGCGTGTTTAACTTGACCTTTTACGTGTTTGAAACCCACAATTCCCAGCATTCTCTGTTTGCAGTAAGTTCTTTCTTAATATCCTGTAGCGAAGGCATCTGTCTAGATCTAATACAGCCTAAGCTTGTGACCTTTCACATGTTTGAAATCTACAAATCCCAGCATTCTGTTTTGCAGTTAGTGTCTTCTTAATGAACTTTTCACATGTTTAAAACTAAAACTCCCAGCATTCCCTAACTGCACAGAATTCTGGAAAACCTAGTTTTCATACATGCTGGAATTAAGACATTTTCCTGACTTACAGACATTAAAAGCCCACGGTCATGCTTTAGCGCTTCCTACCCAAGGGTTTGAACATGCAAGTGATTCATCTGCCCTTCCCTTACATCCATAGCTATTAGACTATTGGATTAGGGAAGCATTATATGGGTCGATTGGTTGGCGCAACGTTAATGCCCGCTTTGCGGCAGCAGAGCGAGTACCAGAAGAGGCACTCGTGCGGCCGTTTCAAATTAATTTACCAGAGGTTGCGTGCCTCTTTACAAGTATTAAACACCAACTAATAGCTGGCGATAAATACTTATGTGCGGGTGAGATTCGCACAGCCTCTGGTAAATCCCGGACGGGAGATTTGCCCAGAGAGCTTGTGCATCTGGGTGATTCTCCCTGTTAGAACCATAAACTTTACCATATTTGCACTCACTTCCAAATACTACCTACCTGGCAGTTATAATCTATAAAGTCTAAAGGTTCGTGCACACATGCGATCGCCTGTGCAGACGCATGACATGTGCGAATGGCCGTTTTGGATTATATTCGTGTCGTGTATCGACAGAACAGCCATTTTAGCCGATAAAGTGTCCATACATGGCACGATTATCGGCCGTTCGTACACATTGTGCACCCGCGTTCGCATGTGTGTACGAACCTTAAGGCTGGGTAAACCAGTAACGAACCAATAGTGCCACGGATTAGTCGGCTGGAAATATGTGATGATGTGGGGCGGCCAGCCACGACCGAGTTCGGTCGTCCGTATCAGACAAATGGGTCAGTTAGTAAATCACGGCCAATCATGCAGTTCCCTATGGGACCACATGATCAGTCTGTGACATGCGCTGCTGGCTGCAGCCACTGTTACTGTGACCAACAGTCATCTGTCCTGGCAGGACTCTCACACAAAGCAGATGCTCAATTGGGACACATGGATTATATGTATCCAGACAAAATGGTATTAACCTGCAGATCTGAACACAGATCCAGGCAATCCTGCCACAATGTGCAATTCAAACTGAACAGCTCCATTGGACATCCTGAGACCCTATACAGGATCCAGAATAACATGCTAGGTTCATACTTAGGTTCAGATTTACAGTCACTATGGGGTTATGAAACACAGGATTCTGATTAGCTTGACAAGTTATGGGGAGGTTTGGATAAAGGAGCTAAAAGCTCCCCACAGGGTATAAAATGAAGTAGAGCCTTCTTATAACTGAAGGTACCAGACAGCCTCATGTTTAATCTATTAATATTGGGGTAAAAACTGCCCATTTCTCTAAGAATGCTGGGTAGTTTCAGAGACATGCAAAGCCATTTAATCATAAACAGACCCTTCCTGTCTAGCAAACAGAAACTGGATTGTCTCATTACTTTCTATGGAGAGGGGAGGGGGAGTAAATGTGAGAGTCTGAAGAATGTTCTAATTGGCTAAGCCTGTCACATGTTTCACAAACAGCACATAACTGGGTGTAATACAGGAACTTCCTTACACTTCCTGTCTGTTCATGGACAGTGCCTAAGAGAATTTTTTTGATTTGCTAAGAGTGGAAGATCAGAACCTCTCATTGGATGTTCGTAAAATTCCACTTCCTTTTAGTGTCTACATGGAGACCCTGTAGAAATCCTGGAGGTGTCTTCATTTTGAGTTTATCATTCAAACTTAGGGGTGTCCAGTAAAGTAAGTTTAGTTTATTAATTGTATATAAATTGTTTTGTAATTCAGTAGTAGGTAATTGTACTATACTTTGGATGGTGTTATTTCTTATTTCTTTTTTTTTTTGGAGACCCAAAAACAGTTGGTCTGGCTATGCTGGACTTTCAAAGTCCAAAGTAAATCTTGCTTTTCACTGTACGATACAAGGGTCATTTTGTTCCCTCCCATCCTACCCTTTGACATTCCTGAACCCTTGGTCCAATTCCAGCCATGTGGATGGTACTACATGTGCAGCAATTTAGAATATGGAAGTCTGTTTAATCTTTGGATTCAATAGCATTCTTCAAGTCTTTCCAGCAAGATATACTGCCGCCCTTCTATTGAAGGATTTGAAAGAAGTTCTCCTTAAAGGGCATCTATAGTGAAAAAAGCATAGTACGTGAATTGCCCCACTGCAAATTCACGTACTGTGTGCTGCCTTTATCCTATCTCTGTCAGTGACTGTTTTTCCATGGTGTCAGATCTCTTTGCAGCACTTCCCCCTCCCCTCTGTTACCTCCTCCATGTCTCAACTCCGGCTAACAGACAAGCTTATGTGTAGTAGGAGTTAAAAGTGCAACATCCTGAAAAACACACCCACGCTCAGTGGTCAATAGAAAGCAAGAAAGATCTCTCAGTGTACTGCTAAAATACGATCTCTTTGTAACCCATCATCAAATCAGTGAAAGCCATCAAGAAGGGGGGTCAAGTGCAGACTTATCTCTGCAGTCAAAGCTACCTCTCTCCCCCTGCCAATGCTCAGATCTCTATGTTCATTACAGAGCATGGAGGAGGGGGGACTTGAGCAGGGAAGAGGATCACGTCACAGGGATTTGATTGACAGTACAAGTAGAGGAATGCAATCACGTATTCTAACTGGCGTATTTCAGGACAGAGAGGGAAACTTAAGAAAATACAGACACTCTGGGGGTTGGGGGGAATTCTAGAACTCATGGAAAGAAAGAAAAAAAAAAGTTAATTTTCCCACTATAGATGCCCTTTAAAAAAATCTACTTTTGGACATACATTATGACATGTACCCCTAACATTTTAACTACCCCAAACCAATTATTTTGTGACTGACGCTATACTATTAAAGGGTATGTACACCCCCAAAATGACATTTAATAATCTGATAGAGAAGCCCCCAAAACCTTAAGATCTTTATACTCACACTGCCCAGATCTGCACAAAATAATGGAGATGATCAAGGCACTGAAATCCTATTAGAAGCTTTCGGTATAGTGCAGGTGCTAGTCTATAAAATTATCAGTAAGATAAGAAAAGAAGGCAAAGCATAGACTGCAATACGGTCTTAAAGGCAATAAAATAGTCCTTTATTATGGCAGTTGGGGAGAAAACAATAAAAAAACATTTACAGGCTCTTGACCTTGTAAGAAATATCAGTCTGCATAGCACAAATGTAATGCAGTAGAAATACAAAATGGGTCAACTAATGCAGCACAAATAATACTTACAAGTATATAAATAAAAGTCTAGTTCAGAGTAACAGCAAGGGGGGCCTTCACAACGAAAGTGTTTCGCTCCTGATACATAAAACTATTATTACCACTTTTGTTTAGCTTTGAACATGGAAAATAGGTCACCGCTTCTCAGAGGTCATCTTACTTTTTAGCACATATAGCTGTAGAGTACCCATGATTCTTGTCGAGTAAATTATCCATGATGCTCGTGCATAATGGATTGGGGCAAGGTTGATATGGAGGTATTAGACAGTGTTGCAGCCTATGCTATCTTTTCTTCAGAACTGCACAAAAAGCTAATTATGTCAACTGCAAATCATGCTGTAGAATGTCAGCAAGTAATACCTCTGTTCCTGCCATACCGAATGTATGGTAGGAGCAGAGAATAGCTATCATAAGTCATTTAAAGGGCATCTATAGTGAAAAAAACACATTGTCCCTTTGCAAAGTTAAATTCATGTACTCTGTGCTGCCTTTATCCTATCTATGTCCGTGACTGTTTAACCATGGTGTCAGATCTGTGTGCAGCACTCCCCCCTTCCCCCTACCCTCTGTTACCTCCTCCGTGTCGCTACTCCGGCTAACCGACAAGCTTATCAAGTGCAGTAGGAGTTTAAAGTTCAACATCCTGAAAAACACACACGCACAGTGGCCAATAGAAAGCAAGCTGTCCTGAAGACACGGAAGAAGGAGAACAGTACAGTTTACGATCTCTCGCTTTGTGACCCATCATCAATCAGTGAAAGTTATTAAGAAGGGGGGTCAAGTGCAGCCTTATATCTACCATCAAAGCTACCTCTCTCCCCCTGCTAATGCTGTTATCTCTGTTTATTACAGAGCAGGGAGGGGGGGGATCACGTCACAGGGATTTGATTGACAGTCCAAGTAGGAGTAGAGGAATGCAATCACATTCTTCTAACTGGTGCCTCTCAGGACAGAGGGAATCTGAAAAAAGTGAAGACACTCTGGGGGTTGTTTGGAATTATAGAACACATGGAAAGAAAGAAAAAAAAGTTCATTTTCCCACTATAGATGCCCTTTAAGATTCTAATGCAGCCTTACCTTTTGCGGACTGTTTCCTGAAACCGAGACAGTCTGATCAAGAAGAGGAAATTCCGATTGTAGAGTTTCATTACCGTTTGAATCCACGTCCCCACAGCGGTAGTTAAAAGTAAAAGCCTGCACAATTAAATAATGTAAGTCCTTACTGAAAATGTTTAAACAACTGATTAATTTAACTGAAAAGATACTACTAAACCTCCCCAATACTATTTTTCAAAGGATGGCATCCTTTTGTATAATTGGTAACAGGACTCATTCCTTCGTCAGCTCCATTTTAACAAAAAAACTTTTAAAATATTGGAGTTCCCTAAACTGTCTTATTAGCATGTCATTTGGCATTTTACACTACATAGCATGTTAAGCAGGTGTTCTACCCTTAAGAATGTATACCTAGATAGAGGACCATGAATAAAAAAAAATACATTTACGTATTTAAGCTGTGAAAAATCCTCTAAAATGGATATTGGTCTTCATCGTTTACCAAATTTTTTACCAGTACAAATCACAATGGCACATCTAAAATAAAAGTAAAAAAATAAATAAACTGCCAATAAAAACGGTGTATCACTCTTATTTCTATCTAATTCCTAAGTAAAGATATACATGTCTGTATCAGCCTGTCATAATGGGAGTGGTATAATTCAAAGTACTGAAATCGTTGCTATTGCAGCGATCTGTACTGCTTATCCTAGGAGGATCCAAAAACGAAATGAAAGTTACATACCGACTTAAGGGCTAGGCCATACTGCTGCACTTTTTTGCGTATGCGTTTTTTCATATCATTGAAACCGCAGCAATGCACCGAAAACGCGTGTTTTCGGGTGCGTTGCGATTGCAATTTGCGGCCCGCATTTTAAATCGCAATCGCATGCATTTTTCAATAGTTAATGAATAACCGCATGCGCAAACACAACGAAATCGCATGCGATTCCATGTGCGATTGCGTTGCAGTGTGGCCGTGCCCTTACACAGCTTAATTCAAAACATCAAATTTAAACAATCAAGCATTGGACAGAAGTGTTATATTAACTAGCAGCCTATTAAAACACATGATTGTCAGGAAGTCAGTGATTCATCAGGCTGACATATATATGAAATATACATTTATTCACGTGCAATAATACATCACATCTACGCGTTTCTGCCCACAAAGGGTCGTCATCAGGATATTGCGTAATCTTAGTATACTTGCTTAAGCCAGTAGCACAGTTGATAGATAAGCACCTACAATGATGGTTAAGACAATGCCATCATAATTACAAAATAGTCAGCATTTAACTGAGTTACTACGTACACAAAAGGAGCATATAGAGTAAATGATACTAATGACCTGTGATGTCAAAAGCCTATAATAGTATCATACCACAGAAAAAAAAACATTGATACTTGTAAAGTACTTCTAAAGTGTCTTTGCTCCAAGCATGTTTGGCCCCCGGTGGACTTCCATTTGGACCTCCTGCAATTTATACTATGTAATCATTACTCATTATTCAACACTGAATTCTTTATTAAAAAAACTGGCATTGCCATGGGTTCCATTGTAGCCCCAGCTCTAGTCAACTTGTATGTGTTGGTTTAAAAAAAATGTATAAACCCTGTAGCAAATATACATCTTTCTACCGGTGTTATATAGAGGGTACTAGCAAAATTGTGCCCATTGGTGCACAGTGGAAATTATGTGTATGTTTTGCTATGTGTGGATATAGAATCTTTACACAGGTGCATTGTATATACTCAGACAATCACCAGCCTCCAGGGGAAGCAAATAGGATAACCCTGCAGGTGTGAGTAGACCAAGGCAATCCTGCCACACTGTTTGGTTCAAAACTATAATTTTAACCACTACTGGCCCCACAGTGTAGTTAAAAAAAAAATCCTTACCATACATCTCTGCTCCTTATGGTTCTCCTACAGTGTCTGTTCAAAGTCCAGGAAACTGGAGAGTAGGAACTGTGTTCCCTTCCAAAAGGTTTCTGATCTGTCCTCTAAGTTTGTGTCATGCACAGGGGAGCCCCCCCCCCTTCCATCCCTTTGATCCCGTGGCTCTCTTGCTAGCCGGTCAGCCAATCAGAGATGGGGCTGCCAGTCCGGCCACTCTGCAGCTTCTGGTTTGCAGAGAGCAGAAGACAGCCACGGGAACGAAGGGACTGAAAGTATGATTAAGAAACTTATTACAGAACTAAAACAGTGGTTGGGGGTGGGACATTATAGCAAAACATTTTATTTAAAGTGGACATGCCCTTTAAGGTGAGGTGGGGTTAAAGGAGCTAAAAGCTACCCACAGAGTATAAAATGAAATATAGCCTTATAACAGAAGGTACCTCACAGCCTCATGTTATTATAATAACATTGCCCTAATAATCTAACATATAAACAAATATTTCTCATTCCCAAGTTACCTAGATACATTTTTTATTCTTTATATAATCTTTCATACAGGCTAATTTGAAAAACTTGCTTCAGAGCACTTTATTAACGGATAACTGCTTTTTATTTCAGTATTAAATCCTTGGTATACCTGCCTAGCTTTACCACTAAGCAAAAGACTAAGGACTTGCAAGCGAGCACCTTCATCCCAACCATTAATAGTTGCTGCCACTTCAAATTTGCACTCCACTAGTTACCCCATCAAATCGATCAAGTTTAAAAATAGGTTTGGCAATTGGGCATGGTACAGCTCAGGTGAGGAAGGGACAGTGCATCCCGAAACGTTGTGTATGTTGTTTGAATAAAAACACTTGGATTCAACTGACTAGTGTGCTCCCCCATTCTTCTTCTTGTGCTATAGAACTATTTGGTCCTTGGAGTGGAGGGCTAGGGGGATAGCACCTATTTATTTGGTCTAGCAAACAGCCAACATCGGTGTGCTGGAGTGTACCCTGAATAGAGCTAATTGGGGCATTTCATCTGCAGGTACAATGACTGGAGGATTTAAATCAATACTTTCAGTAGCAGCCTCCATAGTTTAATACAGAGGACAAATATACAGAGAAAACAGGGAGAATATAGTGGATAATGCACCCCCAACTGTAAATTACAAGGATATTAGAAGTCACAGAGGAGTTGTGACCATATAAAAGAATGAGCAGGGATGTCTTGTCTTTTATTACTCACTAATACCACCTGCAGGATGGAAGTGGTATATAAGGAGCCTTGGTGTATATGTCCATTACAGTACACGTCCTGTGTAGCAGACATTTGTAACATTTGGATTACACTTCCTTTCAGTATTCACATGGAGCAGACAGGGGTGTTTAAGCTCCCATTTCAACTATACTATTTTGAAATAGGAATCCCAGCTCTAAGTAAGTTTATGTATTTTGTCTTGTACCCAATATGTCTGTGCAATCATTGAATGATCTCTCTACACCGGTAAAACTTGCTCTTACCCTGGGATACACTAGCATGGAGTTTCTGGATGTATGTATCTTTAAGAATGGTGACTGTTTGGGTACCACGCTGTATAGCAAAGACACGGACAGGAACTCTATTATTCGGTACCAGCTGTCATACTCTTGGCACTAAATATGGGATATTATCAAGCCAATTCCTCTGTGTATTAAGAAATACTGATTCACAATGTGAGGGGGCTCAATCGGAGGAGACATTCAACAGGTTAAAAAATAGGGGATACAAATTTGATATGCTGTGTGAACAATTACAACAGGCCAGGAACTATCATGCCTTCAGATTGGGTAACTATTCGGAACACCACTAACACAGAAAATAGAGGGTGACAATTACATATACTCCATATATATTGTGGACATCCATGACAGTACAAATAAATACTGGCCAATGTTAAAAATTGACTAAAAACTACCCTTTGAACACACCAGGGTATGCCATACAGGAGAGGAAAAACGTAGCTAATCAGCTTGTTTGCAGGGATCTTAAGTTTTCTGTGACAGAAAAAAATCAAGGGATTGACTTGGTTGCTACTGTTGCCCCAAATGTGTTATGGGGGATGGGCAAGGATTTTGCCCATCCCCCATAGTGGGAAAATTTCACAATAAGACAGATTTTCTTGTGATAGCAAGTATATTGTATATTTTACAGTATTCCCATGTGGGCTATACTATATTGGAAAAACCAGAAACACATTTAGAGAACGGATGGTGAATCATCACTCTTCCATCAAGCAGGCTTTGGTAGCTAAATGACGCCTCTGGTGTCACCACAAAATATGGAGAGGTCAGTTGCCAGACATTTTAGAAATCAATCCCATCCCGTCTAGTTTAAAATCCATGATAATAGATGGCTTAACAGAAGCAGAACTAAAATCTAATATAGATGAGGACAAATTATTGTTGCAAAGAGGCAAAATGGATACACCGCTTGGAAACCGGTACCCAAAGGGTTTAATAAGCTGTTTTTGCTAAAATGTTTCCTGTAGTTGGAATGCTTTCCTAATGTGTATCCATTTATCCCTGCTACAATGTACTGAATATCCTTTGTGTTGTACAAATATGCATGCAATACATGAGCTTTATATATGTACTGAATGTTTAATATTACCCATTGCATTGTGATGTTCATGTTGCACTGTTTTTACTTTGTTTTATAAGGTTTTAATTGATGTTAACTATATGTAATGTTAGCACTTGGTAGGGTATAAAAAGGAGCATACTAAGATTACGCAATATCTCGATGTCTATAGCACAGGAAAGTATAGGGGAGCACACTACAATGGTGAATCCAAAAACGGCGATGTCAGAATAAAAATTTTGGATTCACCATTGTAGTGTGCTCCCCTATACTATAGAATTGTCTAGCCCTAGTGGAGGGCAGAGGGTCTGCACCTACTGATTCGTCTGGCTAAAAGCCAACAGCGGTGTGCTGGAGTGTTATCTGGACTGTATTGACATACAGATATGCCCTGCATACCTTTCTGTGCAGCCTGTTAGTTGAATCCTGTAACTTTTATTGTTTCCCCCCCTCCCCCTTTCCCTTGCAGTCTGGGCTGATCTGAGTGAGCAGGACAACAATTGCCTAATTCACCGAAATTAAGAGGTTTCCTGCGTTACAGTGTACAACTTTTGTTTTCCCAGGGTCTATGTAATTTTATCTAGTTGCTCCTTCAAGGATCTTGGAGTTTTGAAAGGTAGCAACAGTGCCAGGCAGCAACAGCCAGAGCCAGCATGGTATTGTCTGGTATAAAGAGGTATGGATGCAAGGGAGGAAAATGTTATTCTTCCTCTTTACAAAGCATTGGTAAGGCCTCATTTTGAATATGCAGTGCAATTTTGGAATCCTGTGTACAAAAAGGACATGTTTGAAATGGAAAGGGTTCAGAGAAGGGCAACTAAATTAACAAGGGGATTGGGGGAGCTTTAATATGAAGAGAGACTGAAAAAATTACAATTATGTACGCTGGAGAAAAGGCACTTGCGTAGGGATAGGATTACTGTGTATAAATACATTAACAGGCCATACAATAAACTATCTGAGGCATTGTTTACTAATAGAGCATGTCAGAGGACACCTGGATACCCCTTAAGACTTGAAGAAAAAAGGTTTAGGCTTCAAGCTCGGAAAGGGTTTTTTACTGTGAGAACGGTAAAGCTATGGAACGGTCTTCCATTGGACATTATAGTAAGTTTATTGGTTAGTTTCAAAAAGAAGCTGGATGAGTTTCTGCAAACAAGGAATGTTGCAAGTTACTGGTATTGGTACATAAAGTAGAGTTAATCCAGGGAAATTTCCGATTGCCACTTGGAGTCAGGAAGTAATTCCTCCCCCCCCTTCATAAATTTGGTGGGGGTTTTTTGCCTTCCATTGGATCAACAGTTAGGCAGGAAATGAGGATATTGCTAGATGGGTTGGACTGGATGGACCCCATTTTACTATTACCTTACACATACAAAAAGTTTTTTTGATTGGCTGTCATGTTTTACTAACAGCACATCATTGGATGTTTGACATTACCCCTTCAGTATCCACATGGAGACCCCTTAGCAGTTACAGGGGTGTGGTTTAACCTCCCATTTTAACTATGCCATTTTAAAATAGGACTCTCTCCTCTGTAAGCAAGTTATATTTATATTTTGTATTGTACTTAATAAAAGTCAATGCTATACTTTATATAAATTTATTGATGGTTTTTTAAATGGTAATAGTGAGATAGTACATATACACCTTTCCTATATACAATATCTTATACCCCCTCACCTTTTACTGCAATCCCGTCAATATTCAATTATCTGAGCCTATGCTCAGAAATTGGATTGCAGCACAGAGCATAAAATGTTAGCCACCTACAATGTAATACTCTAGCATGTGACTCAGATTGCAGAACACGATCGAGTGAGAAATGCACCAATGTGGCTTAGTCCTTTAAGATTTCTGACTAAGATAAAAAAAAGAGGTAGGAATAATCCTTTTTATCTTCCATATACTTAAAGAGTAAATGTACAATAATTAAATATTAAATTAAAAATCCAACTGTAGAAACATTGAACAACCTTACCGGTGGTGGAAAAATATAGTTCCTCTGATCTGGCCACTGTTGCGAAAACTGTAAACAGAAAAAAACTAATTTCTATATACTCCGGTTTCTGCTGCAATTACATATGTACGCACATACAAAGAAGAAGTGTTTAGAGGGAAAAACTTGTACCTGAAAATAGGAAGGTTGCTGGCAACTAATGGGAATTTGCTGGATCACCATTGGTGAATAGTTTGGATATGGGCATGCCTTAAAAAGAAATTAGAACAGTTTTATAGCCGAGATTTTCAAAAAAGATAAATAAATGTATATTATTTTTCCAAAGATATTCAACAAATCCAGATATCAAACTAAGGAGTTATTGTGTACATTTAAAAAAAATGGGGACCTCTAGTTAATACATGTTTTGCTTATTGGAAAATATATTTTTAGTTCTCATACGGCACAATTATGTATCTGAAGACATGGGGTTGTTCTCCAGATAAGGGGGTGCTTAGTCTGCAAAAAATGCAAGTATGCAGACCCGTAAATTTTGGACATGCAAAGACCAATATTTAATGGAGATTTTTCTTTTTACTAAAGGTTTGGTCAAGATTTCTAAATCATATATGTCCATTTTGGTGCTCATTCTGCATCCATGCATGTAGCATTGCATTTGAATTTTTTCTCTAATCGCAATTGTGCATTGGTACCCTTTTGGTTTAGTTGGTGGCCATGTCTACATATACACCCCATAAATAAGGCATATAATTTGATTAAAAATGTGGGAGATTGATCTTTAGGGTCCCTCCCACATCACCATTTTATTCTTGACATGTGGAAGATTAAGGTTTGGTGGGGTTTTTTATCAAGTAGATTTAGGTAAGGTTTCAAACTTTGAAAAGTGTGGCATTCTATGGGGAACTGGATCAGGAAATTTGTATGTATAAAAGAATGACAGGTGTGTAGATCATAAAAATATTTAGTTTGATGAGAGTATTTCCAAGTTTGAAGGGTGTTTAATTTGAAAATCTGGAAGCTGTTCAAAAGAGCTTGTTGAATATTTTCTCAATAATTGCACTTATGAATTGGTCCCTTTTTGAGTTAGTAGGTGACCATATTTCCATGTACAAGGAATACCGTTTCATTCATGAGAGGTAAGGCTTTCAACATTTGTGTTGAATTCCAACTTTTTGCTAATGCTTTTGTGAAAAAATAACATGAGGAAAACTTCCAATTTGATGAAATGGGTATGGGGGTCTGGGTATCTGCATTTTGACCAAAACATATCCCACTTATAAAAATGTGTTATGCAATTTCTAAAAATCCCATGTGGAGTAATTTAGTGAATCTGAGGTTCTTATGTTTACTGCCCAAAGTGCATATACATTTTAATTTGATGTAAAATTCTAGAATTTGCAACAAAAGTGGGAAATTCTGCAAGCACTGAAACTGCCTGCTGCATTCTTATTATGCTTTTTAATCAGAGACATAAGCTGGGTACACACAATGCTATATTTTTCGTCCCAATTGACCGATAGTTCAGTGTATTGGTCCATCGGGGACGAAATAATTGCATGGGTTTTCAGCCGCGACCACCTGACACCTGCGAAAACCATAGCCGATCATGCGTTCCTATATGGCCAACAAGCTTGGTCACGTCAAACCGTTCAGAAGTGCCGAATGAAGGATCTCATTGTGTGTATATAGCTTTACAGATTTTACATTTAAAACAAATTGCAATACTGTCAGGAGAAATACTGATAATTGATTGAAAAATCACATTAATTAGGGGAACCGATTTTAATCTAACAGTTTCTCTCCAACCTGACTGTAGACGTACTAAAAACAAATAGACAATAAAATGTAAGATTCAACAGGTGACTGTACCTGTATATACTGAGCTACAGGGTTAGCAATGGGAGGATGCTGGGCGTATGGGTCCACACTTGGATTACTCCAGGCACTGTTTATCTGAGCAGGGGGGCTGAGTACCACAGGTCTAGGTTGCAAATATGTATCTGAATTGAAAACACAAAGTTCCAGAATTAATAAATGATTTGCATGTTACATCTCAATTAAGTGGCAGTGTAGAAAACATGAAAGTTTCTTAAGTACACATGTGATGTGCGCTGGCCAAATCATGCATGTGTGGGCGTTCAGGCGTAGATGGTGATCTGTCCAGGCAAATCAATTGACCGAGTGCCCATACATATGCGATTGTCATTCAGACAAAGACCAAGCCGCTCCATCCTCCCCACATCCGGACCACTTGGCGGATCCTGGGTCCACACAAGCTCCCCCTTTCTAGCCTACCCGGAGAGATATTTGGAGAGCCAACCTCACCTGAACAAACATCAGCCCAGATTATAGCAGCCATCTAAGATTCTAAGGCCCTTTGACCTCCTCTTGGAGGTGGTCAAAGTTGATGTAATCCTACGCCAAGACGTACAAACCATAAGACAGGGATTTGGAGGACCAGGTCTCGTCTGCAGAGGACACAATACAACCTATACCAGACAAACACCCCTACCTCTCAGACAACTGCAGGCACAGCAAGCGCAGGCTGATGACCTAGAAAACAGGTCCCGCCGACAAAACTGGTCAGGGTCCCTGAGGGCAGCAAGGGAAAAGCCCTCAAGGCTTACCTGGTCACTTGGCTAAAAACCATTCAGTGGCTCTAATTTGTCCCCAGTATTCAGTCGAGAGGGCACACCGTGTACCCATGAGGCCACTCCCTCCAACCAGGCCTGGACCGATTAACTCACCAACTCAAGGCAAAAGACTGGAACACCATCCTCTGGCTTGCCAGTAATAAGGAAGGAATACGTATATATAATTCTAACCATGTTCTTCCCAGAGTACTCGCTGAACTTACAAAAAAAAAAAAAAAACAGGGCTGTTAAAGGCTTCGCTCTCTAAATATACTTTACTCAACATGCCTGGCGTGCCTTCGCATTCAACATGACTGATCCCTGCACCCGTGTCTGCTCTAAACCTCAGCCTGTGCATGCTGCGAGCTGGGATGACCGACATTTCCTACGGCCCTGTACTAGTATCTGGACACACTATAGAACCACTAGATATGCTGTCTCCCGCTCCCAAGAACACCCTTGTTCGGGCTGCAGTGTGATTAACTCTAGCCTTGCAGACTTCCTTGGGTTCCCAGGCTGCATCTGGGAAGGTAGCCAGAGCACCTAATTTGCCCTAATTCTATAGCATCTGGGACCCCCTGGTAACGGCAGCCCCTGTTGAGGCTCCCGAGACCCAGGATTAAATAGCCTCTAGAATATCTGGAACTGGGATTTGGGGGGGAGACAAGAAAAAAAAAATCTTAAGACACAATCTGTACCTGCTCCAATGCAGAGGAATGCCTGGATTTGGGGTAAAATGGGACACCTCAATTCCTGACTGAACCACTGGGACACCCCTATACTACAGGCTAAAACGACTCCATCCTCTTAAAAGGGACACTAAACTGAAAAAACTGACATGCCTTTATCCTTTTCTATATTTTTAGTGCTGCCAGGAACTGGATCGTTTTTGCTCTCAGTGCTCCATCACTAGATCTCATGTCCTGTTCATCTCACTCCTATTTAATATGCATGTCTCTTCTCTATGTATCCACCCCCTCCCAAAACAGGCACAAAGAGTGAAGAGCATGTGCAGTGGAAATGATCTGCCTCACTACATCCAATAGCATTCACCCAATGATTTTGTGTTATAGTGAAAGTAAAACTGCTTTGCTATGGTAAGTTAAGTAGCACTGGAGCTGTAATCACTGCTTGAATCAAGAGATTGGAATCGATTTTTTAAGTTCCAATAAAGCGCTTGGGGGTGGGAGGGCATTGCCTGCAATATAACAAGCATGAAAAATTTTACACTGCATGAAAGCCAGCCAGCAAGGGAGGGAGGGGGGTGGAAGGGCTCCACTGCGCATGCCAGCAACAACTGAGGACACAACAGAGGCAGAAACCTTTTGGACAGGAAGACAGCTCCTACCCTTCAGTTTTCAGGACTTTGAAGAGGCACTACAGGAGAACCATAGAGAGCACAGGTGTAAGGTAAGGTTTTGTTTTTTTTAAATTGTACAGTGGGGCCAATTGTTGAAATTTTAGTTTGGGGGGGGTGGACGGATAGTTATGTCCAAATTTGACTGTGAAAATCTGCGCTTTTATTAATCCATCTGGAGTACAACAAACATAGCAATGTTTCGGTCACACATTTTTCCCAAGCATAAAAAAAAAAAAAAAAAAAAAAAAAAAAAAAAAAAAAAAAAAGAAAGGCCAAGTGTTTTCCCGGACACATTACTGTGTTTTTTGTACTCCAGATTACCGCATAGACAGAAGGAAAAAAACACTAAATTGGATGAGGAGGTGCTATACAAAAACGTAAGTAGACACATTTAGATGGGTCTGGGTTATTACTGCTGGTTTCTGACTTATAGCATGGAGGTCCAAAAAGACAGTCAGAAGGCACAAGAACCCTTACAAGGGCAGCTGATTAAATTTAAAATATGTTCTCAAAAAAAAAAAAACCACTTAATTCAAATACAAAAATGTAAGCATGAATTTATAGAAAATATCAAGGTAGACTGCACTCCAAAGGTGAACGTTTATAAACAGCCAAACATCAGCAAATCAAACAACGTTTGGGGTAACAACCCCTTCATTGTTGTTACCCCGAAACGTTGTTTGATTTGCTGATGTTTGGCTGTTAATAAACCGTTCACCGTTTGGAGTGCAAGTCTACCTTGATATTTTCTAGTATTTCGTTCCCTTTGAAGTGAGGATATTGGACTGTTTGCACCCGCCCGGGGTTAGTGTGCATATGGACTTTTCTTATTTGTAAAGCATGAATTTATACATTTTTAGGATATGCTTCACTGTCCTAGCGGGGCCCATGTCTGGGCACTTTGTCGGGGTCAGCAATCAAATGGCTGTTTTGGCCGACAAAGTGCCCATACATGCCATGATTATTGGGCAAAACAACCGTGCATACACATCGAACGTCGCGCCCCCGCGTTCGCACATGTGTATGAAGCTTAACCAAGAGGATTTTTATCAAAATCATTGGAGAAATTAGGGCTTGTGGAAAAATGGAAAATGTGATTTGAATTTTATTTGGGTGGATTGGACGATTGCACGTGTGTGTGAAGCTTAAGCCTGCAAAGATTTACTGCAGTCTGTAAAAACTTAGGCTGGGTACATGGAGGGACTTTTTTGTCCTGAGCGAACACTCGGCCGGGACAAATGTCCGTCGGTTGCGGCAAATACATCCACGGCCGAATTTGCGAGCGACTGATCGTGCGGTCCCATAGGGAACCGCACGATCGATTGGAATTTACGAACACGTCCGATCGTTCGTTCGGCCGAACGAACTATCGATGTCGATCGTGCCCGCCCCACACCAGCCAATATTTTCGCCCAATCGACCAAAAGTGCCAGGAATCGGTCGGTCGGTCAAAAATATTGGCTGGTGTGTACCCAGCCTTACAAAGCCCCCTGATTTACAAGCTTTTTATAAACTGTAGTATGCAGACAGCATGCTTAGAAAATTCCAGCAAATCACTGTGACAGCCATAATTAACAGTAGGGAAGCTGGGAACAGAAAGGTTTAAAGGTGGTGGAGAACATTTCTATTAAAACAGTGGAGCTGTTGAGGCTACTTTTCAATCTATCAGCCCATTCGTCGCATCATCATTAAATGTTGCTACATTGGGGGGCGGATTGGGATAGGACATGCCACTCCACTACTCCAGCACCATCTTATTAACCGAGGTTAATATAGGTTTATAGCTAAAAAAAGACCACTAAATACATGCTCCACTAACATCTGACATCCAAAAGACCAAACCTAAAGGAAGCAAATCAACAGGGACGGCCCAAAAACTTGAGCAATTCGCCTCCTTAAGCTCCAAACCCAACCACCAAGAGAAGGCACAAACCAACTCACCTCCATCTCCGGAGCCCACGCTGACCGACCTTAAGCAGCAACAAATTGGCACCATTCAGGAGTCGCAGCGCTCGCTGGCCACCATGATAGAGGAGACTAGGTCGGACATCTCGCTCCTCAGGCATGACCTCCAAAAATTAAGGCAAGGCACAGAGTAGGAGAAGCCGAGTCACAAGGAGTAAACTAGATAACCCCGGACCTAACCCACGAAAATTCCACTGTTTGAAGTTCCAGAGAGTAATCAGGAAAAATGCAGAGACACAGGAATACATTTGTGGACATCAAGAGGAGACTCTTAGCTGCAGGCCTAATGTACTCTATGGCCCACCCTGCATGCCTTCGAGTGGTAGCGGATGGCAGAGTCAAGTTCTTTGATACTTCACAAGACGCCTGTACCTGGATGGACTCTCGATGAGGGGTAAGACATCACCTACATCTTTCCACTGCTTTAAGAGAACTCCGTTGCCAAATCGGGATGCCCCCACTCACTAACTGTAGGCCCACATGCTGCCTATGTGGCATTCACTGAGCAGAGCTAGGATACCCCCCAATTGGGCCAATGGACATAGCAATGTCCATTGGCCAAACCCCCCAGCAAACCCCCCCTCCTCTCTGCCACCCGCTACGAGAGTACTCAGGGAATGTAATTTCCCTAACCAATGACTATACCCGTGCTCATTAGTAACCACAGCATCCCATTTCTGAATGTTATGACTCCATTTGCTCCAAAGCTATACCAATTATTGATTCTGAACCCTCACCCACTATACAACCTCCCTGTAATTTTAGTCCATACTACCTTACTGCTCCTTGTACATCTACCAAGCTGGATATACCTTTAAGAACTCTTAACCACAAGATTTGCAGTTATACCAGGGGACCCACCCTCTCGGGCCGCCACATTTCCTTTGTTTCCTACCTACACCAGACTGGAACCTAAAAACCATATATCATCACCATGAGGAAAAGAGACACTTCCTCACATGAGCAAATAAGTTAAAAAAATATTATCATACCTCTATACGCATGCAATAAGTTATTACGATATACTTCTCTCACCTTACTCCTTCAATCTATCCCCCCCCCCCCTTTTAATTATTATTCGTCTACCCTTCTCTCTTCACACTATCCCTATTTGGTCTCTAACTAAAAGGCTGTCAGAGACTCCCGGATGACTTATTGAGAACCCTCTTGAGAAGCCTAAATGTTTATATCATAATGTACTATTTGAAATGCCAAATGCTTCTCTTAATATTTTTCATAAAATAGTTAGTATTATTGATAAATATTTGTCTGAAGTCGTAACTGAATACACTGGCATCGATCTTTTGTACAGAATGGCGCCATCCCTGTCACTATCAGGAGTCATAAATGCTCAAATTAAATTGTATGGACCTACCTCTGGGGAGATTCCCCCCCGCTTTCCGACCTATATTTCACAAATCTGTTCTAATACTTAGACGGACTGGAGATCTGATCTGGCTGAGGCCGTGCAATAAAAAAAAAAAAAAAAAAAAAAAGATTGACTCCCTAACTATAGTAATATTAGAAATTGTTTTCCTCTATTCTCTAAATGCTTTCCCTATCCCTACTTATCCTATACCTCCATCTTTCTCTCTGCTATCCCTTTTAATATACTACCATGAGTGTTACATTATTTGTAAGCAATCTTGAAATCCTTTTATTGGTCCGACTCAACACTCTCTCTACCCTTGATCTGGGACAACACCTAGCGTAACTGATTTTTGAATGTAACAAAATGCTTTTATCATGTTTCCCTCAACCATTTCAAGCTATTCCTTTCTTTCTTTTCCTCTCAACTTCACTCTCTATCCCTTCAATTAAGATAAGCTTACTGTTTGATACGGTATATCAATGTAGGTATCCCCAAGAGTCCACATGTGCCTCCCTACCCCAACACCCTACGCTCTCTCCCAAGCCAGAACAGTGGAAAAAGGAAAATAACCCCCAAGAAATTCCCCAACCCCCTACTGCAAGAACATGTATTGCAACTATTCCGCACCTTAATATTTGTCAAAGGATGGTGCAGAGGGAGAGCAAATAATATCCCTTTTCCATCTCCGCAGGAACTGCACTTTGTGCACCCCCATAAGTTACCAGGTATTCCTGGTGTTAATACCTTACAACTGTTCAGTCCCAACATGGGACATATGTTAATTTGATACTGTTAAAACCGGTTTTCCCCTCTTTCCCTTTCCTGGGCCCGTGACGTCTCTGTCCCAAACTATAAAAATTCTGAGATAGTCAACACCAAACATGGGATCGCCACTTTCTTGGAATGTGAGAATGTGTTTAGGTGTTCTCTAAGTTGAGGTCCCTCAAACCAGATATAGTTTCCCTTAAGAAACCCACCTTACACAGCCCACATTACACTACTTGCACAAGTCATGGATTGGAAGGACAGCCCATAGTACCCACTCTTCCTACTCCAGTGGAGTCTCAATCCTTCTTAGTAAACAACTACGATACTCCATCCAGAATAGACTATATCTTTGTCAATAAATACTAAATGCTGAAGCCTCATATATCAACTCTCCTTCCCCACAAATAAAGAATACCTGGCAAATTTCACAATCTCTATATGACAAACTCCTTACCGAAATAATTCTTATTAAAAAATTTAAAGGAATCATTACCACTATTATCCACCCTGACCAAATGGGTTTCATCCCCGAAAAATCCACCTCTATAAATATCTGAAAAACCTTTATAAAACACCCAAGTCAATCATGACAATTCAGGTACAAGAATAATGCCGTCACTGGACGCACAAAATCTATCGAATGGACATACCTCTGGTCCTGTTTATCCCGCTTCGACCCCAAATTTAGGGGGTGGATTAAATTACTATATACCCATCTGCAAGCAACAATTAGAGTGAATGGCAATACTTCTCACTCATTTCCCCTGGAAAGAGGAACCAGAAAAGTGTGTCCACTGCCCCATTTGCTTTAGCGCTAGAACCCTTGGCCATTAAACTCAGCTCCTCCCCACAGATTGAGGGACTTCGGCTGGGATCCCACGCTTCATTACTCAGTCTCTACGCAGATGACATGATCCTTTATCTAGCAGACCCTAACCAATCCCTCACAACCGCATATAACCTAATAACCCAATTCAGCCTATTCTCAGGATTATATATTAATTGGGAGAATTCGACAATTATTAATATTAATATGCCCCAATATGTCAGAACCTTAGTACCAGTGGTCAATAATTTTCAATACCTAGGCATCCAAATAACCAAGTCAACCCAGGACTTTTTACTCCCTCAATCTGGCCCCAACTGGTGCGCACCAAAAATGGGATATGGAAAGATCTTCCTAATCAACCCAATAGGTTTAATTTAATTAAAATCATCTTGTTACCTAAAATTCTACATGTGCTTAAACACAGCCTATTATTCATACAAAAAGCCTTCAGTAAACTGCATAGCATCCTAATCACCTTCCTATGGGGCTCAGAAGGATATAAAGTCCGCCTGAAAACATTATAAGGGCCAAAATATAAAGCTGCTCTAGCAATGCCCAACTTCCTCTATTACATAGCCGGCCAACTTAAATACTATAAATTATGGTGCACACCAGACCCCATAGACCCAAATCCCTCTAGGATACCCACCCCTTTGCCTTTTTAGACTACCGATCTAATAACTTACCTTTGGGAGGCACCTCCCTTCACAAACAGCAATTTAAACTATGGAAGCTAGCTAACCAAAACGGTCTCAATCTCACAAACTCATCCTGGTTCCAATACCTTCAGCTATGCTATTGCTTCCTCAAAGAATTCCAAGCATCAAGCATACCTATCTCCTCAAAGATTCTCGCATTTCCCCCTCCCACTCTGCTGAATGTCCTAAATGCCGCCAATCACCCGCTGACTTCTGGCACCTACTATGGAGCTGTCCTAAAATCAATAGGTTTTGGCACAAAATCACACATTAATTATCAAAACTACCATACCCAATTCTGCACGAAGCCAAATTGTGTATTCTGGGGATTCCAGAAATAGAACACTGGAATAAATATGAGCTAATATTCATCCGGGAGGCTCTGTTTTATGCAAGAAGAGACATAATACTATCTTGGATGGCTCCCACCATCTCCAAACTAACAGGCTGGAAAAACATGCTGACCCAAATGCTCCCATATCCAAGAGTAATATACTGTACATAAACACAGGATGCCTCTGCAAATATAATAAAATCTGGTTATGCTGGGACACACATAGCAACACGCAAACCTCTACTAACACACGAACAATCTACGAAAATGAACCAATAGCCACCATACTGCCCCAAATGATCAATCCCAGCTCTCAAGCATTATTAAATTTATCATTATATGACAGGGACCTTGCGGGTTCCGGGTCCTCTCTCCCCAAGTTAGTTTTCCCATTCTACCCTAATATTTTTATGTTAAAATAAGGTATCCGAGATGACTGACTGTATACTGATATTTTTGTATTAGTGTTACCACATGCTGAACGATACTTTAATCTTTGCCTTTTTTCTGTAAACTCTGCCTTTAAATAAAATCAGTTAAAAAAAAAAAAAAATCTACATTATCTATTCCATTTCTACTTTTAGCCAAGTCCCACCCAAACCAGCATCAACTGAGCTTGTTGCTTCTTTTACGGTTATGAATTTAACCACCTATTATCCAACTTATTTTCTAGCTATAATAAAAAAAAAAAAAAGAAACTGGTTTACTTACACATATTTTGCATCTTACGAATGGCTGGACCCAGTTTTAATTTCTTCCCATGGAAATTGATTTGCGACTAAAAGTACAAATTAAAAAACAGAAAAAAAAATCAGTAGAAATTACTAAAGCATGTGAGGTGCGGCTCTGTCTGTGTTAAAGTCAGACTTCATTCTGCCTGAGACCTGTGTGTTTATATTAAAAGGCATCTATAAGGCATCTGTGAAAAAAACACATTGGCCCATTGCAAAGTTAAATTCATGTACTCTGTGCTGCCTTTCTCCTATTATCAGTCAGTGGCTTTGTTTTTCCATGGTGTCAGACCTCTGTGCAGCACTCCCCCCTTCCCGTTACCTGCTCCATGTCTCAACTCTGGCTAATCGACAAACTTATGTGCAGTAGGAGTTTAAAGTTCAACATCCTGAAAAAAACACCCACGCACAGTGGCCAATAGAAAGCAATCTGTCCTGGAGACAAGGATCTCTCCATGTCCTGATCTGTCTGACTCATCATCAATCAGTGAAAGCTATCAAGAAGGGGGGGTCAAGTGCAGCCTTATCTCTGCCATCAAAGCTACCTCTCTCCCCCAGCTAATGCGGTTATCTCTATGTTTATTACAGAGCAGGGAGGAGGGAGGGACTTGAGCAGGGAAGAGGATCATGTCACAGTGATTTGATTGAGAGTACAAGTAGGAGTAGAGGAATGCAATCACGTATTCTTCTAACTGGTGTATCTCAGAACAGAGAGGGAAACTTAAGAAAATACAGACACTCGGGGGGAATTCTAAAACACTTGGAAAGAAAGAAAAAATAAATTATTTTCCCACTATAGATGCCCTTTAAGCGTGCTCTATTTTTTGCACGTTAGCAGTATGTCACTTTGTTTTCACTTTTACACTTTATCCATGCACAAGGACCACTTTATATTGACTATTAGATCCTGATCAATAAAGTTACTTTCTGGTCAGAATTGAAAGTGCCATGATGTCTTTGTTCTTTTAGTTGTAACTGTCTGTGCACTGTGTGACATGTGGGCAGTGTGTGTCTGGTGCTTAGGTCCAGGTAATGCAGGTAATTATCATGTAGTCCATACCCCTCAACCGTCCCGGTATGAGTAGGTGGATGGGGCATGTCTGCGATGTTGCGGTGGGTGGGGGCACGGCATTCAAGGGTGTGGACATCAGGGGGCGTGTCAGATGTTGTGGTGTCCCGGAGGCTTGCACGTGGCATTTGGTGGTCGCAATATTCGGGGGCCTGGCCACGTCGTTTCAAATCATGAGCGTAGCCAATTGTATCTTCTTTGGCTTCGTATGTTAAGGATACAAGTGATTTCCTTGAAAAGTTCAATGACAGGTCCCTGGCAGAGTCACTGGTATATGATAACTGGGGACATTACATCCTTGTACACAAATATTGATCACACCAGGTGTTTACGAGCTATACAGCACCATCTTACATTGAAGCATTGGACTGTTTAGATATGATCTTGGATATGATCTTGCGTAACAGTTATTTTCACTTTGAGAATGATTTTTTCTTACAGGTGGTCAGGACTGCAATGGGCAGTCCCGTGGCTCCGTCGTATGCTAACCTTCCTTGAGGAGAGTCGTGTATACCAACACCCATTGTTTGATGCCCATGTTATTTCATTGACGACCTGTTCATCATTTGTTGGAAGAGGCCGAAAATTGTTAATTTTTTTAATGCAATGGATGATTAAAAGTTACTATCTCTAAAGAGATGCTTCATTACCTTGATGTTCAGGTGATAATTGTTGATGGGCAGATATGCACGACTTCACGAAACCAACAGACAGGAATACCCTACTTCATGGGAAAAGTTTTCACACGAAACATATTTTAAGGGTCTACCCAAGTCTCAGTTTATGAGGGTCAATAGGAACTGTTCGGATCCAGTTGATAGGACATATCAAATGGGACTTATGGCTAACAAATTTCAGGAGCGACACTATCCTTCCTGTGGTGAAACAGGCTCTGGAAAGTGTTAAAACACCACCAGTAATCAGAGAGCGTAAATTTGGAGTCCCCTTTATACAGCGATTCAGTATGGGTGCTTATATGGTCAGACAGAATTTGACAAAGTTTTGGCCCGCCATTATAGGAGAATCCACACAGCCTGGAGACCAGGCAAAAGGCACTTTGTGTGTACACGAAGGGCCGTTCACTCTATACGAAACTTATTCACACTGACCCTGTTGATAAGTATAGTAAAAAGACATTTGTTTATTCAGAGCGCAAGGGCTGTTACAAGTGTAGCAATTGTAATGTGTGCAATGCACTAATTGTCGGGGAACAGTTCACACATCCCTACTCATGACATGTATTTAAATTACCTGCATACTTTAACTGTAACAGAGTTTTGTGTTTACATGTTGAAGTGCCCATGTTCCCTCATATGTGGGTAAGACAGTGGGTCCATTTAAGCGCAGATTTCAGCGTCACCGGAGTGACATTAAACGGACACTGACAGAATCTGATTCTGGTTCTCAGAAACATGATGATCCGCCAGTGGCCAGTGGGATGGTGATCGACCATGTACCACCATTACATGGAGGTGGTGACCGTCGAAATGCCCTCCTGCGCAGAGAGGCATACTGGATTTTTACATTGGATGCAGTCCAACCAAGTGTAAATCTGGGTCTGTCTTGCTTTTTGACCAAAAGGTAAATATTTGATACAATGTATTGGATTTATGTTATTCTAGACAATATTGATGATTAATGGTTTCTATGCATTTACAGTGAGTTATTTATAAGTAACATTGTATTTATTAGTGTGCGCTATTCTGATTGTATATTCACTAGGTAACACTAGGTGGCACTGATGTGCTGTCTAGTCTATATAAGGGTCCGCCCTTATGGTTTTAATCTTTGTATGTGTCTGAGGAAGGTGCTTGTGCACTGAAACGTTACAAGGTGTTTTCATGTATAAACACCAGTTGCACCAAGTCTGGTGTGCGCAGTTTTTTTCTTTTTGTGACATTCTTGCCAGCTCACTGCGGCACCCAGCATATTAGCTCTCTACGTCAGGAGTCGTGAGTGTGCAGGATCCCTTTGTTCTTTGTTTGGCAGGGTATGTCTGGTGCTTAAGGTGTCTGCAGGTATTTCCCATGCTATACCCCCCCAACCGTCCCGGTTTCAATAGATGGTTGGGGCATGTCTGCAATGTTGCGGTGGGTGGGGGCACGGCATTCTAGGGTGTGGACAGTCTGGGTGATGTCTGATGTTTCCAGGAGGTTTGGATGTGACATTTGGTGGTCACGATATTTGGGGGCATGGCCACGCAGTTTCAAAGCTTGGGCGCGGCCGTGCCATTTAGGGGCATGGGTGTGGTGTTTGGGGGTGTGCCTGTGAGGTTTGGGGGCATGGACAGGATGTTTGTGGGTGTGATTCGGGAACAGACCAGGGATGTTTGGGAGTGTGGCCATGATGTATGGGGGCGGACCGTGTTTTTTTTTTTGGGGGGGGGGGGTTGGCTCCTTCATTTGGGGGCATGGTTGCGATGTCCGGGGGCATGGCAGTTCTCTTTAGGGGCGTTTCCTTGATGGTTGGGGTATGAGCGTGACCGTGATGTTTGGAGGTGTGGCCGTGGCAGCAATATCTGGGGACTTGATCACATTCCAGGAGGCTCTGCTTTAAATTTCTTAGCATGACAACCACAAAATCACCAATAGTAACATCGTCTTTCCAGGGTTTATATTTAAAACCTTCCTAGAGCAAATTGTGATGTCTTACAGACCTTAAGTGTTTGCCGCGATTGCAATGTTAGCAAAAATCGCATGTGCGAGCGCAAACACAAGAAAATTGCATTAGTGTGGCCTAGCCCTAAGGGAAATGTCTGCTTCCCTCTGTTATAGAAGCTGTTCTGTGTGCAGCTCTCTGAGTTGTGTAGCCGTATATTACGCTGTTGTTGGGTCACTGAAGTGGCCTCTGTTTCTGTGTTGTTGAAGTCAGGCAGCACACAGAGCCCAGGCCCTTCATCTGAGTTACTGAATTGGGGAATCACACTCTGCAAGTGACGTGCAGGTTATTGTTCAAACTGGACTTCACAGGCGTCGGCCCTTTGAGAGGGCGTTGCCGTTATGTGGATGTTTCAGGGGTGTGGCTGTGTGGTGAGCACATACATACAAGATTTCTGCTTTATATAGTAGATATAACGTACAAATCTTGTAAGTTGCATATGTATGTATATACCATCTAAGGTTCTGCGGACACATAGTGACTAATATGAGGCACAGAAACCAGACGATGCTCATATTTAAGAGTGCTTATTACTTAAACAGCCACCTTCATTTATATGATTTATATGCTATTATTGCTAATCCTTATTTAAGATCCTACACTAATATACTTTTAATGTAATTTTGTTGTTTGACAATAAAACAATGATCCTCGGGTTTTTAGCATTCCAGTAACTGCATTGGATACAGGTAAATTAACTTCCCAAAGAAGCTTAGTTAGTTACTTAACAAAAGATTTACTTACCTCAACAATTTTCTGAACATCAACCTCATCGTAAAATGAGACAAACCCATACCTGAAAAAAAAAAAATGCCTATAATGAAACATGCTATACAGCAATGTAAACCATAAATCAGTACACTTGATGGTATGATTAATGTTTAAAGCTTGCACATTTAATCCAATATACAAAGCTCATTCGCAAACATACATGCAGCTGCGTCTCCCTTAGAAAATTACAGAAAAAGAATATAGTGCTAACAGTCAAACAGTGGTAGTGTGATGGTCTGGGGCAAGCTTTGAAGAAAGAGAATGACCAGGTATACTTCAGAGAAGGTACAACACTTATGCCCCATTCTGCACTGCACAGCAGGTGGCACTAGAAGAAAAAAAGATGTAAGGGGGAGGGATGAGCTGCATTTTAAAGGGTGAGTCCACCCCCCCCAAGAAACTTGTAATTGCCCCGCCTAAACCTTGACTTTGCAAGTTATCAAAAGTTACTCTAAATGTAAGTACCAGACCTAATTCCCTCGGCTGCCTCCTGCCTAGCTTCCAGCATGAAGGGGCTGGACCGGCAGTGGCGTCTAATTGACAAATATCGCATCACAGACACCGCTGCTGTTCTGGCCCCCTCTGCAGCTTCCAAGCACGGTAAAGGCACAGAAGATAGGCAGAAGGCACCCGAGGGAATGAGGACTAGTAAGTACATTTAGAATTACTTTTAATAACTTTAAACATCGCAAAGTCACGGTTTTAGGGACAATTACACTATGCGCAAAAGTAGACATACCCTTTAAAGACTTCCAGTGTCAAATGGAGAAAACGGGACTTATGGGCATGGTGACCTGGGAAAATTGGTAATTAGCATAAAGTGCAGGGCATCTATAGTGAAAAAAACACTTTGCCCCTTTGCAAAGTTAAATTCATGTGCTCTGTGCTGCCTTTCTCCTACCTCTGTCAGTGACTGTTTTTCCATGGTGTCAAATCTCTCTGCAGAACTCCCTCCTTCCCCCTCCATGTCTAAACACTGGCTTCCTGACAAGCTTCTCATGTGCAGAAGGAGTTAAAAGTTCAACATCCTGAAAAACACCCATGCACAGTGGCCAATAGAAAGCAAGCTGTCCTGGAGACACGGACCTCTCAGTGTCCTGCTGCAATAAGATCTCTCGCTTTGTGACCCATCATCAAACAGTGAAAGCTATCAAGAAGGGGGGGCTCCAAGTGCAGCCTTATCTCTGCCATCAAAGCTACCTCTCTCCCCCTGCTAATGCTCTTATCTCTATGTTCGTTACAGAGCAGGGAAGAGGGTCACGTCACAAGGATTTGATTGACAGTCCAAGTAGGAGTAGAGGAATGCAATCACGTCTTCTAATTTGTATCACAGGACAGACAGGGAATTTCAAGAAAATAACAATTATAGAACACATGGAAAGAAACAAAAAAGTTCATTTACCAACTAAAGCTGCCCTTTAAGTGTATTTTTAGTTTAGAACAAGCATGCTTTACAGTACAGTTAAATTACTCATGGCACCATGTAATCAACATCTGAACAAGAATAATATTTGTTATAAAATAGTCCTTATCTAGTGTTACTAGGGGGGTTTCATACACTGACATACTATCAAGATGCAACCATTTTACATTATCTACATTCATAAAATACACTGAAAAGAGTTAAAGGGCATCTATAGTGAATAAAACACATTGCCCCTTTGCAAAGTTAAATTAATGTACTCTGTGCTGCCTTAATCCTATCTATGTCAGTGACTGTTTAACCATGGTGCCAGATCTGTGTGCAGCACCCCCCCCCCCCTTCCCCCTCCCCTCTGTTACCTCCTCCATGTCTCAAATTCGGCTAACCGACAAGCTTCTCATGTGCAGTAGGAGTTAAAAGTTCAACATCCTGAAAAACACACCCACGCACAGTAGCCAATAGAAAGCAAGCTGTCCTGGAGACACGGAAGAAGGAGAACAGTACAGTTTACGATCTCTCTCTTTGTGACCCATCATCTATCTGTGAAGTCTATCAAGAAGGGGGGTCAAGTGCAGCCTTATATCTACCCTGAAAGCTACCTCTCCCCCCCTGCTAATGCTGTTATCTCTATGTTTATTACAGAGCAGGGAGGGGGGATCACGTCACAGGGATTTGATTGACAGTCCAAGTAGGAGTAGAGGAATGCAATCATGTATTCTTCTAACTGGTGTATCTCAGGACAGAGAGGGAATCTGAACAAAGTGATGACACTCTGGGGGTTGTGGGGAATTATAGAACACATGGAAAGAAAGAAAAAAAAAAGTTAATTTTCCCACTATAGATGCCCTTTAAGAGTTTTTTTTACTTGACTAATGAAAGATTACATTAAAAAACATCTTTAGCAATTACAACAATGTTCATTTTTAAGCTTAGGTACTCACATACCCTTTAGACACCCCTGTTCTATCAGTGATTATTTTCACTTCCTTCACGTTTCCAAATCTTCCAAAGAAATCTCGAATTTCAATTTCGTCCATCTTGAAAATCCAAAACAGAGGCAGTGGTTATCCTTAATATTCTATCGATTTAGACTTCAAACTATTTATATTTAAAGGGACTTTCTTCCAAAGTTTTTCCAAAAATACCAGTGTTATTGTATTTTAAATGATTGATTTGTGGTAAAATAAGGCAAAGGAGTTTTGTTTAATGGAAATTTATATAACTATTTATTCCAATAACATGGAATCTATACTTAAAGGAACACAATCCATAAATATTACTATTTGCCATCCGCTTATATTATTCACAGGGAGGTGAGAACGCTTATTCTCACCTCCCTGTGAATAATAGGACGCTCGGGGGACCTGGAACTTACCTTACCGCGCTCCACTCGCAAGCCACTACTGCACAGAACAGCTGTTCTGTCCCGATCTTTTGTATTGGCGCGCATGCGCCTAAGATAGGGCGCGCGGTCGGGAGAGAGCGGCTGTCTGTGAAGGAGTGGCGGTAAGGTAAGTTCCAGGTCCCCTGGGCGTCCTATTATTCACAGGAAGTTGAGAATAAACATTCTCACCTCCCTGTGAATAATAGAAACGAATGGCAAATAGCTATATTTATGGATTATGGGGAGTTTAGTGTCCCTTTAAGACTGAGGCCACACTAGCAATGCATGGAAACACCTGTGCAGGATCATAATGCAGCATTTTTATTAGTTTGCGCTATGATTTTCCAAATATTCCGTTATCAGAGCTCATTCGATCTGCACCAAAAACAGTAATAATGCTCTGGAGCGCTGTGCACAGTGAGGACTACATGAAATTGCGCCAGTGTGGCCTACTTCTTACTGATCCAGTGCAAAACTGTTGATTGTTTTGAGATTTCTGGCAATACGTTTTTGAGACTAGAATGGCCCTTTAATCTCAACACTGAGAAAATAAGTACCCTTATGTCAATTCCTCCTACAAACACTGTGTTTGGCGTAATCTTCCCTTCAGGAAAAACATATCCTTGATTTGTGGCAGATGACCGGATCTCATCCTCGCCATTTACCGTTGCATTCTTAGAATCTGGAGGTGCTGCAGTCTAGAAAAAAGTACATTTTAATGAAGTTCAGTACGTAAAGATGCATGTTACACGCTGTGCCAAACGGACTAACCATACCCCGCAAGCTGTGGGGAAACAATGCAACAACACTGTTCCAAAAAGTTATATATCATTACTTAAAGGAATAGTTAAAGGAGAACTAAACCCAAAAAATCAAAGTTTAAGTTAGAAAGTACTTGCCTCAACATCCTTCTCAGCATGGAAGATCCATGTTGCGTTTGGAAGATCGCAAACGCAACATGGATTGCGTTTGCGATCCGATTGTGCTAGTAGGAGTGCAGGCATGTAATAGCTTTTGGGACCGGCCCCACTACATGCAATGCTTTTCAGTGTGCTATTGGCGTGCATGCGATCACCATTTTTGGTCTGTATTGCATGCGCTCTGCTAGGGTCCAGTTGTGGAAGTGCAAGCACCAAAAACTTGTGATCTTGCAATCGCATGCGTTTTCAGAAACTGCATGGTGGGGAACTTTCCTCTCTCCGAAGTGCTAACTGAAAGTGATTAGATTGTAAGCTCTTCTGGGCAAGGGTCTATTTTCTAATATGTAAAGGCAAACCACTATATATGATTATTTGTTGATGTAGCCAATTAAAGGCATTATTGGAGATAAATCACGTGTGCACTGGACTGTATTTACTCATATATTATGTATTCTTAACCTTTGAAACTTTATTCATGTAATTTTAAAATTTTAAATTTTAGTTTATCTGTATTTATTGCTTTCACTCGGTTTGTATTTTATAATGTACAGCGCTGCGTATCCAAGTGGGGCTTTATAAATAAAACTATACATACATTAGTTAAGACTCTACAGATAGTCCGGTCTGATTAAAGGAGGTGGTTGAGAGGGGGATACTGAGCATAACCAAAACAAATTCTAGATTAAAGGCATGCAGCAACACACACACCTCTGAGGAAGTGCAGCATATATGTATTTAGTTAGTTGTGTGTGCCTCATCCTTTAAGATGAGGCAAATAATTTTTTTCAGTATAGTTGCCCTTTGAGGCACCATTTATTTAGCCAAGTAAATTTAAGTTGAGATCTGACCTAGAATCCTGCATCAGGTCGAATAACCCATGTGTTACTAGATTTTCAGGTCTGGTTCACCACAGAGATGTTTGAATGTGTGGGCAATTCAAGTTTGATTGTTTTTGCATGTTTGCAAAATGACAGGATAATTTACTCTTACAAATTAACTGTAGTCTTTAGGCAAAAGTTATATTTAAATTTTGTTTTCCTTGCCTCTGTACAACTAGGATAATTACTAAAAACTAGCATTTGATTTTCACCTGCTCAAAAATATAAAATTCAGTTCCCATTAAGATCAGATTGCACAAACATGTGAAACTGCACATCAATTCATAAAAAATGCATTGCCCTCCATTACAAACAGGTCAGGTACATATATAGTTATAGGGGTGTATACAGATAACTATAGGATACAGAAAAAACTACAGGGGTAAATAGATAACTATAGGGTACACAAACAGAACTACATGGGTTAAATATATAACTATAGGGTACATAAACAGAACGACAGGTTAAATAGATAACTATAAAGACACATAGAACTACAAGGGTTAAATGGATAACTATAGGGTACACAAAGAACTACATGGGTTAAATAGATAACTATAGGGTACACGGGGCGGAGCCTGAACGCTCATGGAGCAAGACGTGTGGCTGAGTAGCTCCCGGTCCCAAACCTAATCCGAGGCTAACAAACTGCACTTTAACAACTGAAAACCTTCTAATCTGAGGTAATACTACCCCACCAAAGTAAATGCCCCGACAAGCCACAGAAGCAAGAAACTCCGGCTAAAACCAAACTTCAACACTTCGCGTGGCGGGGCGCGAACGAGGCCGCTGGAGACACTAGGTGCCTAGGCCCTGACCAGACTTTGCAGGACCAAATGGCAAACCCCTCTCCCGAAAGACCAGTAACCGATCAAGACACTGACTGCACGCTAACTGATCTCAAGCGGGAATTACTGGGAGCGATCGGCTACTCGACCAAAACACTTACCACGATGCTTGAAGAGGTCAAGTCAGACATATCCCTCCTGCGCCAAGACGTACATAAAGTTAGACACCGTGTGAGCGAGGCCGAGGCATAACTTAAGATTTATAGGATTTCTGGAGGGAGTCGAAACCCCCGGACCCGACAAGATTTATCGAGAGCTGGGTGAGATCCCACTTCCACAGTGACGACCTGTCGGCGCAATTCAGCATTGAAAGGGCCCACAGAGTCCCCGCCAAGCCGCCTATACCAGGAGCCCCCCCCCAGACCATTATCGCCAGGCTCCTCAACTCCAAGGACTGGGACAAAATCCTCCAACTGGCCCGGAACATCGGAGACCTAAAACACGAGAATGCAACCATCCGTATCTTCCCGGATTACTCCCTGAACTTACAAAAAAACGAGCCACCTTTATAGATGTCAAAAAACGCCTGGCTCAAGCCAATATCCCCTACTCAATGGCCTACCCAGCCCGCCTAAGAGTACAGATGGATGGTCGGGCCCGCTTCTTCGACAGCCCCGCGGAGGCCTGCTCGTGGCTGGACGCACGTTAGTGGTTGAACACACGCTAATTAATGTCCTGCCTAAGGTAAAACCTGCATACAGGTAAGACGTACCTTAATCCGCCGAAGCAACCGCTACTCCCTCAATTTCTTATACCCATATGTCTGACTGCCTTGCCCTACACCTACTATCCTCTCCATCTGAGGGCCGATAGACCCGACTGCGCTGGGCTGTACCTCCCCTGGCCTCCTTAACGACTGGGAACAGCAGCGGCCTATAACCCCGCTACCCACGACCATTACAGTGTTCCTGGCCTGGTACCACCTTAACGATAGCTCTGTACCCCACTGGTTAACCAACCACGCAATCCCCCAGCTCGACGGCAATGAACGACCAATATACCCTCCGACCATTAACTGTTTGCGGGTATAAATAGATCGGATGGAAGCTAGACTATAAGACAAGATATCCTAATAGTATGAGACTGAACATCTACCAGAGCAAAACCCTACCCCCCGGAATGGCACATAGACCTGACACCCGATCATGATGCCCCCCTTTTGCCCGCGCCCTCCCCGGGCCTATCCCCCATAGGCAATCGGACACCTAAATATACAACTGTATTGGGCCAGGACACTGAGCACCTACACATGGCCATCCTGTAGTATATACCTGCCAAACCACTGGCAGATGCCAGCCCTCCCAACTGGACCCAATTGGGCCCACACCTCCACCATGAACACTGGCAAACAGTGGTACACATCTAACTACAATGGAGGCCTGACAACTGGGGCCCCCCGGCTGGGATATGAGGGATAAGAAAGCAACACGTCTTGAAAATGGTGATTGAGTAGTTAAACTAACGCCCTGTAAAGACAGGGACAACGTAACTGTGTGCGAACTATTGCAACAACCAACACCGTACCCTATATGAGACCTAGCCGGGGGGGCGCCCCTGCCCTTTGGTGCCCTCTCATCACCCTCCCCCTTCCCACTGGTCTGTTGTACTGGTTTTTTTTTTATTAGCCTAATTAAGGAATAACTGTATGGCCTATTGCCGCTATTACTGCTATTATATTATACTGTATATGTGGGGTGGTCAGGGGAGCTGCGGCTCAATTCAATTCGTAATTCCCCTTGATCCTGGAGGCTCTCTCCAGCTCCCCCCCCTTTATGCCAAATGATGACAAACACCGGAATCTGTGACCTGGGATCTCCCGGGCAACACCACTGGCTGATCTGATGGCACTCCCCAGCCCTCCTACGCTTGGCACCCCTGATCCTACCCCCTGTAGATATGAGCGTACAGAGTCTGAAGATGTATGTGGGGGGCTGGTGGGGGCGGGATGCTTGGGGGCGGGATGGATGAACTGATGTTTAAACGGGTGTTTTAACAATGCTGGAATGTCTTAAATGTGAATACTGTGTCTTGCCAATTTGAAATGTTACAATTGAGCACTAATATTTCCGAATCCATGCTGACACCTCCACATGTATCTAGTACGGGTTGATGAGCGCCCCCCCCCCCCGCCTCCTCTCCCCTTATAGGGAGTAACCATAACCATACTGTTAGAAAAGGCAATAATGGAGGACCCCCTGTAACCCACCCCTTACCCTAGTTACACCCCCCCTGCCATGCCCAGTCGGACGGGTACCCTATCTATGCAAGGCAGCCCATACCTAACCACTAAAGAATTGCTGTATCCCACCTCCTGCTAAATAACTCACTCCAAATAACTGTAAGATAGTTTACCTATGTACCCGAATACAAGCTACTGTTAGGGACCGGGAGCGGAGACCGGAACACTCCCTCCCGCCGCAGCAACTGCACCTATGTGCATCCCCCCAAATGGACCCCATGTGGTATGGACTTTGTTAACCCTATGTTTGTTTGAGTTAACCCCGATACCTACCGTTTACACAACCGACCTACTACTATGGTGAGCCGAGCTCTATACCCCGACCCGCCCCCCCCCTCCCCCCTCCACCGACCCTCCCCCCCTGGTGCTCCCCCTACCTAATCTCTCCAATGTCTCAAACACTCAGGATTCTAACATGGAATGTTAGAGGACTAAACAGCCCAGCTAAAAGACTGGCAGTATTCTCGCAAAATCAGGTCCCTCCAGGCCGATTATAATATCTTGCAAGAAACTCATCTCCTCCCCCTTAATACACACTACCTCCAGAGACCGTGGATTGGTTGGACGCCCACAGTACACTCTCCTACTCTGTGGGGTCTCCATTTTGTTAAACAAACAGTTAAAATACGAAATACAGGAGGTGAAGTCAGACAGGGAGAGCAAATATATTTGTGTTGCCTTAACTATAGAATCTACCTGGTACATAATAATAGGTATATACGATTCACCTCCGGCTCGCAAGACCCCTAAAAATACTACTCACCCTCCCTTTGTAGCAAAATATCCTCAGGCCCAGGTTATATGCCTAGGAATTTCAACGCTCTCATGGAACCCTCTATGGACAGAGAGCCGCTACAGCAGACACTAGCTACCTCCCCGACACCATCCCCACTTGTAACCTGATTGGGTGACTAACTGGATTGATGCTTTAATATAACACCCAAATATACAGAATTTACTGCCACTCTAAAAACATGCCTCACTATCCAGGCTAACATATTTTCATCAATAAGGCCTAACCCCCAATATTCTCTGATGTGCTACATTTACCCCGTGGTATATCGGACCACTCCTGTATTACTTAACTTAAAAATCCAACCACTAGACAAATTAATAACCGACATGGAGATTTCATCCCTTGTGGCTTACACTTACCCCCGCAGAAGATGAAATTCCGGAACGAATAGAAACATCTTCCACCTCCACAACAACCACCCCAATCAGAACAATAAATGGGACGCCTTTAAGCAACCTTACGGGGACACTTACAATCCAATATCATGCGTATTAACCCACAGCCTCCGAAAAAGAGAAAGAGGTCTCCCGTGCCCTACTAGACCTGAGTCCAACTACATAAATGATCCCACACTCACAAATAAAACACCTGGCAGATGGCACCAAACTATACAATGGGTTACAGCAGAGAAAAACGCTAGGAAAGAATTCATCAAACAAAATTATTTTTAATATGGACATCAGTCCTCTAAACTACTCGCAAGAATGGCACATGTCCAACCACCAAAATATAATTCACCAGTAATCACTGACCCCCAGGGGCAACTCAATCACAGACACACAGGAAATCCTCCAATGCTTACATACTAATACCAAAATATATCACCCCAACTACCCCCACAGGCACATACGACTAGACATTTTCTTAGACAAGAGTAGAGTTCCCTAGGTTATAGAGACAAGATGCCCTTCCCTCAACCAGATATCACTCTAACTGAAATAAACAAAGCCATACAAAGCATGGTACTGGCAAAACACCCGCCGCCCCAACGGGATACCCCACGAGTATTTAAGATATACAACACAATCCCCCAACACTACTTACCCACATTTAATTCAGCCCATAATAACAGTCTCCCCCCCTCTATGTACGAGGCGCACATCATCTACTGTGTTAAACCAGGGAAAAACACCAATGACTGTGGCTCCTCCCGTCCAATATCCCTACTCACAACCCCGCTCATAAAATCCTTGCCAAAATAATACAATCGTATCCAGAAAATCATTATGAAAATAATACATACCTACCGAACAGCTGGCTTCATGCCAGGAAAATCCTCCTCTGTCAATATTAGGAAAACCCTGATACACTCCCAAATAGACCATGACAACTCTGGCACACGAATAATGCTAGCCCTCAACGCCCAAAAGGCGTTCGACTCAGTTGAGTGGCCATATCTCTGGAAATGTTTACAGTGTTTTGGTTTTGGCCCCAGGATTACCAAATGGATCCAGCTATTATACTCCAGCCCCACAGCAGCAATCAGAATAAATGGTACCCTGTCCGACCCCTTCCCCCTCGCCAGAGGGACCCGGCAGGGCTGCCCACTATCCCCCTACCATCGAACCCTTGGCAATTAAACTTCGTACACACCCTGATATCACCGGCCTTACTCTGGGTCAGCATACGTCACTCCTAAGCCTCTACGCTGACGACATCATACTATACTTGGCAGATCCCAACCACTTACAACGCACAGCGTATGATACAATATCAAAATTTGGCCCTCCATCCGGACTATATATAAATTGGAGTAAATCTTATCTATTTCCAATAGACCAGAATTGTACATTCTCACCCTTCGCCAGACACTTGGCTCCTATAACAGACTCCTTCACATACCTGGGGATCAAGATAACACGCTCTCCAGCACAATTTTTTCAACTAAATATAAACCCACTACTGGACCTAGTCTCATCTAAGACTAAAACTACCAGACTTTCACCTCTATTACCTAGCTTCCCAGCTCAAATACTTTAAATCCTGGCTCCTACCTCCCCCAGACACTTCCACTAACGCACCAACTACCCTATACGACGCAGAGGTCCTCCTGCACAAGTATTTACCAACACACCCCCTAGTCTTCTTAGGACAACATACCAATAATATCCCAGGAGGTGGTACGCCTCTCCATGTGCAGCAATTCAAGATATGGAAGAGAGTCAATAAATATTTGAAATTCTGATATTCCAGAAGAAACCCCCAATTTCCCAACCTTGCCTCCTTCCCAGACGCACGCATACTCTAACAACAAAACATAGCCATTTTTGCACATATAGTACAGGACAAACAACTAATCCCATATGCCCAATTCAAACAGACCATCAACACACCAGACAACTTCCTCTTTCGGTATCTCCAACTTAGATACTGCCTTATAGCAGAATTCCAATCATCGATATTTCCAGTTACAGAGCACCCAATAATCAAGTTAATAAAAACCCATGGAGAGAGGCGGCTAGTTTCTAATTCATACACCTTACTACTGCAAACACACATCGCGGAGGGCACCAACACTATCATGAATAAATGGTCCACATTCATCCCAACCCTGACAGAGGAGGATTGGGGAGAAATGGCAGAATCCCATATACAAGCATCACCGTCGGCCCCCAACAGACTGATGCAATTCTACATATTACACCAAGCATATATCATGCCCATTCGAAAGTCACGTATGTCCCCCTCCTACACTTCAGAGTGCCCTAAATGCCACTGCCCGGAAGCGGACTTCTGGCACCTTATATGGGCGTGTGACAAGGTACACGGGTTCTGGAATAGGGTGGTTACACGTTTGTCCCGAATACTCGGAATCACTATTCCAGCTGACCCCAAGCTGTGTTTGTTAGGAATAGCGGACACAGATATGGACCAGACACCAGATAGCTTTTCTCAGAGGAACCCTTTTTTACGCTAGACGAACCATAGTATTAGCATGGATGGCCCCTGGCCCTCCCAAACTCAAGACATGGAAAACAATGGTCAGCAATATACTACCTATGATCAGATTAATATATATTAAAAGAGGTACTGTGGGTAGATTTGACTGTCTGGTCATTCTGGAATGACTAATAATATCTACCATGTAACCCACGACCCCGATTCTAAGATTGGGACAAGGCAGGAACACCGGGAGTCCCTTCCCCCTCCCGCTTCCCCTAGCTTCCCCCGAATACCAACCTACAACTAAGCCCTACAGCGATGTCCTATTGAATACACCATACTAAAAACCTATCTATATGGACCAACGAACGCTCACCAATTGATACGTATTGATACCACACAGCAAACACCCCAATCTCCACTCAGGAAGACCAACTATAAACGGTAAACTGCTTCCCCTTTTTCCCAAGTTTCCCCCTGTTGTACCATCTGTATAAATAATTTGTAAGAATGTGTATACAACTGTAAAACAGATAAAATGTATTGTACTCCACAACTGTACCAATGATATACAGATGTTGTTATCATGTGTTATACTTAATAAATAAGTTTAAAAAAAAACCTATAGGGTACACAAATAGAATTATAGGGGTAAATAGATAACTATAGGGTACACAAACAGAACTACAGGGGTTAAATAGATAACTATAGGGACACAAATAGAACTGCAAGGGTTAAATGGATAACTATAGGGTACACAGAACTACATGGGTTAAATAGATAAGTATAGGGTACACAAATAGAATTATAGGGGTTAAATAGATAACTAGGGTACACAAATAGAACTACATGGGTTAAATAGATAACTAAGGTACACAAACTACAGGGGTTAAATGGATAACTATAGGGTAAAATTTTAGTTTATCTGTATTATTGCTTTCACTTATCCCCCGGTTTGTATTTTATAATGTACAGCGCTGCGTATCCAAGTGGGGCTTTATAAATAAAACTATACATACATTAGTTAAGACTCTACAGATAGTCCGGTCTGATTAAAGGAGGTGGTTGAGAGGGGGATACTGAGCATAACCAAAACAAATTCTAGATTAAAGGCATGCAGCAACACACACACCTCTGAGGAAGTGCAGCATATATGTATTTAGTTAGTTGTGTGTGCCTCATCCTTTAAGATGAGGCAAATAATTTTTTTCAGTATAGTTGCCCTTTGAGGCACCATTTATTTAGCCAAGTAAATTTAAGTTGAGATCTGACCTAGAATCCTGCATCAGGTCGAATAACCCATGGTTTACTAGATTTTCAGGTCTGGTTCACCACAGAGATGTTGAATGTGTGGGCAATTCATAGTTTGATTGTTTTTGCATGTTTGCAAAATGACAGGATAATTTACTCTTACAAATTAACTGTAGTCTTTAGGCAAAAGTTATATTTAAATTTTGTTTTCCTTGCCTCTGTACAACTAGGATAATTACTAAAACTAGCATATTGATTTTCACCTGCTCAAAAATTATAAAATTCAGTTCCCATTAATGATCAGATTGCACAAACATGTGAAACTGCACATCAATTCACAAAAAATGCATTGCCCTCCATTACAAACAGGTCAGGTACATATATAGTTATAGGGGTGTATACAGATAACTGTAGGATACACAAAAAACTACAGGGGTAAATAGATAACTATAGGGTACATAAACAGAACGTCGGGTTAAATAGATAACTATAAAGACACATAGAACTACAAGGGTTAAATGGATAACTATAGGGTACACAAAGAACTACATGGGTTAAATAGATAACTATAGGGTACACAAATAGAATTATAGGGGTAAATAGATAACTATAGGGTACACAAACAGAACTACAGGGGTTAAATAGATAACTATAGGGACAAATAGAACTGCAAGGGTTAAATGGATAACTATAGGGTACACAAATAGAATTATAGGGGTTAAATAGATAACGATAGGGTACACAAATAGAACTACATGGGTTAAATAGATAACTATAAGGTACACAAATAGAACTACAGGGGCTAAATAGATAACTTTAGAGTACATTAATAGAACTTTAGGGCTAGATTGATAACTAGGGTACAATAATAGAATATAAGGCTGTACAAAGAACTATAGGGCTATATGGATAACTATAGGGTAACTAAGGCTGTACAGAACTATAGGGCTATATGGATAACTATAGGGTAACTAAGGCTTTACAGAGAACTATAGGGCTATATGGAAAACTATAGGATAACTATAAGGCTGTACAGAGAACTACAGGGCTTAGGGATAACTATGGGGTACACTAATAGAACTATAGGGCTATATGGATAACTATAGGGTAACTAGGCTGTACAGAGAACTATAGGGCTATATGGATAACTAGGGTACACTAAGAACTATAGGGTTATATGGATAACTATAGGGTAACTAAGGCTGTACAGAGAACTATAGGAATGTCCACCCATAAAAATTAAAAACTGGTCAATTGTCAGTTGCCTGCCCCTATCCCAAACTGATATATTTTGTTTTATTACTGCATAACCAAAGGGGGCCACAGGGGAACCAATTCCAATCAGCCATAAGATACGTGATCGTACGATAAACATTTTTTTGATTGACCCGATAATATGAGTATGCAATATATGTATATGTATCCCTCCATGCAGTCAAAAAAAAAGCAACTGATATTACAGACAGACAGAATGACTGCGTTTCACCTGCTGCCTTTTCTGCACATGCTCATGTGTATAAAAAGCTCATTAGCAGAGGTAGGAGGCAGATAACTTTGCCAAAAAAGAACTTACCATTAAGTATCAGTACAAATGCACTGGTAAAAATAGCAGTTGGGGTTGCAGGCAGATAACTGGCAAGTCACAAGTTTTTAGTTTTAAAGGGCATGTCCACCACCAAAACTAAAATTTAACCCACTACTGCGTCCCACTGTGTAGTGTTAAAAAATCCTTACCTTACATCTCTGCTCCAAATGGTTCTTCTGCAGTGCCTGTTCAAAGTCCAGGAAACTGAAGAGTAGGAGCTGCCTGTGTGTCATCTTGTCCCTGCTTCAGACTTGTCCTCAGGACTGTGACATGCGCAAGGGAGCCCTTTCACCACCACCCCTCCCTCTGCATCCCTATTTTCTGCTTGGTGCCCTACCTCTAAAAACGATTGTAGGGCACCATAGCCCACCCCTAACCACCAGGTTCTTTGTTAAAAATTGTCTGTTGGTTTGCGGTATATCAAGGTCACAGGGGTGTTTCTTTGTATTTTAATTGTGATATCCAGAAAGTTGATTTGATTTTTGGAGTAGTCAAGTTTAAGTTTAATGGTGGGGTGGAAGGAGATTCCTATGGAAGGAGAGCAGTTCTTCCTCACTTTCAGTCCAAATTATGAGGATATCATCTATTTAGCGAAGGTAAGTCAATGGTTTAGTGTTATAGGAGGATAGGAAAGCCAGCTCCAATTTGGCCATGAAGAGGTTGACGTGCTGTGGTGCGAAGCGGCAACCCATGGCGGTCCCCATCTGATGTAGATAGATATCCTGATTGAATGAGAATGTATTGTGTGTGAGAGTGAAGAAAAGAACAGCTTCTGTGTGTGTTGCCTCCTCCTGTAAAAAGGTTTTGCCTGCTGCAATGCCATCTTCATGGGGGATATTTGTATATAGGGGGGCCTCCACATCCATTGTGGCCAAAATTGCATTGACAGGAATAAGGCCTACTGCAGTAAGTTTATTCAGGAGGTCTGTGGTGTCCTAAATGTAGCTGGGTGTTTTCTTGATTAAGGGTTTAAGGATGTTTTCCACACAGCCTGACATGTTCTCAGTCAGCTAGCCAATTCCTGAGATAATAGGTCATCCTGGACTTCCTCCTTGTGGATTTTGGGGTGCGTATAGATGCAGACGAACTTTAGGTTCGTCTGGAATGAGGACACTAAGTTGGCTCCTAATAATCTTTAGTAAGCTATTTATCAAGCTCTTAAAGAGTATGTCCACCCTAAAATGGAAATTTTGATATAAGGTCCCCCCTGGGCTCCCAGCCCCAACCGCTATATTTTTTTTTTAAAAAGCCCCCCAAACTCTACTTACCTCCCTCTTTCCTCCCCGCGCTCCCGGCCCTCTGCTTGCAAGGAAATGCAAGCAGAGGGCGGGACCGGCAGCCGCGTCTGTGATTGGCTGAGCGGCAGCCAATCACGGACGCGGCTGCCGGCAGCTCACTTCGCCGGAGGAAAGAGGAGAGGTAAGTAAGAGTTTGGGGAGCTTTCTAAAAAATAAAAAATACCCGGTTGGGGCTGGGGGACATGGGGGAGCAGGATATTAAATGGGTTTTATGCTAGGGGGAGGATAGCAGAACGGGAGGGAGAGGGAGGGGAGGGAGAGGGGGGAGAGGGCTGCAGTACGCATGGCAAAAATCTACCTGAGGCCAGCTAGCAGGCAGTGTCCTATATGGACCTGCTAGCCTCCTGGTGGCAGTTTTTGGGACTTTGGGGGGGGACTACATGAGAACCCTATGGAGCTGGGATGTGAGGTAAGGATTACACTACACTACATGATGGGCCAGTAGTTGGGGGGATTATAGTTTTGGGGGTGGACATGCCCTTTAAGTTCTTTTTAGTGTATTTACGCTCCGGGGTCCCCCTGCAGTTTGCAGTAGTGTGCAGGGTGTCTGTGGGCTCCTTGTATGTAGTCTGATGTATTCATGATGATCACTGCCCCTCCTTTATCCGCTGGTTTTATGATGATGTTTTCAATGAGTACTGTTCTCAGATATACAGCTATCGACTTGCCCACTTCACACCTTCACTACTGTTTTCCCAAACCCCTCCCCCTCCTTAGTCTGCATTTTTACCTGGTCATCTGTTCAATTTATCTCTAGTGATTTTTTTTTTCCTATGAGTATATAAGTTTGTGATTTCTCAGTTTCTTCTGTAACATCTAGCCTGATGAAGGGATACTCCCGAAAGATTACTATATGTTATCACAGCTCTACTTTTCTTTTCTTGCTTATTGCTAACAAGGTACAAAACTATTGCTAATTCTAATGAAGTAAAACTTACATTTAAAAAAAAAAGTGGAATTAAATGTAATATTTCTCTTCATCCTAATTTTATTCAATCTGTTCATAGTTTATTCTACTTGTGAACACAAATCCTTTCATCATTAATCACAGACACATAGCTTTACAACCTCTCATGTAAAAAACATGCAACATTTTTCATGGCCTAGATATGAACGTGAAGCTCATATATCAAGAGATGCATTAAAAAGAGCTACAGGATGACAGTGTGAATGAAGGATCCAAGCTATATTTACCATAGGGATTTCATCAGTCTTACTTTGGTGTGAAACAGCTCATGATTAATCTCGTTACAGTAACAACTTGTATAAACTGCAAATCTTTATCTAATTGGAGAATATTTGTTAGCATATTTAACCCATTCCCTGGTAAAAACACTATTTTAAGTCACAAAGTTGGGCTTTATAACCCTTAAAGTTGCTTTACCAAAGAAAGTTTAGTCCCAATTCTTTAACTTTACAAATATGTAAACCTCTATGTTAAGTATTGGGTACAACAGAAGTTTAGAAATGGGATACAGCAACACTGGGTCCTAAATCCATAAAACATATATTTTAGTTTCCATTGTTAGACAACAAATGTGTATGTCTGTCCATGAATTCTGTGACTCAGTACCCAAGATCTTGTCAGTCTCTGGCCCAAAAAATTAATCATAGAGCAATGTTTCTTAGGGTTGACGCCACCTTTAGGCTACTTTTATATAAGCGGCTGATGTCTTGTTGCAGCGTTGATAAACTGACCATAAAATTTCGCCATATACCTAAAAATTGTGCTTGTTTAATTTCAACGTTTTCTAGTCTTTCAAAAACCCTGCAAAAATGGCAAGCAAATGTTTTATAATATTACAATTTACTGGTACAATATCATAAAAAATGCATTAGCCGTTAATTGCTGTCAACTTCATTGACGGCTGAACATCAATATGCTGTTTGTGTGAAACTATTTTTTATCAGATGGTCATATTGTACAGATAGAAATATAATAATAAAATAAATCAACTGCTTAAAAGAAAAGTGAGTCTTTCTGCTGTGTTATGCTAGGTTCTCACTAGCAAACGCAAAATGTAGTCAAAAAAACTCTTAGCGCCTGTATATTCTGTGCCTCTTTTTCATGTTTTGAGTTTGCAGTTAGTTCTACGCAATGGAAACCAAGGCAACCCACCTTTCATTGAAGTTTAGGGAGTCTCCCTGATATTAATGTCAGATCACAACTCCCCAACATTACATACAATCTCGTTGACATTAGTTTTTTTAATTAGAGTACACTTGATAAAGGGGGCATGCCACTCAAAACAGTTGTGTGCTGTGTTGAATAAAGCACTGCAGGAGAAACATACAGTAAGTAGCAGAAATGTAAGGTAAGGGCTAGGCCCCACTAGGCCATCCCTATCCTCACCAATAGTAGAGGATAGGGATAGCCCCATTAACTCCGCTTCCCTGCGCTGTACTGCCGACCCTTTTCGCACCACATGGAAACACCAAGTTTGTCGTGCATGTGCTGTGATAGGGTAACATCAAAGCAATCGTAGCCTAACCAAAGTAGTGGGTTAAATTTTAGTTTGGGGGGCAGAACAGCTGTTAGATGCAGTGGAGCGCGGTAAGGTAAGTTCCAGGTCCCCCGAGCGTACTATTATTCACAGGGAGGTGGGAATAAGCATTCTCACCTCCTTGTGAATAATAGAAACTTGGCAAATACGGGAACAAACGGGAACCATTCCAAACTTGCCCTTTCTTTCCACTCCCAGCAAGTACCCAGGGGGAGGCTTAAATGGGATAAGCCTGAAAGCCCTAAAAAAGACCCAGACAATCCCACCACATAACATGAGCAAACACACACATACCCTCCCTTATCTATCTTGATCTGAGAACAGACCCAGGCAATCCTGCCACAATGTGCAGTTCAAACTAAATATCACCATTGGACAACTTAAGACCCTAAACAGGATCCAGTTTAACATGATAGTTTCATACTTATTAGTATTTACCACAGCAAGGTCCAGATCTACAATCACTATGTGGTTAGGACAGCACATGATACTGATTGGCTATATAGGTTAGGGAGATATGTTTTTAAAGGAGCTACAAGCTCCCCACCGAGTATAAATTGAAGTAGAGCCTTCTTATAACAGAAGGTACCTCACAGCCTCATGTTATTATAATACTATTGTCCTAATAATCTAACATATAAACAAATATTTCTCACTTCCAAAGAAATGGGTAGGGACATGAAAAGTAGCATTTATTGCCTGTAGCTAAGGACGTGTCTAGATGTAATTCATCCTAATGGTATAGAGCAGGGGTGTGACCTTTCACGTATTTGAAAATTACAAATCCCAGCATTCTCTGTTTGTAGTTATTTTTTTCTTAATGTCCTTTAAGTAAAGCATGTGTCCAGATTGGAACCTTTCACGTTTGTAAACTTCAACTCCCAGCATTCTCTATTAGCAGTAAGTTTCTTTTTCATGTCCATTGGCTAATGAATGTATTAAGATGCAATACAGTGTAATGATATAGAGCATGGGTGTTAAACTTTTCACGTTTAAAAACTACAACTCCCAGCATTCCCTGGCTGCACATAATGCTAGAAAATTTAGTTTTCATACATCCTTGAATAAAGTCATTTTGCTGACTTACAGACATTAAAAGCCCCTGGTCATGCTTTAGCGATTCCTACCCAAGGGTTAGAACATGCAAGAGATCCATCTGCCTTTCCCTTACATCTATAGCATTTACACTTTTGGATTAGGGAAGGATACAATCCATGGAATTTAAGTGGAATAAACCTGTAGGTCTAAGAATAGACCCAGGCAATCCTGTCCCAATGTGCAGTTAAAACCAAACAGCACCATTGGTCATCCTGAAACCCTATACAGGATCCAGATAAATATGCTATGTTTGTTAGTATTTACCACAGCAATCACTATGAGGTTAGGACAGCACAGGATAGTGATTGGCTATATACATTAGGGAGAGATGTTGTTAATAGAGCTAAAAGCTCCCCATAGAGTATTAAATGAAATACAGCCTTCTTATAACAGAGGGTACCTCACAGCCTCAAAAAAGGGAAAAACTGTCCATTTCTCTAAGAATGCCGAGTAGTTTCAGAGACATGCAACATAATTTTATCTTATACAGACATCACTTCCTGTCTAGCAAACTGGATTGTCTTTCTATGGAGAAGGGAGGGGGGAGTAAATGTGTGAGTCTAAAGAGTTTGTAATTGGCTAAGACTGTCACATGTTTTACAACAGCATATAATTGGGTGTACTTTCTTACACTTCCTGTCTTTTTTTGATTTGCTAACAGTGTAAGATCAGAACCTCATTGGATGTTAGTAAAATTCCACTTCCTTTTAGTGTCTACATGGAGACCCATGTAGCACTCTTAGAGGTGTGGCTAAACCTACCATTTTAAATTTTTCATTCAAACTTAGGGGTATCAAGTAAAGTAAGTATAATTTATTCATTGTATATCTTTGTTTTGTATTTCAGTAACATAATTAGTTGCTCCTAAAAACTCAATGCAATCTCCATAAAAATATAAATATATTTATATAAGGGATATATAGGAGCATTCCTATAATACACAGGGGCTGTAATACAGGGGGTCTAAAATTTATTGCATCAGGTGTGCTGCACAAAGCTTAAAAGGTATATACACTGGAAAATTTGTTTTTTAAAATTGTCCATTAGTGGAAAATATATTTAACCCCAACTATCATTATACCTTTCTTTTTATTGATCTGCCACCTATTTCTTATTCAGTATACAGTGCCTTACTGTCATAAACTCTTCTTTTGTAAGCAGTTTTGCTGTAGCTGGAATGATTTGACAGGTGGTGTGCTGTATGCAGTTTTAAAGGGCATGTCCACCCTAAAAGTAAACTTTGGATATAATGTAGGTAGCAGCTGCCCACCCCCAACCGCCATAATATATATTTTTTTAAATGCCCATATGTTTACTTACAGCCCATTCTCTCCCGTGCCGTCTTCTATCCAGCTCCCTGCTTGCAGAAGTTGCAAACAGGGGCTGGTCCGCCATCCGCGTCTGTTATTGGCCAAGACGCGACCAATCACAGACGTGGCTGACGTCATCGAAGACGCCGCGGGATAGAAGGGTCCGTAAGTAACTATCGGGGCAGTTTTTTTCAAAATAATTATGGCGGTTAGGGTTGGGGAGCTCTTACTTACCTTTTGTAACCAGGATTTCACGCTAGGAGGGAGGGGGGGAGGGCTTATTGCCCGAAATGGTCGTTCGTTCGTTCATTCGCCAGGTCGGTCGGTCAACTATCCCTGACCAAACGTCTATTTCGGCCGATAAAGTGCCTACACACGGGCTGATTATCGCCCGAAACGTTCTTTCCCACACATCGTGCGTCGTGGGTTGGGACCTGCGATCACACGTGTGTACGAACCTTACGTTTGCCACATATTTATTTTTCAGTATACAAACCCTCACTTACACTGACTTTTCCAGTAGGAGTTTATATTGTCTTCCCCTTTAGAGACTGATTTCAAAGACAGAAAATATATTGAGTGTAAATGGCAAAGTATATAAATACTCAAGAACCCTCAACATAAAACCTAAACGGTGAAATAACATGGTTTTGTACAGTATACATTCTGGACATCTCTGTACTTTAATGAGTCAGTTCTGAAGATTTGGATTTTTCTTCAAATGAAGTGCTGTGTCTGTAATAACAAGACACCAGATTGCTGTACTGGTTTAAATACATTTATCAGATTTCTATATTGGCTTGCTTTAGATTATCAGATTGCAAGTTTGGCTTGGTCTGATTCAACAGACAGTGATGTCACTTTATCTTCAGATATCTCCTTTTGATTAGTGCAACATGTCAAATTGCCGTGTTGGCTTGATTCTAACTGCCAGATGTCCTACAGAATATTTTTCAGCTTCGCTAAAAAGTTCTGTTGTGTTTAACCCACTTTCACATTTCTCTTGTTGTCTAAATGTTTAGATTTTATATGGTCAGTATATATGTATATTTAATGCCCATTGAACACAGCACCCTGCCCTGTGCCCAGTCCCAGTCCCTCAATGCCCATGTACCACTGCATATAGTATCAGACTATATAAACTAATGCAAAGCAATTTAAATAATTGATGATTATCAAATCTAGAAGGCTACAGTAAGGCTGAAGCCACACTGTAGCTCGTACGAGCACCTTGGAAAAGGACACGCAAGCACGCACATTAACTTGTGCTATTGCCTGCGCATTGCCGTGTGCATGCGTTGAGATTGCGCAATGTTGCAGAATCGCAGCGCACGCGGTTGTGTAAAAATGCGGATTCCATAAGCCCGATTAACGGATCGCAGCACACATCAGCGCACCTAGTGTGGCCACAATTGGGCCACACAAGTGTGCGCTTTTTAACATGCAATCGAATCATGTGTTAGAACGCTTTGATGTGGCCTAGCCCTAAAGCAATAAAGCTAAGGAAATTATTTGGGTAACTTTGTGACCAAGAATTTATCAGGGAGACAGAGGCTCCTCATCTGGATTACAACAATTCTGGTCCAAGGTAAATATAAGAAAAGGACCTTGATTATTAGAATACCCCACAACCTAAGGCTCATTCATGGCAAACTAAACCTCTCCACAACCAGTGAGGTTTAGTATACAAATAAACAAAAGCAGTAATAAAACTGTAGGGGTAAAAAAAAAGGGCAGATGAACAGGTTAATTCCAAAGGTATTCTTTGGAATTGACCTGGTGGTCTGTCCTTTTTTAATGGTCTAATGGTCCGGGGTAAACCAAAGGAGTAGTAGTAGTATACTTTTAATCAAATAGGGGTATTCAGATACAAAGAGCGAAGAATCCAATATATTACACTTTACCAGTCTCCACCACGCTGGATAACATAGTCCATGGATAAGTAGTTAAGTGTAACAAATGATGACACAGGACTGTGTAGTACAAGAGCTTTTATTAACATGGAAACATGTGTACTATGTTTCGGACAGAAGTCTATGGACTAGGGTAAACCAAAGCCTCACTTTCATGGCTAGTCCCAATGGATCCCAAGCTTTTAATTCTTAGCATTAGTACCTTGGGGCTACAAAATAAATATACCTGTACCGTTCTAATGGAGATGTTTTCATAGTCAGAAAGTGGATGGCACCTGACTGCCCCAAACCAGCAACCTGGATCAACCTGATGAATATTCACAATATCATATACAAACACAGGAACTGTCATGGAAATTGTAACAAAATTTGGGAAATATGGACAGACTCTACACTCACTACATGCACAGGACCTTAGTCCTGGAGAGGTGAAGTGAACTGACCAACTCAGGGGTGCGAGTTGGCACAGAAACACAAACTTTTGACCTATGCAGTTGTAAACAACAACAAACAATGTAAACAATATTTATCGAAAAGAAAAAGAACCTGGCACTGTCTCATAGCGTAGGAAATAGTAAAACAGACCCTTTATTAGACAATTAGCATGGGGAGAGGTAAAAGGAACTGTTGAAGTAAAAATAGTTATGGTTTACGTAGCCATATACAAAAGAGAATGGTTATGTGTACAGAGATGAACGCTGAACAAGGTTATGTGATATGTGCACCATCTCATCACCGGTAAATGCAGATGATGCGCATATTGAGTAACTAGATGAAAAAATTTTTTATAAATAAAACGGTTTTAAAAACATATTTGTACGTTATTCCCATCCATATTTTAATGTGTTAAAAACGTGTTAGCTTTCAGGGGTTAAAACAACCAGAAGTCCAAGCCAAGCTTATTTATGTTTATAACTTAAAATCCACCTTCCTAGCTATACTTCTATTTACTGTGCATGCATAAAATGTCACCCAATAGCTTTTACTCAGCGCAGCTATTTTAAGGTTGGCACTAATTACTAAGAATCTACAATACGTGATGGTTACAAAACATGTAAATTGAAGATCGCTATATAAAGAAAAGTTCATCCATGCAATCCTCATTCTCTGTAAATGCCCTACATTAAACCGACAATTTAATTACTATTTTAGAGATCTTAAAACTGTGAAAATGTGCATGTGCTTTTATACAGTGTAGCATGGCTATACCCATGTTTTATGGTGTTTATAACATCTCACATTTGGATCTGACATTTCTCTCTCATCTCTCTTCCTGATTCTGCCAGGTGGGCTTAAAGTGCCCACACTTCTAAATATTCTGTGTTTAGTGTAGGTGGACATGGCCATGCTCTAGCTGGTGTCAGGGAAATGCAGAATGTTGTTAACTGTTAGCCAATGAGAATTAAGTAAGTTTTTTTGTTAATATTTAGATATAGAGACTAAAGTACATGGACAATGGGATGTTGCATGCAGGGGTGATGGGAGCAGTGGTTGCTATGTGGCCCACCACTAATCAGAGCTGCATAGTACATTTCAGTTATTATTAAGCACTATCAGGGTGATGTAATATCCCCAATTTGGAAATAGAATGGAGTTAACCCCATGCTTCCTGATGTAATATCGGGTTAGTGTGGGTTTAACATTTTTTCAGGGCCTGTGATGGCACAGGTTCCCAGTTTAAAATGGAAAATGTTAGTTTTTGCTTTACTTAGTAGCGCCAGATGTGGCTGCAAGCAGAGGGCAGGATCAGAACGCCGGGGGAACGAAGTACCCTTCTGATTAGTTTTTTTGGGTGGGATAGGGTCCCCTACCCTACAGAAAAAGTTAAAAATGAAGGAGGAGATACCCTTTAAAAAATAACTTTTAAAGCATATCATGTAAATTTACTCAAGTGCAGTTTTAAGAATAAAATGAATACAACGAGCAATATAATATATTGTATTGTTTCTAAATCAGAGTATACAGATAAGGAAATATATAATCTATTAAAAGTCCAGAATGGAAGGATGTAAAAGCAAACAAAGCAAAATGACTGAGTCATTTGCCAATGTATTAGTAAGCAGACCTGGACATGTACTGTATCTTTAGTGTGTCATCAAATAATTACTGTGAACCACGCATCAAGTAGACAATAGCCATTTAGCCATATGGAATACAAGAGAAAGGAAGGAACAGTAGCTGAGAATTAAATTTGTGAAATGCTTGAATTTAGAGTTTGAACCTTTTGAAACCAGTAGTGATGGATGGTAAAAAAGATGGAACAACGAGATTTTGCATTAAGTTCTATAAAATGAATGCAATCTCAAACTTTGATAGTTATCTAAGGCCACACATTAATAATCTTGTTAATCAGCTTGGTGGAACATTTTACATCTAAATATGTCTAAATGGCATTGGCAGATCCTTTTAGAGCCCAGTGGTTTGTATCAATTTAAAAATATATCATTTGAACTTCATGTTGCTCCAGCAACGTTTCAATGAACAATGGACAATTGACATACTTCTTTACAAACAAGATGAGAGAGTCCCACTCCAAAACCATGAATGTGTTTAATAGTGAATGTGTTTAATAGTGCATCACAAACATCAAAATCACATTTTGAGGGTGTTACCCCTTTATCTGGTGATGTGTCAGTAACCTATCCACAATGTTATATAGCCTGGTATCAAACAAGACTCCTCCTCAAAAGGGAGTGTCCAATACAAACATGTCAAGTGCAATAAATATATAAAAAATATGAAGATATACAATAAAGAAATATCACAATTGTGTCAATGAATAAAAAATGGCCTTTGATCTATAATAAAATTAAACGATATAAGGACATTTTTTATTCATTGACACAATTGTGATATTTCTTTATGGTATATCTTCATATTTTTATATATTTATTGCACTTTTCTCTTTTGTATTGGGACACTCCCTTTTGAGGAGGAGTCTTGTTTGATATTAACAACTGTGGATAAGTTACTGACACATTTGATGAAGGGGTAACACCCCCGAAATGTTAGTGGTTCACACATTCACCTTTGGAGTGCGACTCTTTCATCTTGTTTGTATATTGTATTCCTATACCCCTAGGGGTGGGGGTTTGAGACATCTGCACCCTACCAGGTGTGTGTGCATCTGGGACTTTGCCTTGTGTCAGATTTAGATGTATAAGTTTAAGAACTTGGCGGCACGCATAAGTGTCACATTTTCTGCAAAAAAGTGTTGAACAAAGGCAAAACATGAAAAAAACATAAAACTTTAAATAAAGTTTACTGTGATTTTTACATAATTTAAATTCCTATTTGTTGCTTTGCCTAACCATTAGACCACAAAAGCTGAACGTTTTAGTTCAGTTTTAGACATAAACACACAACCTGTGTCACTTTCTTTGTGAACATTTTCACCTAAAGTGTTTATGACTGAAGACATCCATTCCCCTTACATTCTTGTGACATGCAGGAAGTTCAAGGCAGCAAGAAAAATGTCCTCCTCTACATAAACAATGTGGTCTGTTTCAGCTGCTGCTACCCATTTCCCTTCCAATTTTATTCTAAGCACTGTCACAACACAATAATCTTTCCAGAAGCCCAGTTTCTCAAAGTGTGTTTCCTTCCTACGCTGATTTCAAGCTTAGAGATGATCTGTTTTTAGCACATTCTGCCTTCAGTCCCTAAATTAACATTCAATCGTGCTGGTTTCGCCATTATCATTGCTGCTCAAAAAACATGCAAGATAAGAATAGTATTTTAATTATTTCGTGTGAGCACAGATTATTTGCAATTAGTTAACTGGCACATGGGACGTGATAGATATAACTGATTAGGAAGTTAGATGTTTTTAAACTTTGCTACCGTATCATAAAGCTTCTGTATTCAATATATTTACTTAATACAGCATTTTCTTGGTTATAATTACTATCACTAGTTAATGAGCACAGTTGTTTTAATGCCGGGTATGTATACAACCTGCTGATATTTCCTCTCTTCCTCACCATAAAAATATTACTCAAGCTAAGTTGTAATTAAGTTGATACTAATATTGTGATATTCATTGAAATTAGCACTTATGGGATCCTGGAAGCCTCAGCCATAAAATTGTGAAAAGCTTAATGCATGTTTAACTAGATTGTAAGCTCTACGGGGCAGGGACCTCCTTTCCTCTTGTGGCAAAGCTCTAGCACTTCTATTTATATAATTTACTGTATATATTTATGTACTGAACTATCTATGATTTTATCCCCCTTGTATGACTTTATTGGCCTTATTATATTTTATTACAGTACAGCGCTGCGTCCCCAAGTGGCGCTTTATAAATAAACTATACATACATACATGTTTTCATTATATGTGTTCGATGGGCAGTGAATTGATAATTGTTAGAAGGATTATTCTCCTGATTGCTCTATGCACTCATATAAGGGAAAAACATTTCCCCTAGTACCCACAGGTTATTTTAGAAATCACCCAGCAACCACAGCAAAGGGAGAGGGTAGACACAGCTTGTAGTATGTTTGTGAATGTTTTGTCTATTGGGACAATGTTGTCTGGAGACTTTAGTTGCCTTTGAATAGAATGCACTATCAGGGCGATGCACCAATGGGCACATCGCTCCTGATTTGGAGTTGAAGTCACGCTAACTGTTGTTATATCGGTTAGCGTGACTTAAACTCCTTCCTTGCGACGTTCCTTGCTTGTTACGGGCAGATTTTCCACACCCTCAGTCGGCCCCCTGCACTACAGTATAGGGAGTCAGCTGTGACTATAAGGTGTATGTCGATCGCAAGCGATGCCCTATACTTTATATACGGACAACCCTTGTGACTGTAGCCACTTCTTTTTAAGATGACAGATTGAACCTGTAAGATTCTGTCTGTCATCTTTAAAAGATTGGTACTGTTTGTACCAATCTTAAGGCAAAAAGGATGTTTCTGGTAAAAGTATCAAGCAGGTCAAACAGTACAAAAGAAGTGAAAAAAAGAAGCAGCTCAAAAAGTAAAATAGAAGAATGGGAGGTAAAATGAAATAGCAAAGAGGGAATAAAAGTAAAAGAAGGAATAAATAAAGCACAGCTGGACAGTATCTTAATTCAGCCTTGCCCTATGCGATCCCAAACTGGCAGTGTCCGTTTGGGGGGTGGGATGGGGGTTGGGCTAGATTAGCCATCTTGATTAAAGAAGAATAACTATTAAAGGGCATGTCCACCCTTGAAAAAAAAAATTTGGTTAAACATTCCCCCTGTCCCCCCAGCCCCAACCGCAATTTTTTATTATTAGAAAGTGTCCCAAGCTTTACTTACCTTCCCTCTTTCCTCCGCTGCACTGCCAGGCCCTCTGCTTGCGAGAAAATGCAAGCAGAGGGCGGGACCGGCAGTCACGTCTGTGATTGGCTGAGCGGCAGCCAATCACGGACATGGCTGCCGGGAGTTCAGTGCGGCGGAGGAAAGAGGGAAGGAGTAATGTTTGGGCACTTTCTAATAATAAAAATATAGCGGTTGGGGCTGGGGGGACAGGGGGAATATTATATGTAAAGGGTTTTACGCTAGGGGAAGGGAATCCTAATCGGGAGGGAGAGGGAGGGAGGGGGAGAAGGGCTACAGTACGCATGCCAAACTCCTCCGGAGGCCAAGTAGGAGGCAGAGTCCTATATGGACTCTGCTATCCTCCTGGTGGGCAGTTTTTGGGACTTTGGGAGGGGACTACAGGAGAACCATATGGAGCTGGGATGTAAGGTAAGGATTTTATTACACTACATGATGGGGCCATTACTGGGGGGATTATAGTTTTGGGGGTGAAAATGCCCTTTAAGCCAAATGCAAAGGTCCATTACCAGCAATGATTTTATTGTATCAGGACAGAAAAGGGAAGAAAATGCATGAGGCATGGTATACAAGTAGATGAGGCTAATTAAGGTATGGTGTGTCATTGGGTGGGACTTAACGTTCCTGAGATGTTTATTATCTCTGGCAACATTATTGCAGGTGTTAAGTGTGTTTAGACAAGGAGAGGGTAAAAAAAGAAAGCAAACATTTTCTATTGTTTTCAACACTTATGGAAGTTCACTGATATATTGATTTACATATTTCTTTTTTAATTAAATGTGGAGGAAACCATCTTTGTACTTTTTTCTGCCAGAACATATTAAAATCATTACATTTAATGAGCCTTCATTTTTCCACACTGAATGGAATTTTACCAACCCTAATCCACTTTATTATTTAAGGCATGTCTTTCTTGTTTTGCATATTTATACTGACAAACCTGAGGGAACCAGTGATCATTAATTCATTAAAGATGTTTCTATCCATCTATTGTCAATCCACACAAAATAAGCTTTCACCCATTATGCTTGTTAATGTTACACACTTTCAAATACCCTTTCACAGCTAGACACAAGTTTATTTATGAATTTTTTTGAATAAGTTTTCATCAAGTTTTAAAGTTAATTAAGACATAACTAGGTTGTTGGTTTGAGTTGGGCTAGTCTTATTTATATTTCTGTTTTCAATGTGTTAATACAATATCAGGGAGATTCAATAAAAGTTCTTATTGTTAAAAATGGTGCTAATTTTGCCCCAACCATCTTATTTAACATTTGAAAGCTAATATCTGATTGGTTGGGGCAAAATTAGCACCATTTTTAATGATAAGAACTTTTATTGGATCTCCCTGTATATATTTTAAAGGAGAACCAAACTTATTTTTTTAATCCTAATATTAAAGCTTTTCTCTCCAAAACCTATAAATTGTAAGATTCTTCACTAGTTGCATTTAGTAAGTAATAGATCTTGTAAAAAAAGAAGGCTTCCATGTTGTTGCCAGTACAACCCACAGCCCATGACATCAGCAAACAGCAACACCCCCTTACCCCAGTATTCACTGTCTCTATGCACAGACTGTTTTCTATGCAGATGTCTTTACATCAATATGGAAGTTCCTGATAAGGCTTTGAAAGTTATTTTTATACCTTTCAGTTTATTTACCAGTTACCAGAGTGAGGTGCTGGAAAATAAACTGCAGGGTAACAGACAGCTTTCAAAGTCCTAAAATGGACTTCCATATTGGTATAGAGATATCCGTATGACATTTTTTTCCTTTTTATTATTCTGTTCCTAGTAAAAGATAAACTTTCCAAATGTTTCTGGATTTTCTATCAATGCAGGGGCGATGCACCTGGTAAGGCAGTCAATTCACATTCAAAAATGTCCAAGGTTCAAATCCCCAGACTTACCCTTTTTCCCATTATGTTCCTAGAAAAAGATAAGGTTTGTACATGTGCTGGTATCACTATTAGGATAGGGGTAAGATCTCTGCATTTAGAAAGTCAGATTTCATGTACTAGTTCATGTGCAGCTTCAATTCCCCAGATTTCCTTTTATTTTTTTTACCAGTATGTTACTATTTTGTTTCTTACATTCCTATTATTTAAAAAAAAACACTGTAAAGTTTACTTTTCTTTTTTGTATGAAAGGATTACATAATTGTTAAGACAGGAGCATTGAATGTGTTTGAAAACAAAAAAAAATGTTCTGTGTCAGGGAGAGGGAGGATCTCTGTGATGGGTGGTCAGCTTCTAGAAGCAAGGCTGCAACTTCCTTTTTTTGATCTGTTGAGTACTACAGAGTATGTTCATGTACGGCCACACATAGCTGGGGGTTTACCCAGCTAAGGTGGATTATGGGAGCTGACCACTAGTACCCACCGGTTAATTTCATAAATCACCCAGCAGCTTTAGCAAAGGGAGAGGTGAGACACAGCTTGCTTCATGTTTGCTAAGTCTATTGGGACAATGTTGTCTGGAGATTCTCTTTTAAATACAATGCACTATGTGCTCTGTAGATAAGCAAAAGATAAATTCACATTTTGTAGGGACATTTCACAAAATGTAGGGACAAGAAATATAAATAAAGCTTACTAGCTAGTAAGGATGTAAACTAGGTGCTGACGTGCCATTGCAGACACGGCACAGGATGCACAACAATGTCTGTTATGGACAACATTTGGTTTGTTTATGAGCCAGACGGATTATTGACACCATTCCAAATGCCCCCACAAACCAATTTTTATGCATAATGGCACTTGGTTGGGCTGTTGTTTGTAGCAGGTTGTGCCTGCAAACACATATCTGTTCCTAGTTATAGATTTAAACCTTCAGATTGAGTTTCTTGACAAAGAAAATAAATAAAGTAAACTTTATTATTAGCAAGGCACCAGAGAATGTAACATATACATAAGTGAAATAATTTACCTTTAAAGAAAAATCAAATATTTGCCTTTTGTCCTGTTACAAAAAAATAAATACTGGATGTTCAACAGACTTACCTTGACTTATAGTTGTGAAGTCAATGTACCGATATTCATATGCCAAATCAATCTTAGTTTCTACATGCGGTCGCTTGAGTGTAGAATAGATATTCCCAGGTCTGTCGTCCAGTTTCTCTAATTTGTTTAGCCCACAGCCCATCTTATGTGGTGCTAAAAACAAAGAAAGAAAAAATTAAGGTGAATCGTCTTCTTCTTTTACATTGAAAATGAAGCTTCTGTTTGCCTTGTTTGATAAGATCAGAAGACTGAAATGAGAAAAATGGGGCAGCTGCCATCGTATCAGCGACCAATTATTTTTCGCAGCTCATTAAAGATAAGACATGCACGTTAAGAGTTTGGAATATTTAGATAATTTAATAAACCTTAAAAATTACAGCCTACTGAATTAAACACTTTTGTAAATTTATTATTTCAATATTGTCCTTAAATTATTTAGCTTTTGTAAGCACTAACTACAAAATAAAGGATTCAGTTGGTTTTGTCAGGTTTTTTCCTTTAGATCAATGTAAGCACAAGTATTTCTGCTTCTTGAATTCATTTGAGATAGTACTGCATGTAGATTACAGTGCATGTTCTATTGCTTTATTTAAGGGAATGTCCACCCCAAAACTATAATCCCCCCACTAATGGCCCCACCATGTAGTGTAATAAAATTCTTACCTCACATCCCAGCTCCATATGGTTCTCCTGTAGTCCCCCCCCAAAGTCCCAAAAACTGCCCACCAGGAGGATAGCAGAGTCCATATAGGACTCTGCCTCCTGTCTCGCCTCAGGGAGTAATTTGGCATGCCCTTCTCCCCCTCCCTCCCGTTTCGCGATCCCTCCCCCTACCATAAAACCCCTTTGCCATACATTAGGGTTCCTTTCCCCAGCCCCAATCGCTAAAAAACAATTTTAAGAAAGTCCCCCGAACTCTACTTACCTTCCCTCTCTCCCCCGGCATTCTGAGAAGCCGGCAGCCGCATCCGTGATTGGCTGCTTCTCAGCCAATCACGGACGTGGCTGCCAGTCCCGCCCCCTGCTTGCCGGGCCGTGCGTCAGAGGAGAGAGGGAAGGTAAGTAAAGATCGGGGCACTTTCTTAAAATTATTTTATAGCGGTTGGGGCTGGGGGATGGCATACTAGCATATGGCAAAAATGTTGTATAAGGGTGGACATGCCCTTTAAACATGCAAGAAAACAATGCACTTTCAGGATATTTGCACTTTCAGGATATTTGAACACTTGTGCCCTCTTTGGACTTAAAAACAGCCTTATTAAAGGGCATGTTCACCCTCACCAGATACTTTTAGCAGCAGATTAAACCGACCACTTCCTGGTTCTAATTCTCTATAGCGGGTATTATAGTGCATACCCGCTCAGCGATTTGGAGTTCTCAGGGGGTCAGCGATTTGGAGTTCTGCAGCGGGGGATCGCACAAAAGGTAAATATTTGGCCCAGGCACCTGAGTTATTGATTGAAGAATGGGAAGTAAGGCATAGCTCCTTAACATTCCGCGCTTCAATAAGTACATTAAACTATTCCTTTGATGTGATTCATTAATTTGGCTTGAAAAAGCCAAATAACTGTTCTTTCTATTTCTTCTTTTTCTTCTTCTTTTTCTTCAGTTTTATTCTTCCGCTTTTTTTGGACCATATCTCCTCCCACAGTTTTTGAGCTAGAGACATGAAATTCGGTACAGATGTGCGGGGCATATTGGAGAAGTGTGCTATCTTCTAGCTAAGGAATCCGCGGAAGCGTTACAGCGTTATCGGCGAATTTACGGACATTTTTCCCCATAGACTATAATGGTAACAATCCTCAAATGTGGATATTTCAAAACAGTTTTTTTCATGGTCATAAATACAAATGGTGATACCCCCAACCCCCCACACAGACCCAGGTACACCCACCTACTGACCTACCTTTCCATTCCCATGGAAGCCATATTTAAAGGGTAACTAAAGTCAAAAAAACTAATTTAGATTTATCCTCAAAAAAAGATAGTTTTTTATGGTTATAAACACAAAAAAGACATACCCCCTCAACCAGACCCAGCTACACACACCTACTAATCTACTTATACCTTACGGTGGCAGCCATACTTAAGGGGTAACTAAGTAAAAAAAAAACTAATTTAGATTATTCTCAATAAAAGATAGTTTTATGGTTGTAAACACAAAAAAGACATACCACCCTCAAACAGACCCAGGTACACGTCTACTGATCTACTTATCCATTACGGTGGCAGCCATATTTAAAGGGTAACTAAAGTCAAAAAAACTAATTTAGATTTATCCTCAATAAAAGATAGTTTTATGGTTGTAAACACAAAAAAGACATACCCCCTCAACCAGACCCAGGTACACACACCTACTGATCTACTTATCCATTACAGTGGCAGCCATACTTAAAGGGTAACTAAAGTAAAAAAACTAATTTAGATTTATTCTCAATAAAAAATAGTTTTATGGTTGTAAACACAAAAAAGACATACCCCTCAACCAGACCCAGGTACACACACCTACTGATCTACTTATCCATTACTGTGGAAGCCATACTTTAAAGGGTAACTAAAGTCCTGAATACCACCTATTTCAAATACAGGGATAAGTTCTATAAGCAAAAACATGGATGTGCTATGGGATCTCCAGTTTCACCTATTGTGGCCAACCTTTACATGGAGGAGGTAGAAACACAGGCGCTTAATACCTGTAAGGGCTTAGCACCCAGCCACTGGTTCAGATATATTGATGACACCTGGGTTAAAATCCACCAGAAGGAAGTACAAGCTTTCACAGAACACATTAATGCGGTGGACCAAAACATTAAATTCACAAGGGAAGAGGTACAAAACAACAAACTGGCTTTCTTGGACTGCTTGGTAGAAGTTAAGGAAAATGGTAAACTGGAAGTAGAGGTTTACAGAAAACCAACACACACAGATCAGTATTTGATGTTTGACTCCCACCACCCTTTAGATCACAAGCTGGGTGTCATCAGAACCCTGCAACACAGAGCCGAGAACATCCCCACTAGCACAGAGGCGAAGGCTAAAGAAATGAAACATCTCAGAGGAGCCCTTAAAACTTGTGGATATCCAGTCTGGGCCTTTGTCAAAAGAAGTAGAAGGAAAGAAAAGAACACAAATACCAACAGTGAAGGGGAAAAGCAAGACAGGAGGAAGAACATGGTCATCCCATATGTAGCAGGGGTCTCCGAGAAATTAAGAAGAATTTTCAAAAAACATCGTATCCCTGTCTGCTTTAAACCGAGCAACACGCTGAGGCAGCAATTGGTACATCCAAAAGACCCAATACCAAAACACAAGAAAAGCGACATCATATATGCGGTGCAGTGCAGTGAAGAATGCTCTGATTTGTATGTGGGGGAGACCAAACAGCAACTGCATCAACGTATGGCCCAGCACAGAAGAGCCAATTCCTCGGGTCAGGACTCAGCCGTGTATCTGCATCTTAAGGATAAAGGACATACCTTTGAAGATTGTAATGTTAACATACTGGCGAAGGAACGTGACTGGTTCAAGAGAGGTGTTAAGGAGGCCATTTATGTGAAAATAAAGAAACCAAGCCTAAATAGAGGTGGGGGGGTTCGACACCAACTGTCTGCCATGTACAATGCTGTTTTAACACCTTACTCTGGGCGTTCCTATAACACCTCTTAGCCACTATCTAATCACACCCTTAACACCTGGCTGTGATATGCTAATTGGGATTCTCCAGGGTACATAATTGCCACAGATTCTTGTACAAGTCATTCTGAATTGAGAAAGCCAGTCGGATGACTAGCGAAACGTCTTCAAGAACTACATTTCAAGTCCAGTTGATCTAATTGAATACAACAGATATGTAACTAAAGTCAAAAAAGCTAATTTTGATCAATAATCAAAAAACTTTGTTTTTTAACCCCCAACGTGATACAGGTATACACAGCTACTGACCTACCCCTCCATTACTGTTGCAGCCATACTTAAAGGGTAACTAAAGTCAAAAAAACTAATTCTGACCAATCATCAACTAGTTAGATATATAAGACCGTCCTTTATTTACATAATATATCTGGGCAAAAAATTAATTAAAAAAAACATTTAAAAACACTATCATCCCCTACTGAAGTCAATCATATAATAACCATAGTGGTGTACATGTAACAACCGATAAATCAAAAATGCATATAGAAGGTAATACTTTTACTGGTCTGGTGAGAGGGGATTCAAGCACAAGGGGGGCGTCCACGACGAACGCGTTTCGCTCCGATCTGCAGTGTCCGGAGCTTCCTCAGCGTGTCTTATCCACGCTCCCGCCGGTTTTTAAAAGGTAGAACCCAGACCCTCCTCTGCACGTTGTGTCTGACGTCATCAATAGGCGCCAACATGCCATTGGTTAGTCCGAAGTCTCGTCTCTCGCGAGACTTCGTCTAGTGCAGTAGCGGTCTGGTTACCATGGAAACGTCCCGTATATCCTATACAGCTGCATACTATGTGGTCAAATAAAGTTTTATGGTTCAAACATAGAGTTTGCTAGTTCTACAGTACCTGTGCCTACGGATTACTCTAGTAAGCACTGCAGTTCAAGGCATACAAAAAGGTATATCATTTAGTTATATCAAGCAATTATTAGTGTTGATTATAATAAACAAATGGTTTAGTTAGTTGGGGGCCCCCACCCGGGAGTATCAAAATGATCTCTCCCATTTTAACAAGCATCTAAGCATTTAATGTAGTATAGAGATTTATACACTCCAATAGTCCTCTGTATTAAGGCAGGGTATAGAATCTAAGATGGTCTCTCAATTTAACCCATATATTGAATATAACACAAGGATAATAGTCCGGAGGTGTTTAACGTATTAATCCAATAGAATTTATACTGAAGATCCAGAGAGATAGTCCTTTGTTAAAGAAGTAACTGTATTTCCATTGCACAGTGCAGAAAGTCATATGTTCTCTTTGTATCCACTGAAACTCAGATAGAATGTGGATTCCGGACTTCCAATTCAGTCGGTCGGGGCAGATAGGGTCCTGTATTTTGAAATAACGATATATATTTAAGATCAATGCAAATTCAAATAAATACAGTCCAATCCAGATCCTCATTTATCCCCTTAGGTGCACATGTATTAAGTAGGAATATCCATCTCGATTCCTTCTGTGCCAGTCTTTTTGTGTGTCCCCACCTCTCATATTATATGATAATCTTTCCAGACCTATACATTTAAGTCTATCTGTTGAACCACCATGTACATGCAAAATGACTGGCAACAGTCGTTAAGGTTTACCTTGCGAATGATCTCTACTGGCTAATCTTATATGTGAGAGATGCCTGGCCAGTCTTTGTTTTAATCTTTGGCTTGTCATTCCTACATAATACATATCACAGGGCATTTCAGACAATAGATGACATTATTTGTCTTACAATTCATATACTGTTTTATGTGGTATTGTTTCTCTTTATCTGTGTCCCATATGTTGTCTGTGATTTCCATGTTGTGCAAAAATTACACTCACCACATGGGAAAGTACCAAGTAGTCTCTTTCCTGAACCCGTCCTTGTCATCTTATGTTCGAAGTGGCTACGTGTAAGACGGTCACCCACATTTCTGCATCTCCTCGCTGTCAACTGTGGCTTATCGTGTAGGTACAAAGACAGTCGGGTCAGTTGTCAGAATATGCCAATTTTTTTCAAACATCTTTTTTTATTTGCTGCCAGTTGTTTTATACTGTAATGTATCTCACCTTAGAATCTTTTTCTCTCCTTCTAGGTAAGACTAAATCAAGTTGGGTACATTTTGCTACATCTGTCTTGTATCTCCGTAATAAGTGCTGTGGGTATCCTCTTTTTTTAAATCTATTCTCCAGTAGTTTAGCTTCACTATTATAATCAGATGTATTAATCCATGGAGGACGTTGTGATTAAGAGATCCGACAAGGGTGGAAATGTGGTATTATGGCCTGTTGACATGTATCTGCAAGAGGCAGAAAGACAACTGTCTAATACACAGAATTACATTAAATTACCTTCTGACCCCACAAAAATGTTTAAAAAGAGGCTTAGACGTATCCTGGATGAGGCTACCAATGACGGCAGTTTACATAAGAAAGAATCAGATTTTTTGTGGGTCGAATTTCCGACTATTCCGACTTTCTATATGCTACCTAAAGTCCATAAGAATCTGGATAAACCACCAGGTAGGCCGATAATTGCTGGAATTGGGAGTATCATTGAACAAGCATGTGTGTTTTGTAGACTATTTCCTTCAGAAACATGTTATATCACTAAACTCTTACATCAGAGATACTTCTGACTTTATAGCTAAAATCAAGAATATAAATATTGGACAGAAATGCTATCTAGCGACGTGTGACATTGAATCACTTTATACCAATATTGGACACAGAGAGGGTCTTGAAGCAGTCAAATATTTCCTCTCATCAGCTAGTCTTAGAGAGCAACAAAAAATGAACTTGGTCTTGACACTCCTAGAATATATCCTCTATCACAATTATTTTGTTTTCAATCGGAAGTTCTTTCTCCAAGTAAAGGACCGCGATGGTGTCTCGTTGCGCTCCAGCCTACGCAAACCTTTTTCTAGGATGGTGGGAAAGGGAGTTGGTCTTCTCTGAACAAATGGAATCTTATACCGTACATATACTTGGTTAAGGTATATAGACAACATCTTCATAGTGTGGCAAGGCCCCAGAGAAAGTCTGGAAGAATTTCTAGATAAATTGAATCAGAACAAATTGAATATATTTTTGACAAGGGAGATCTCAGAGATACAGGTGAATTTCTTAGATGTGACGGTGGAAATTGCAGGAGAAGAACTTATTACCAAATTATTCAGGAAGCCTACTTCCACTAATTCTCTTTTACATTTCCAGAGTTCACACCCTGAGGCATTACTGAAGGGTATACCTAAAGGACAATTTATGAGAGTACGTAGGAACTGTACCAATACATCTGATTATAATAGTGAAGCTAAACTACTGGAGAATAGATTTAAAAAAAGAGGATACCCACAGCACTTATTACGGAGATACAAGACAGATGTAGCAAAATGTACCCAACTTGATTTAGTCTTACCTAGGGAAGAGAAAAAGTTCTAAGGTGAGATACATTACAGAAATAATAACAACTGGCAGCAAATAAAAAGATTGTTTGAAAAAAATTGGCATATTCTGACAACTGACCCGACTTTGTCTTTGTACCTACACGATAAGCCACAGTTGACAGCGAGAAGATGCAGAAATGTGGGTGACCGTCTTACACGTAGCCACTTCGAACATAAGATGACAAGGACGGGTTCAGGAAAGAGACTACTTGGTACTTTCCCATGTGGTGAGTGTAATTTTTGCACATGCATGGAAATCACAGACAACATATGGGACACAGATAAAGAGAAACATACCACATAAAACAGTATATGAATTGTAAGACAAATAATGTCATCTATTGTCTGAAATGCCCCTGCGATATGTATTATGTGGAATGACAAGCCAAAGATTAAACAAGACTGGCCAGCATCTCTCACATATAATTAGCCAGTAGAGATCATTCGCAAGGTAAAACCTTAACGACTGTTGCCAGTCATTTCTTGCATGTACATGGTGGTTCAACACGATAGACTTAAATGTATAGGTCTGGAAAGATTATCATATAATATGAGAGGTGGGGACACACAAAAAAACTGGCACAGAAGGAATCGAGATGGATATTCCTACTTAACACATGTGCACCTAAGGGGATAAATGAGGATCTGGATTGGACTGTATTATTTGAATTTGCATTGATCTATAAATATATATTTATTTCAAAATACAGGACCCTATCTGCCCCGACCGACTGAACTGGAAGTCCGGAATCCCCATTCTATCTGAGTTTCAGTGGATACAAAGAGAACATGACTTTCTGCACTGTGCAATTGAAATACAGTTACTTCTTTAACAAAGGACTACCCTCTCTGAACTTCAGTATAAATTATATTGGATTAATACGTTAAACACCTCCGGACTATTATCCTTGTGTTATATTCAATATATGGAGTTAAATTGAGACCATCTTAGATTCTATACCCTGCCTTAATACAGAGGACTATTGGAGTGTATAAATCTCTATACTACTATAAATGCTTAGATGCTTGTTAAATGGAGAGAGATCATTTTGATACTCCCTGGTTGGGGGCCCCCAACTAACTAACCATTTGTTTTATTAATCAACACTAATAATTGCTTGATATAACTAAATGATATACCTTTTTGTATGCCTTGAACTGCAGTGCTTACTAGAGTAATCCGTAGGCACAGGTACTGTAGAACTACAAACTCTATGTTTGAACCATAAAACTTTATTTGACCACGTAGTATGCAGCTGTATAGGATATACGGGACGTTTCCATGGTAACCAGACCGCTACTGCACTAGACGAAGTCTCGCGAGAGATGAGACTTCGGACTAACCAATGGCATGTTGCCGCCTATTGATGACGTCAGACACAACGTGCAGAGGAGGGTCTGGTTCTACCTTTTAAAAACCGGCGGGAGCGTGGATAAGACACGCTGAGGAAGCTCCGGACACTGCAGATCGGAGCGAAACGCTTTCGTCGTGGACGCCCCCCTTTGTGCTTGAATCCCCCTCCACCAGACCGGTAAAAGTATTACCTTCTATATGCATTTTTGATTTATCGTTTGTTACATGTACACCACTATGGTTATTATATGATTGACTTCAGTGAAGGGGATGATTAGTGTTTTTAAATGTTTTTAATTGAATTTTTTGTCCCAGATATATTATTGTAAATAAGGACGGTCTTATTATATCTAACTAGTACAGAGTTTTTTGCAGTCTGTCTTTCTCTTCTCTTTATCTCTTATACTGACCTGAGGATTGGCTCTTCTGTGCTGGGCCATACGTTGATGCAGTTGCTGTTTGTGTCTCCCCCACATACAAATCAGAGCATTCTTCACTGCACTGCACTGCATATATGATGTCGCTTTTCTTGTGTTTCGGTATTGGTCTTCGGATGTACCAATTGCTGCCTCATGGTGTTGTTCGGTTTAAAGCAGACAGGGATACGATGTTTTTTTTGAAAATTCTTTTTTAATTTCTCGGAGACCCCTGCTACATATGGGATGACCATGTTCTTCCTCCTGTCTTGCTTTTCCCCTTCACTGGTGGTATTTGTGTTCTTTTCTTTCTTTCCAGTCTGGATACCACAAGTTTTAAGGGCTCCTCTGAGATGTTTCAAATCTTTGGGAATCTGAGGTTCAGGAGTCACAGGAGATGTTTTTGAACACTATTGGGCTTAAGGAGGAGGTTCCACTGACAACAGTTCCTTCTGATGTCTGTGGCGGAGGGGAAAGTATTCAGTGCACAGGGGGACGATTATGTATTGCAGCAGTCCGGGGAGAGCATCCAGAGAACTAATGTAGGGGGTGAGGTTCCAGCTGCTGTTGCTGATGATGTTAGTGACACAGCCTCCAGTAGTGAGGAGGTGAACATGGACGATGAGGTCACCGATCGTCCATGGGTGCAACAAGTGGGATAGGAGGATGAGGATAGTGTCTTTGAGGCAGAGCACCCAGAGCAGGACTGGTGTCAGGGGCAGTGGCAGTGCACCTAGTGCTGCGCGAGAGGCAGGCACCAATTGCATCTGGTGCCAGTGCCTCACATTGGCAGGTGACTCTGTTTTTCAAATTAAGTATAATATCTAACCACCCTTTATGCTCTATTGCTGTCTTCTGGAGATTCCAAGTGATCTGTCCAGGCATCCAACAATATCCAATACAAAAAGTGATAGAACCAAGTAGGACAATAACATTCCAATAAGGAACTGTGTTACATAGCAAAAAATCCCACTACATGTTTCAGACCCAAACCGGTCTTTTGTCAAGTGAAGTGAGCAAAATAGTGCCCTGAATACAAAGCAAAAGAAAATTTCATCATTATGTTACCTCCAACTTTTTAAAGGAAAAGATAAATGGGTGATTAATACCATATTCAGTATTTGTTTTTAAAAAATGTAGTGTAAATAAGTGTATACAATATTAAAGGCCTTATTAAGTCAAAATAATACAGAGACCCTAAAATAATTTTATCACAATAAAGTCCACAGATTATATTTCTTAAGTCCATTATCAGAATCCAAAATCTTGTGGAGATCACCTCCAGTCGTATGAAGAAACATATTTAAGGGTATTTTACGTTTATAAAAAGGTGTCCAGATTCTTTTAAAAAATGTGAATATAAATATATTGTGATATCGATAAAGTGAACTGCCATCTAGTGGCCTATCCAATAAAAAAAGAGTACATTTGGTACAAATCATACAATTACATCTATAAAGGTTACTCATATAACATTATGACACAAAATTGTATTTTATAGAGTTTTCTATAATAGTGAATTAAATAAATAAGTTGAGTGTGTGTTTATAGGATAAAAATGGCTCATTACCAGGGGTGTCTCTAGGGACTTATAAATATGGGGCCGCCATTGGCCCATAGTGCGGTGAAATTTTTTTTTAAGGCCACTTCCATTTCCCGCCCCCAATTAATCCACACCCATTAAGAGCTATTTATGATGAAAAAAGGGAAAGTGAGAGCGTGAGAATGTCCCCTTAAGCTTAAAGGGCATGTCCACCCCCAAAACTATAATCCCCCCACTAATGGCCCCATCATGTAGTGTGTTTAATCCTTACCTCACATCCCAGCTCCATAAGGTTCTCCTGTAGTCCCCCCCCAAAGTCCCAAAAACTGCCCACCAGGAGGATAGCAGAGTCCATATAGGACTCTGCCTCCTACCTGGCCTCCGGGAGAATTTTGGCATGCGTCCTGCGCCCTCTCCCCCTCCCTCTCCCTCCCCGATTAGGATTCCTCCCCCTAGTGTAAATCCCTTGTCACCAAAGATTCCCCTGTCCCCCCCAGCCCAACCCGCTATGTTAATATTATTAGAAAATGCCCGAAACATTACTTACCTTCCCTCTTGCCTCCACCGCACTGAACTCCGCAGCCGCGTCCGTGATTGGCTGCCGCTCAACCAATCACAGACGCGACTGCCGGTCCCGCCCCTCTGCTTGCATTTACTCGCAAGCAGAGGGCCTGGCAGCAGGGCGGAGGCAAGAGGAAGGTAAGTAAAGTTTGGGGCATTTTCTAAACCCAGACCCTCCTCTGCACGTTGTGTCTGACGTCATCAATAGGCGCCAACATGCCATTGGTTAGTCCGAAGTCTCGACGTCATCAATAGGCGCCAACATGCCATTGGTTAGTCCGAAGTCTCGTCTCTCGCGAGACTTCGTCTAGTGCAGTAGCGGTCTGGTTACCATGGAAACGTCCCGTATATCCTATACAGCTGCATACTACGTGGTCAAATAAAGTTTTATGGTTCAAACATAGAGTTTGCTAGTTCTACAGTACCTGTGCCTACGGATTACTCTAGTAAGCACTGCAGTTCAAGGCATACAAAAAGGTATATCATTTAGTTATATCAAGCAATTATTAGTGTTGATTAATAATAACAAATGGTTAGTTAGTTGGGGGCCCCCAACCAGGGAGTATCAAAATGATCTCTCCCATTTTAACAAGCATCTAAGCATTTATAGTAGTATAGAGATTTATACACTCCAATAGTCCTCTGTATTAAGGCAGGGTATAGAATCTAAGATGGTCTCTCAATTTAACTCCATATATTGAATATAACACAAGGATAATAGTCCGGAGGTGTTTAACGTATTAATCCAATAGAATTTATACTGAAGATCCAGAGAGGATAGTCCTTTGTTAAAGAAGTAACTGTATTTCCATTGCACAGTGCAGAAAGTCATATGTTCTCTTTGTATCCACTGAAACTCAGATAGAATGTGGATTCCGGACTTCCAGTTCAGTCGGTCGGGGCAGATAGGGTCCTGTATTTTGAAATAACGATATATATTTATAGATCAATGCAAATTCAAATAAATACAGTCCAATCCAGATCCTCATTTATCCCCTTAGGTGCACATGTATTAAGTAGGAATATCCATCTCGATTCCTTCTGTGCCAGTCTTTTTTGTGTGTCCCCACCTCTCATATTATATGATAATCTTTCCAGACCTATACATTTAAGTCTATCGGTTGAACCACCATGTACATGCAAGAAATGACTGGCAACAGTCGTTAAGGTTTTACCTTGCGAATGATCTCTACTGGCTAATCTTATATGTGAGAGATGCCTGGCCAGTCTTTGTTTTAATCTTTGGCTTGTCATTCCTACATAATACATATCACAGGGGCATTTCAGACAATAGATGACATTATTTGTCTTACAATTCATATACTGTTTTATGTGGTATTGTTTCTCTTTATCTGTGTCCCATATGTTGTCTGTGATTTCCATGTATGTGCAAAAATTACACTCACCACATGGGAAAGTACCAAGTAGTCTCTTTCCTGAACCCGTCCTTGTCATCTTATGTTCGAAGTGGCTACGTGTAAGACGGTCACCCACATTTCTGCATCTTCTCGCTGTCAACTGTGGCTTATGGTGTAGGTACAAAGACAGTCGGGTCAGTTGTCAGAATATGCCAATTTTTTTCAAACATCTTTTTTATTTGCTGCCAGTTGTTATTATATTCTGTAATGTATCTCACCTTAGAATCTTTTTCTCTCCTTCTAGGTAAGACTAAATCAAGTTGGGTACATTTTGCTACATCTGTCTTGTATCTCCGTAATAAGTGCTGTGGGTATCCTCTTTTTTTAAATCTATTCTCCAGTAGTTTAGCTTCACTATTATAATCAGATGTATTATTTAGTCCTTCTGATCAGTGAGCACGTAAAGAATGACCTGTAATCTGACCATCCTAGACAAAGAAAGACAAAAACAGCTGGACAGTATTCATAGATAGTGGACATTTAGCTACATCTAGCAACAGTACACAGACTGAACTCAACACCTTAAAAGGGTTACATATTAAATATGCTCGCGTTTGGTGGAACGTAAATAGCTTAGAGAAATATATGACACTTAAAATTGTTCCTAGAGGCTTAAGAATTGATATTTTACCATCTTGGGAACCAGAAAGTGACTTTAAAACAGATTGGGAAAATACACTTACCAATTTTTCATTGGAACTTATAAATAAGTTACTGATACATGATAAAGCTCTGTTAGGGACACTAAAAGAGCAGATAGACGATATAACAAAAAACTGTGAGAAAGAGATCTCCAAGATAGAATTTACAAATTTTGATAAAACTCTAAAAAGTGATTTGAAGGGATTAGAAGAAGAAATAATTAAGACAAAAAGAGCGAAACTAGCGAGAGATATAAAAGACTTAAATACTGCTTACAGATGGAAACACAAAGGCAATAGACGGGGTAAAAAAACTCAACGTAATAATAAAAAATATAGATATCCAAAAAGTAAGGATACGGATAGTGAAGGAGCCTCTTTTTTAGGGGTAAGCAGTCAGTCAGAATCAGAAGAGGAAGGGGGAGGAAATACAAACACAAACAGGTACGAAACGAGACACAGACAGAAGAAAGGACAGAGGGAATAGAAACTGAAGACGAGATGCAGATTATCAACCTCTCCAGACACATATTAACAACCAATCAAAGGTTAGTCTTATCGAGAGGTTTATCCTTCTGCCCTACTAGTAATGCAGATACCTTTACGTTAACTAAAGATCTCTATTTCTTCTGTAGGCATTTAGCATTGAAAGCAATGTTTCATAAGCAAGGAGACACTGCATCTGAACCAAGTGAGTCAGAGGTAAAGATATTTAAACCTAAATCGACATTTGCCCCCCCCTTGTCTGACTTCGCTAATCTACAAGTATTTTATGACGTTATGAGAAAAGAATTGAGGGATCTAAAAAATCCCCCTCCTCGGAACAATCTCACGAAGGAGGCGTTGTCAGCTATTTCTGAACTTGAAAAAATGGAGGACGTTGTGATTAAGAGATCAGACAAGGGTGGTAATGTGGTATTATGGCCAGTTGATATGTATCTGCAAGAGGCAGAAAGACAACTGACTAATACACAAAATTATATTAAACTACCTTCTGACCCCACAGAATTGTTTAAAAAGAAGCTTAGACGTATCCTGGATGAGGCTACCAATGACGGCAGTTTACATAAGAAAGAATCAGATTTCTTGTGGGTCGAATTTCCAACTATCCCGACTTTCTATATGCTACCTAAAGTCCATAAGAATCTGGATAAACCACCAGGTAGGCCGATAATTGCTGGAATTGGGAGTATCATTGAACAAGCATGTGTGTTTGTAGACTACTTCCTTCAAAAACATGTTATATCACTAAACTCTTACATCAGAGACACCTCTGACTTCATAGCTAAGATTAGGAATATAAATATTGGACAAAAATGCTATCTAGCGACTTGTGACGTGGAATCACTCTATACCAACATAGGACACAGAGAGGGTCTTGAAGCAGTTAAATATTTCCTCTCATCAGCTAGTCTTAGAGAACAACAAAAAATGAACTTGGTCCTGACACTCTTGGAATATATTCTTTATCATAATTATTTTGTTTTCAATCGGAAGTTCTTTCTCCAAGTAAAAGGGACCGCGATGGGTGCCCGTTGCGCTCCAGCCTACGCAAACCTTTTTTTAGGATGGTGGGAAAGGGAGTTGGTCTTCTCTGAACAAATGGAACCCTACACCGTACATATACTTACATGGTTAAGATACATAGACGATATCTTCATAGTGTGGCAGGGCCCCAGAGAAAGTTTGGATGAATTTCTAGACAAACTGAATCAGAATAACTTGAATATATTCTTGACAAGGGAGATCTCTGAGATACAGGTGAATTTTCTAGATGTGACAGTGGAAATTGCAGGAGAAGAACTGATTACCAAACTATTTAGGAAGCCTACTTCCACTAATTCTCTTTTACATTTCCAGAGCTCACACCCTGAGACATTATTGAAGGGTATACCTAAAGGACAATTTATGAGAGTACGCAGAAACTGTACCAACACATCTGACTATAATAGTGAAGCTAAACTACTGGAGAATAGATTTAAAAAAAGAGGATATCCACAGCATTTATTACGGAGATATAAGACAGATGTAGCAAAGTGTAACCAACTTGACTTAGTCTTACCTAGAAGGAGAGAAAAGGATTGTAAGGTGAGATATATTACAGAATATAATAACAATTGGCAGCAGATAAAAAAGATGTTTGAAAAAAATTGGTATATTCTGACAGCTGACCCGACTTTATCTCTGTACCTACATGAAAAGCCACAGTTGACAGCAAGAAGATGTAGAAATGTGGGTGATCGCCTTACACGTAGCCACTTCGAACATAAGACGATAAGGACGGGTTCAGGAAAGAGACTACTTGGTACTTTCCCATGTGGTGAGTGTAACTTTTGCACATACATGGAAATCACAGATAATATATGGGATACAGACAAAGAGAAACAATACTATATTAAACAATACATGAATTGTAAGACAAATAATGTTATCTACTGTCTAAAATGCCCCTGTGATATGTATTATGTAGGAATGACTGGACAAAGATTAAAACAAAGATTGGCCAGGCATCTCTCACATATAAGATTAGCCAGTAGAGATCATTCGCAAGGAAAAACCCTAACGACTGTTGCCAGTCATTTCTTACATGTACATGGTGGTGCAACCGATAGACTTAAATGTATAGGTCTAGAAAGATTATCATATAATATGAGAGGTGGGGACACACAAAAAAGACTTGCACAGAAGGAATCGAAATGGATATTCCTCCTTAATACATGTGCACCAAAGGGGATAAATGAGGATCTGGATTGGACTGTTTTTATTTGAAACTGCATGAACTAATATATACTGTTATTTCAAAATACAGGACCCATGGTAACCAGACCGCTACTGCACTAGACGAAGTCTCGCGAGAGATGAGACTTCGGACTAACCAATGGCATGTTGCGAAGTCTCGCGAGAGATGAGACTTCGGACTAACCAATGGCATGTTGCCGCCTATTGATGACGTCAGACACAACGTGCAGAGGAGGGTCTGGGTTCTGTCTCCGTTGTTGTTGTTGGAGAGATAGGTAGGTAGATAAGATGATAGAAGATAGATAGATAGAGAGATAGATAGCAGAGATTAGCTAAATAGCAGAGAAGTCGATAGATAGATAGGGTAGATAGCATAATAGCCCCAGAGATAGATAGCAGAGATAGCTAGATAGCAGAGATAGATAGTAGAGATAGATAAGATAGGATAGTAGTAGCTAGATGAGATAGATCGGTGAAAGTGATAGAGATGACTGGAGTGAGAGATAGATGGAGTGAAGATAGTTAGACAGACAGAGATAGATAGAGATAGATAGATAGATAGCATTAGATAGATAGATAGATAGATAGATCGATAGATAGCAGAGATACTAGATAGTGGACAGACAGCTAGATCGACCAGAGATAGATAAGAGAGATCTAGATTAGATAGATAGCCAGGTAGCTAGATACGATAGATTTAGGATTAGGAAAAGATAGAGAAATTAGATAGGATAGACAGAGAGATCAGATAGGATAGATGGTCTGATAGATTAGAACAGGAGAGAGATAGCATCAGTAGATAGATAGATAGATAGATAGCAGAGATATATACTATCAGAGATAGATCAATAGATAGATTAATAGCGATTGAGATAGATACGATAGCAGAGATAGATAGATAGATAGATAGATAGATAGCGTAAATAGATAGATATGTAGCGATAGATAGATAGATAGGTAGGTAGATAGCTAGATAGCAGAGAAGATTAAATAGCAGAGATAGATAGTAGATGAGATAGATAGATAGATAGATGATAGAAGATAGATATATCAGAGTAAATAGCAGATCTAGATAGCAGAGATAGATATAGAGTTAGACACAGACAGATAAGCATAGCAGCGAGAGATAGATAGATAGCAGATGTAATAGATAGTAAAGCTAGATTTAGATAGATAGTAGTAGACTAGATAGATAGATGGGCGAAAGAGTGATAGATATGATAGATGGAGTGAAGATAGTTAGACAGACAGCGATAGATAGATGATAGATAGATAGATAGAGATAGATGATTAGAAGATAGAAAGTTCGATAGATCGGTAGGAGATAGATCGATAGATAGATAGGTAGGTAGATCGAAAGAGATAGATCGCATAGATAGGATAGATAGGATAGATAGATAGATAGCCCGAGAATAGATAGAAGACAAACAGAGGATAGATAGTTAGACAGACAGCTAGATAGCAGAGAATAGATAGATAGCCAAGAGATAGATAGGTAAGATAGATTAGATAAGATAGCTAGTAGCTTAGATAGTAGATGGAGAGTGATAGCATAGGATAGATAGAACAGGTAGATAGATAGATAGATCAGTAGAGAGGTAGATAGATTAGATGATCAGATAGATAGATAGATAGATAGATAGCAGAGATAGAAGATAGATAGATAGATGAGATAGATAGAATAGATAGATAGATAGATAGATAGATAGCATGAAGATACATAATAGAAGAGATAGATTAGATCAAAGATCGATAATAGAGATAGATAGATAGATAGATAGATAGCTAGATAGATCGATTAAATAGCAGATATAGATAGATAGCAGAAATAGATCAGCAGCTATGCAGAGCTAGATTAGATAGATAGATAGCAGCAGAGCATAGATAGATAGCAGAGCAGAGATAGTAGATAGATCAAGGTAGTGGTAGATAGATAGATAGATAGAGTTAGGTAGATAGATAGATAGATAGCAGAGATAGATAAAAGACAGACAGGCATAGCTAGATAGATAGATGATAGATAGATAGATAAGATAGAATAGATAGATAGATAGAGACATAAATAGCAGATATAGATAGCAGAGATAGAATAAGATAGTTAGACAGACAGAGCAGATGCAGAGATAGCCATAGATTAGATAGCAGAGAGAGAGAGTAGAGATAGATTAGAAGATAGTAGTAGCTAGATAGATAGATGGAGGCTGATGGATAGATAGATGAGAGTGATAGATAGTTGACAGACAGAGATTAGATAGAAGATAGATAGAAGGATAGGATGATAGATAGATAGAAAGGTATATAGATAGGTAGGTAGTAGGTTTAGATAGCCATAGATAGCGTAGGTAGATAGATGATAAGATAGATAGATAGAAGGATAGATCGAAGATAGATAGATAGATAGTAGCTAGATAAATAGCAGAGATAGATAGATAGCCAGAGATAGATAGTTTAGACAGACAGATAGATAGCAGAAATAGATAGAATAGATAGCAGAGCGATAGACTAGTAGAGAATAGATTAGATAGATAGGAGTAGCTAGATAGATAGATGGAGCAGAGTGATAGAGAGATAGATAGAAGGTAGATCGATAGAAGAGTAGATAGATAGATAGTAGATATGATAGATAGGTAGATAGATAGAGGATAGATAGATGATAGATAGAGAGATAGCAGAGATAGAAGATAGATAGATAGTAGTAGATAGGCAGAGATACATAAATAGACAGAGATAGATCAAATAGATAGATAATAGCGATAGCAAGATAGATAGAAAGATAGAATAGATAGATAGTAGACGATATAGATAGATGGAGAAAATAGATAGACAGATAGCCTAAAAAAAAACAGAGATAGATCGATAGATAAGATAGATAGCAGAGATCAGCTAGATGCAGAGATAGAAGATAGACAGAGATAGATAGATCAGATTAGAAGATAGAGAGATAGATAGAAGACAGCAGATCGAATAGATAGATAGATAGCTAGTAGCATAGAAGATAGAGAGATAGCAGATATAGATAGATATCAGAGACAGATAGATAGATAGCCAGAGATAGATAGATAGCCCAGAGATAGATAGATGATAGATAGATAGATAGATAGATAGATAGATAGATAGATAGATAGATAGAAGTAGATAGATAGATAGTAGATAGCAGAGACAGATAGATAGATAGCAAAGGATAGCATAAATAGATAGCAGAGATAGATAGCATAGATAGAAGATAGATAGATAGATAGATAGCGATAGCATAGCCAGAGAGAGGCATAGATAGTTAGACCAGAAGTAGTAGAAGCAGATAGCTAGATAGCAGAGAGGAATAGGCAGAGATAGCATAGATAGACGAGATAGATAGGATAGATTAGCATAGATAGATTAGCAAGAGTAGATAAGATCAGATTAGAGAGATAGATAGATAGCAGAGAAAGATAAAATATCAGAGATAGATATATATAATATATATTAGATAGCCAGAGATAGATAGATAATAGAGATAGATCGGATAGCCGAGATAGGATAGATGAGTAGATAGAATCATGATAGATAACTCTGTCGTTTAGGCGAAAGACCACTGGACATCAATTCTGGCGCCAAAAGATACGGATTTTCATCCATGCTACCAGGAAAGGACTTTCCCTCCATAAACATCAGGCATTAATAAGCGAGCTGACAACAAAATCAAGTTACACGCCAGATATCCAACTGAATACAGTACTCTTGTACCACACCAGCAACCTATATGCATAACAAACATCTGTAACAACAGGGATGAGCCTCCATGGCAAAACAAAACTAAAAGACATCTTGAGTTTCGTAACAGAGCTGGAGACCAACACCCCCAACAGCCACATACCACACAGCCCCAGCCAGAAAAACCCAGCAAAAAGACATTACATACTATCCAAACAGTCTACCCAAATGTGATGCCACATACGATGGCAGGAAAGGACTGGAGGAAACGAAAACAACAGAACACCGAAAGCAGACTGACATTACAGACATTAAGAACCTGACTGATCACCTTATTAACAAATAGCATAACTGACCAGAACGCTCCTAAATAGGTCAGCCTCATTACAAGGTATAGACAAAATGACATACTCTATGATATTAGTAGCGGAACATTCAGGGTCTGAATGCTCAGATTTTGGAACAAAAACAAATGACCAGATTTCCAAGAAAGTCCTGAGCAAAGATGGACATCCAGATCCTACTAGAGACATGGACCGATCAGAGGATAGCTCCAGTCTCGGTTCCTATTGTTATAGCGGAACTCTCTGTTGCCCAGCCAAAGAACAAACATACCAAGCAATGGAGTAGCTGTCAGGAGCGGATAATAATTGGTAGTAAAGAAAAAACCTCCTTGAACACATACAACCAATCAAGGAGAGCGGAGGAGAAGCACAATATTGGCGGAAGAGAATGCAGCACCATCACCTCCACTCAAACTAGAGTATATAATTATGTTCTTACCTGCAGTATTACTTGACCCCCGTCAGAAGCCCCTACACTATAATCAGTGAGGGCCTTGAAAGATAACTGCAAAAGGAGGCAGCACACTCCAAACCCTAGGAAAATCTTATGAGGAGACATGAATGCCCAGAACGGGCAGAGAGAAGCGATACCTCACCCCAGATGACAATTGTTATATTTTTTGCGAGCAGAGACTCACACGCCTTGACATAAAATAGGACAGAACAGCAATGACAGACACAATAAATAAAAGGTGGGAAACTACGGATAGACATAGTAGAAGCCTCAGAAACTCACATACCTAGATGGCAAGAACCCAAGGAGCCTCCTTTGGGAGATTTACACCCCTAAATTCCAAGTGGCAGTATAGTGTGTTAGACTACGCAATTACAGACAAAGGAAGTTTCAAATATAAGTGCATTCATAGTCGTCCCCAATTGACACGTCAGCCCAACAACCAAATTCTAAGATATATCAAACTCTTCAAATAAACACTCACAACACAGTTAAATTACGCGTCTTATAATCTTAAGCCATCCTCTACAAATGCCGACTACACAGTCAACACAACCTATAAGGAGGTTCCTACACAGACCGGAGGTGAAAGAAAATGATTCCTAACCTACGATAGTAAAGTCTTGTGAATTCACAGCGAACAAGGAGTTTAATCAGCAAGCAGCAAAAAGATAACTCAACAAAATCTTATTCACCATTACAGAACATGATCAGGAGTGAAAAGGACAATCACAAAATAGCCATCAACAAACAATCTAATAAAGTGGTATTTCGACAGTGAGCGCCAAAAATCAGAAAAATCTTACGGGTAGTCAATAAAAACCAGATAGCTTCCCCCCCCCCAGTGCGATGAACTAAAATTAGTATTAGTGATGTCACTCAACGATACAAATATAACAGTTACCCTCGAAAGAAGAACAAACTACATTACAAAGTAAACTTAAAAAACTCGACAATCTGCTCCAAAGAAAACTCATTCTGGGCAGACTTGGAATCACATTGGCACAAATCAACAAACAAAACACATCAAAATGGCCAAAGTCTGACTGAGTGTCATACTAAAGACCTGACTCAAAGGAATCCCGACACCAAGATCTTACTCCAGAACAAAACCAGATCATCAACAATACTACAGAATATGGAGGAGAAGAGCAAGGACTTCCCAAAACCCATTTAGATCACCATAACACTGCCAAGGAAGTAGCTGACAAAATTAGCTCTTACAATGAGTAAATAAGCCAGTAGGTACGGATGGAATTACTACGCCGAAATATCAAATACAGACTCCCCTGAAATACACACTGCCATTATCCAAACTATTGAACCTAGTCCTATCTGTTGGCACTTTCCTGAAGTCTGGAATCAAGGTCTGATACGGGATACCACAATCCACAAAAAGTGGAGAGTCGATATGATCCAGCCAACTACAGAGGCGCGCATCGTGTGAGCAGGGATAATGAGGAAAACTGTAATAACAGCATTCTAGAATAATGAGAATCATACTTTCCTCAAACACCCATAACATTCTCAGTAAAAGCCAAGCCTGGGTTCATACCAAACCATCGCCTAACACAATGATCACATCTATACTTTGCACTGACCTACTAAATCATACATGTCCCGAACACAAGGAATGGAAAATTTTGCTGCCTTTGCGGGAGTTTAAAAAAGCCAATTGATGACCGTGTGGCCACCCATGCCTATTCCTTAAAAACTTCTGCGAGAGTGGCAATAGGTGGAAAAAAACATTATAGATGTCATTAAAGAGCCTTTATAATGTAAGATAAAATGCAGTGTGTAAAAAGTGATATGGGAAAAGAACTTCATATTCCTGCAAGCGTCGGGGGAAGTAAGACAAGGATGCTAGTTGAGTACCCAATCTCCTTGAACATCTACATCAACCAACTAGGCAGCAGCTCCTTAGAAACCTCATCAGCCACCAGGGACTTACTCCTACATGACACCAATGTAAAGTTCTCTGCTCGCAACGCAGAGACCATTACTGCTTATCACCAACAGAGCGTGGCCTACAAGACAGTCTAACCATACCTGGAAAGAAATTCACGCAACCTGCCGGCCACTTCCCATATCCAAATAAACGAAAATTATGCATGTTCCAGAAGAAAAACAAAAATCAACACACGACCCTTATTCACATTAGAATAACGATGTCCCCCGGATACTCAGCAGAACAGAGAAATATATCTTATCTCTGGCCTGGAGATCAACCATTCTAGAAAGCTTAGCGGCAGCATAGAGAATTTGAAAGCAAAAGACAGCAAACTTCTATGCCCCAATTAAGAAAACAACCTGTATCACCTCCACCACCGGTCCGCATAAACGCTAAAAGTCGAGGCTTAATAATCCTGTTGACAGTGACTAATTTTCCCCAGATCCTACTAATAAGGCAGTGAAGTTATGGGCGCCCTGTCTCCTTATTCAACCAAGTCAAAATGGGGACAGTACTGAGCCCCCACCAGAAATAATCCATCTCGATGAATTCTGTAAGCGACCTCCTCCAGAGTCCATCGCAGTACATCAAACAGACGCTTGTCGGCTGAGCTTGGAACCAGCTTTCCCATAAATGCTTGAGATGCAAAAAGGGCCCTATCATTCTGGGCCTCACCTACAGAACAGCTAGCCCCACTTTACCATTATAAAGCCTCAATACACAACAAACGACAGGAAAAGCCATGCGGCACTGAAACAACTCATCAGCTCCCTACTAATCATTCAAACCACACTACACAGAAACCTGTCTAAACCTCACATCCCAGCTGCAATACCAAGAGCCAGTGGCGATTACATGGATGACATAGAAGACAGAAATAAAAAGTCCAGAAACTAACAGACTATAACCAGCACTGGACTAGAAGAGAATACAAACTGGGCCCCCTACCTGGAGAATATCCAAACCCTAAAGAGAGACAAGTCCTGAGTCTCTACAGATGAGCCGTAACCAAGCTAGAAAAGAATCTGTCCGACACAAGACAGACATATATCAAACCAGGCAGAGAACAGACTGTGCCAGCACTGTAGACCAGGGAACCTTTAGAGATAGAAACACACTTCCATTCTCCACTGCCCAAATACAAAAAACAATAAGGCGACCCCCATTTCAAGATGCTGGCGGACTTTATCCCAGACTTCCAATGACTTAGTCGGAGGAGCAGAAGAGTGAAGAAAACTCTATATCTTAGACTGCACGGAAGAGGACATAAGACACAGTAAATATCAATGCCGGGCACACTATGTAACGGCATGTCACAGACTGAGATGGGGCATAAATGAACATCAATGGTCCAAAGGCTATTACTTGCCCCACAATATCCATTATCCTTACCCAATCGACTTAAAGACCTCTAAAACCCAATATAACCCTTTATAGTACTGTCCATATATGAATTATCCATGATACCATGTCCCCTACCGCAACCTCTAATACTAACAATGATTATTATGTATTTTTTTGTTTGCTTTGGCCCAATGAATTCAAAAGGGAAAGTAGATTCCTGCAATAAAGCTTCTTTTTGATTTGATTTGCATGGAATAGATAGTCATAACAGAGATAGATAGAGAGATAGTAGCATAGATAGATAATAGATAGATAGACAGAGATAGATAGAAGACAGACAGACCAGACAGACAGGTAGATAGACAGACAGACCGAGATAGAAGACAGATAAAAATAGATAGACAGAGATGATAGATGATAGCGGTAGATAGATGATAGATAGGACAGAGCAGTGAGCCGTCGCGATCTGCAAGGGCCTCCCTCTTACGAGCCACCCTTTACTTTCTGAAGGGCCCCTAGTGTCTCCAGTCCCGCCTGGGTCTGCCAGGAACCTCCCAGCGGCCCTCTGGGATTGTGCTGAGGCCCAACCATCCTAGTACTATCAATACAGCATGTCCTACTGTTTACTAGCGATATGTATACACTATCACAGGTTACCCTTTATGTTGGAGTGTCGACACTTAAAGTAAAAGATTAAAAGCAGAACCATGACCCATGAGCGACAGACTGGAGGGGATAGCTGAAATGCCAGCCGTAATGTTTGCACCATCCGACACATTTGCGATATTTAGCAAGATGTAGCTTTGAGGTGGTGCAGTGTACAAATGATTTGGCCAACATCTTTTATTATACATAAGTTATGGTAGAGGATTTCTAATCGTATTGTACTACCATGTTATTTATCGCCATTCATAACAATAGGAAATTTTATAAATGTGTATTCAATAACTAAAATAATCCAAGTTTTGCCCCACACCCAGCAAGAAGTCCCACCCAATTGCAAAGCCATGCCCACTTTGCTGCTGAGACGGGCGCTACGCGTAGTTGCCCACCCCGCCTTAAAGGCGCCATAGCAAAAATTTTGCCCAAAAACCCTAGGGACACCCTGCCAGGTATGGAAGCAACGCAATAGAGTAAGTCTGATTCGCTAAAATTTTTTAGGAAAAAGTGTACTCAGTATTAATAAGGGAAATTGCGCTCTATAGCTGGAGCATATGGTGGTGATCTGTGCCTTCTTTAGGGATGACTACGATGTTAGCGAGCGGAGGAAGTCTTGAGAGAGTGGTGGAGCCTGTCAGCTTTAAAGCCTTTAAATAGTGAAAGAGATGGTGGGTGAAAAACTTGTCCTTAGTTTCTTATAAATATGCCATGGTGATGAAACCATCCGAGTCCTGGGAATACCTAGATTTCAACGCTTTATGTTTCTAGAGAGTTTAAGCGCAGAGATCGGCGTTAGTGTGCTGGAATTCGAAGTCACTAGTCCACTCGGGGAGTTTAGCTGCTTGCGTTAAAATACGATCGCTTAATTGAGGGGTAGCTTGAGTTGGGTCAGTAGCGTGTTGTCCCTCGCGGTTGCTGCTTAGAAATCTGTTAACTGATGAGAAGAGAAATTGGCTCATGGATAATATCGCCCTCCCAGGGTTTTGCGGGGAGAAGGGACTCCATGTGACATTTTATTATTATAATTTCATGCCTAGCAAGTGTTGGCCCTATTCTCTTTTATACAAAAAATTTATGTTGCGGTGCAGTAGGATTTCCCTTCTCAGTGTCGTGAGAGACGAGAAGAAGATATTAATTTCCCCCAGTAAATTAGAGGAGGTGAAGAATCTCTCTGTCTCTCAGCCTCTGAGCAGTCCGTCCAACTTAAGGATAGTAACGGCCCGTTTGCGTAAGAGAGAGAGCCAAGGTTTTATTGGAGACCCTAACCACCTATTTATGAGTCCTCCGCCTAGGTGTGGTTGTGTAACCTAGCTCTGTATCGTCAATGAAGTATCGAGAGATGACATGTCTTTTAAGATTGATCTGGGTCAGAGGTGGATGAGCACGGATTCATTATGTTTCCATCGAAAATTGGTTTTGCGAGGGGAGAGAATGCCTAGATCGGTGGGTGGACCACCGATATGTGTGATCAGACCACTTGATATTCGAAGTCACTTAGTAACGGTACAAATTGGGCCATGATCTGAAAATGTAATAGATTCTCGTGTAAATTTTTGTGAGATGGTGTGTGAATAGATGATGTATCAGTTTAGTTATTTCATAGGATTGTCTCAGTCTCCAGGCGTTCCATAAGTTAAATGTGTGAGTAATGATGAACGGGGATTAGAAGAAAGAACGGTGTTTGGATTGGGAGGGAAGGGGTTTGATCGCGTTCCCAAGTGTTGAGAGATAGTTGATGTTGAAGTCACTGTTACAATTATTCGTCTAAGTCAGCCGAATGAGGAGTCGTTTTTACAAATATTGTAGCAAGGGGTATTGGCCTTGAGAGAGGGCGTATATATAATACTAATGTTATTCTTGATCTGTAGTAAAATACCGGTTAAAATAAGAAAGCACCTTGTGTGTCTATCCGCAAGATTATGAGTAGATAACAGGGTGGGCATCTCTGAATTAATATGCGCCGAACTCCACCCTTTTATTATGGCTTGAGCGAGGTTCAATTCATACCTGGTTATGAATCAGAGGCGTGATGGGGTAATAAACGCCCGGAGGGAGGTCAGTAACAGCAAGATCCCCAAGTGTAGTTTAGATTCTAGGTGCGACGAGCAGGCAGTGAGCAAGCAAGCCAAGCAGGGAGTATCAATAGAGGTAAGAAAGTCCTGACGGCCATTTCTAAGAGTAAGTAAAACACATAAGGAAAAAATAAATAAACATAAACACAGGGAGAGCGATGGATGGCGTTACCATCCCTCAATCAACCCCAAATACGGCAAACTTAGCCGTCCTGGTCCATCGGCTCTTTAAACCATAGTTGGCAGTAGGACTGTTTGGCACCAGGAAGAGATGAAGCAGTATTGATGGCGTAAATGTTAAGAGGCTTCAGTGTGTGAATGGCCACAATATACCTATCAACTGGCGATGAGACCTCTTTCTGAATATCCCAAAGAATTATAATTTAGGATTGAGAAGCAGGATTGCTAGGGAGGACGGAATGAAGGAGAGGGATGGCGCTCTCAGTCGGGCGGTCAAGGAAGCTCCCCATCTCGAAGGTTTCCTATGCCGTTCATAGGATTGTCGGCCAGAGGGGCGGCTGTGTCTAGCGGAAGCATGCGCTAACACAGATGGTTACCGTTGTAGCCTTCTCATGCGCCTAACAGTCTGTTAATATCAGGCGGGTCAATAAGGGCGTACAGATCCTTGCACGTTTCTCTAACCAGTGGCGTCCCCTTATATGGTTATCAGAGTTAGAAGAAAAATGGGGGGGGGGGGGAACAGAGATGGTTTGTTATACTTGTACGAATAATCCAACATACACATCAAGATGTTAAACATTTCTGTATACGCGGGGTTAAAGCGAGAACTAAACCAATTTGTATACTCAGAATCTGAAAACAACCCCCCTAAAAACACAATAAACTATAAACTGCACTTTAGTAAACTGTATAAAGTAAATCCAAGCCGTAGAACTGGAATGAAGTATCTGTGGAGTATGGTCCCCCCCCCCAGTGTCAGACCACACCTACTGACTCAGTCACATGCTTCATTCTTGATCTGTCCTGTAAAAGGGATTAGGCTAGATATTATTAATAGGTCTGTCGACCACGTATCAAGTTTCCTAGCACATAGCTAAGGATCCTGAGCGATGTGACAGAACATAATGGTAGTTGACCACACTTGTGATAATAGATATCCCCTGAGAAGTTTAAAGCACAAAACCATATGTTATTTAGGTAAATTCCCACAGCGCCTGTATCAAAATGAGAGGATAAGACACAGATACTGTGTTTTATATCAAGGCTATTCTGCCCTTTGTTCAGTGTTGTTCTGTGGCTTAGTTGCCCTTAAATGTGTGGAAGGGTAAGGGTTTAGGGGGGAGAGGAGAGTAGCGCCGCAGGATGAAGAAGAGCAAATGGAGCCCTTTCTGATAACAATCCCTCCCCTCCACTGCCCAATATCCAACCGTGACGCCATCGGCACACAACATTAATAGAGTATTATCGGTGGCCAGCGGTGGGAGGCAGAGCATGGCGAGGATGGAAGAGCATAAAGGAAGACATACTAGCTGACTAGTTCTGTCGAAGGCGACCGATATAAATTGCTCTGTAAGTCATAAATATCGTGATATTGAAACACGAGCGATCAAGCCAATAATCTTAATAGTCAAGGCAGCGAGGGAAACTATAAGTGAAAAGGGCGATCGGGGGAGTAGAAGTACAGCGAGGAGAAAAGCAAGACTATCAGAGAACAAATTTTATATGGCTTAGACAAAATAGTGTTGCCTTAGCATCAAATCCAGACGACGTTTGGAAAAACCCTTTATACATCTACGGGTGGTAATTTAAAAACAATCAGCAATTCTAAACCATAGCATGGAATACCATTTCCAAACATAAGGGATAGATAAGGTAAGAGAGGGGGAAAAGGCGGAGGGGGAATGGAAGGAAAGGGGAGGAGAAAGCAAATATACATGGATGTATACCTGAGATTTTTACAGTAAAATACATGATATCCTATGGCTTTCCAGGTGGATGCACCGGCGAGTCTTCCTTGCCAACACATTGTATAGGTCTAAGACAATACACTCGGGTAGCAACCAATTCTTTGTACCCCTAGCACCATGCCATTACACATCGATATTTAAGTGCTTAAACGATGGTTTCCAAACCGAACCAGGATGAAACCCTTCATATATCCAATGTCTATAGCATTTGAAATATTTTTTATAGTTCACATTATGTAAATAAGTCCATGGGAGGCAAAGTCGCAGCCCACAGTACAGCGTTCGGCCAAGTGCTATAAAAAACTGTTCTTTTGTGTGGTTGACAAACACACGATAAGGCACAACCTAAACCCACAGGTTTAGGTTTGCGTGTGGGTATCAGGCGGGGCAGACAATGGGTAGCAAAGGGTAAACTGGTAAACTAGGCTGAAGAAGTAACCCAAGAAAAGTCAATGAGTAGTGTAATACTTAAGTCAAGCCAACTGAAAAAAAGCATTCAGAGAGTTAAGGCTAGTCTGGCATGCGAGTCGACTACCTTGGGGGATTGTGTAGAAAAATAGAGAGATGCGTATCTCTCCTGCTTGGAGGAGGCAGATAGGAAGAAGCTCAGAGATGCCAAATGTATTATGCTACTATGGATTTGGGCGACTTGCCGTGTTGCCTTATGTTCTTCTTTTCTTTTTTCCCTACATCCACCAATCCATCCCCTCTCATACCCCCCCCACAACCCGCATGAGTCAAGGACAGAGGGGCCAGTACGGGGTCGTACAGATACAGAGTAGTAAATTGTAGCCCCTCTGAAATAAGTTCAGCCAAAGATATGCTGACGTCAAAAGGAGTTAGGTCAGTTTGCTGGCTGTTAACCACTAGTCGGACGGTGGAGGGATTCAGGTAGCCTCCTTTCGTGTCGTTGGGAATTCAACTAGACTAATCCCCCAGTTTTGCGTGGAAGGTCCCAGCCCCGGTATAGAGGTGCTACGCGAGAGTGACTACCGCCTTTTTAACAATCAGCCAGAATGGGAAGCCCCCCAGGTAATAAGTAGGCCCTGCTGTGAAAGATTCAGGATTGGGCGCATACTCCACTTCGTTTTTCCAGTGTTTTTGCGAGGGAGGAGAGGTACAAATGGATCTGGCAGGTCCTCTAGAGAGTTAGAGATGCGGTTATGCGGTGGCCTTCCTGATCACCTCATTGCGAGCCGAAAATAGTGGAGAGCACACAATAATGCTCTCGAGGCGTGGTCTGGGTAGAAGCTGGAGAGGCACGAGAGGACTCATGTCAAGAAGTAGACAGCGGGTGGCCTGGGAAGATGAAGAACCAATACAGCCATACCATTCTCCCACATGAATAAATCCTCCTTTTTACTTAAAATAGACCTAGACAACGACTCTTGCCGGGTAAACAATCAGCGGCCAAGCAATTTATAAAGATTAACATAAATGCATAATTTGCATAACTTTGACATATTTGCATAATATGCCCCATTTTGCATATTTTTCCACTTGGACAACCCATTTGCTTAGCATAAACCATCCTTGATTGTTAACATAATAGCCGTTAGACTCAGCTTTGAATGCCAACTCTGTCTAGAAAGAGGGCATGTAACGGCTCCATCATATCCCAGAAAGGAGTACCCGCACTAGGGAGCTCGTGTACCCCCCCTGACACCGATCTCCTACCGCCACTCAACAGGAACATGGCTGCTCAATGCATCTGCAAACCTAGCAAACAAAAATATGTCAAGGGCCAATCCGTGAGGTGTGTTTCCGTCCGGCATCATCAGTGACCTATTGCTCCCCTCCAGTTGTCTGCTTGATGCTCATCCAATACTCCTCCAGGAGCGCGACGGAACAAGGAGATCGTTTGGTTAACCACTCTCCTCGCACATGTTCAATAGCGCTGGGGTACCTTGCACCCTGCCCATACCACCGGGGACCGATTCCCGACACAAACCACGACTGCTCGGTGAAAAAGTTTTCTATAACGGGCAATGTCGGCTTTAATTAAGCGTCATAAGGTCGGACAGCATGCCCTGCAAGGGATCAGTCCCGCGGCAGGGATTACCACAATACCGTTGGTGTTGGATTCCTCCTGCTGAATCTCCAACGCTTCAGACAACAAGTGGTTCCACACAGTACCCCGTAGCCTCTCCACTCCCATAGTGTACGCCATGCGAAGCCAGAGTCTTTCTCCCGGCCGTATTCAGCTCTCCTTGCTGCCCAAAAGAGGTATAGATGACCCCCATCAGCCAAACGACCGCTCTCTTCTCGCCTGAAAGAGCAAGCATTCAATCAATAGCCAGTTCCTGAGCCCCTAATATGCGGACACACAACCGATCTGCATCCTCCCTAGCCCGCTTTACTTACTTGCCTCTGAAAAACCTTAATGCATTAGGCTCAGTGGACCTGGTCCCCCTATCTTAAAGAATGCGTGGCCGAACTCCTTTAAGGCCCGTTTCAGCCCTATTCGGCCCAGGATGATTTCATACCGACTCAAATTAGCGTACCGGAGTGCAGAGGGGGCCCCCCGGATGGCTACAAATAAGCGAGCGGGGAGTGTGAAGCAGTGCAAACGCGCTGATCCGCTGACTACTGGCCCAAAAATTCCCCCGACAACTGGCGAATAGAAAACCAGGCCCCCAGAGCCAATACGTCGTTTTAGAATCACTTTTTAGCTCTGACCCTTACTTGTCGGCCATTGAGCGCAAAAGTCTTTTGCCGGAGACCTCCCGCTTGTTTGCCCCAGACGGGGAACTAACGCACCAACCGCATTGAGCCCCGCAAGAATGACATAAAGCAAAGCTAGCCTTAAAACAGAGATACTTCGTAATATGTTGAGCAATGTATGTAGGCAGAGCACCTTATGCAGGCCTAACGAGAGACTTCTAAATGATTTAGCCGGCGTTTGCGTCTTGGTTTTGATGTTCATTCTTCCAACCCCTGAGGAATTGACGAACGAGGGAATTCCTTGAGTTAGGTCCTGCCAGCCCAAAAAAGGCCGAAGAGAAAGAAACGCCCTGTAACCTACGTGTGCTACCCGCCCGAGACACCGGGAGTCCCTAAGCTTATGCGCATGTACTCTAGCAAGACCTGCATTCTACACCTTACATTATGAACATCTCATATTGTCGCTGGATAGCCACCCACTCCTGCATGCCCGTACCGTGATTGTGCAAAGTGGAGGGCCGCCACCGATGCCTGCCACCATGGCCATCAGCTGTTGTAGCCAATAATCCCCATAAGGAAATTGCGACTGGAGTCCCTCCTCCTCGCTCGAGAGACCAACCTGCGGAATTCTTCCCACGAAAGCTGATGCGAGGTGAGAGAGATGTCAGCACCGTTCCGTGTTATCGATCCCAGGTACATGAACTAGCCCTGAACCAGATATGAGCTTGCAGAGCCACCGAAGAGAGTAGTACTAAGTGTCCCGCATAAGCGGCAAGGATGGTTGGAAGTGATGAACAGAGGATTGCCTATTTATACACGCAGACCACACTCGAATTAATCTGTCCAAAAACAGGATGGACTTGCGTGCGACATCCCTATCGCCCCATAAGCTCTACGCACTACTATGCGGAACAGTTCTAACAGAGGTTAAATTCCGACACCGGTCTGAAGTTCCAAGCGGACTCGGGACCAACTACTCAGCCACTCCATGATGTCAAAATGCCAAAGCCCAGGGGCCTGCCGAATCAGTTGTAGAGCTTGCAGCTCCCCCCTGGACTATGCCTCGCAGACTAGAGATCAGCGACCTACCGTTGTATGAGTTAAGCAAATGATACCCATCCCTTAAAGTACTTTTTTGGCTCTCTGGTAAGCATGATGTGGTGGTTTGTTATGGTGCCTTCGCACGCACGCTAGGCTAAATGATAGCCTCCTGCAGAAACACCCTTCCATGGAGGAGGAAGGTATTGGCAGGCAAATTTCAGTGAGCCCAGACACGACTGCAATTGGGGAAGTGTGATCTTAGTGATGACGCTATACATGCCCGGACCCCGGGTCTGTAGATATAATAGCTTGTCTTTAGGGAGGTTGCATTCCAGCTTAATGGAATAATTTCAATCACAAGGAACGAAGCAGTCGTAGTCATAGGGCCCACTGTCTCTTTCGGCAGAGAGAGAACTCCGAACTTGGCCATCAAAAACCTGAATGAATGCACGAGGGCAAAAGGCAATTGTAGCGACCCCTCCGGTCACACGAAAGAAAAGTCATGCAGGACAAACCGAGCCCGCTATCAAAATGACAACCCACTCGAGGAAAGAAGCTGAACGTATCGAAAGATCCGAAAGCACGAAAGTGCAACAGCCCATGGAAGGCATATCTAGTAGTAAAGAGCCCGACGAGGCTACAGGCCCACAGGTGAAAACCCGTCCCATGTACCGATAAGCCATGACGAAATGCGGACTCAATGTACCGACTTACACAATGCAAAAGCCCCTTGCGCCCGCTTTTGGACAACCAAGGCAGCCGCCCTGTCAAAAGACATAGGAACGATGCCTCCCGACCGCTAATACGTCAGTAACGGAACCTCCTTTGGCTGTGATAGGTGATTGAATATAACCTGAAACTTCCCTAGGCTCCCGCTTTGGCACTAAGCCAGCCGGTGATACGAATGTTGGGAACGGCGGGGTATAATCGAAAACAGGCCTAGCCATCGCGGCAAAGCTTAACCTCCGCATGACTTCGATAGCTAATTTCAGGTGCCTCCAAACGTGATTTTTAAATTTTTGGAAAAACAAGCGAGTCGGTGATTTTGAAAATTGAAAGGATGATACGAAAAACCATAACAAAAACCCTTCCATGATACTTTTTCTGCCCTACCCGTTCATGGCGGTATACCGATCTAACCATGGCGCCCCATCTCTGCCCGACTCACCGTGTCCTCGTGGCCTCCTATGTATTGGATTCTGTTAGCTGCTTTATCCCTTACTTTGTGGGTAGCATTTTGCAGGTGGGATCGGCCGGAGTGTACCTGCCCCCCCACCACAAAAGGAGCTACTCGTGCCGAAAGGCAGGACCGCCCAAATTTGCACCTGGACCTCGCTTAAAGAGCCCGCATGAGACTCCCTTCTTTGCATGCCACGAGTGATTACGAAGCCCGACTGTGAGCAAGAGAGAAATGCTGTGCAATGCTGGCCCCAGCCATAACGGAGGCATTTTGCCGACATCAGTAGTCTCAGCCATTGATCGGTCGGACTTATGGTATTCAAGCCTACCTCCGGGGTTCGTACTAGCCAGCTACGACGAAATTCTCGTCATAAGTGCCACCACGCGGACACCCCCCCGTTACACTCGTAAGCCCCCGAAAATAAGGTCCAAGTAACAAAGAGCCTACGGAGCACTTTCTGTGCAGAACCTCTCATTCCTCTCACCAGTTGCTAGCACACAGAAAGACATGCACCCAGTTGCAAATGTCTCACTTTGACGTTCCTCTCCGTACCTGATTCGGACCTTAAGTACTACTTGTCTACCGTCATCATAGTCGGGGTTAACCAGAGACCCTATCTCCACAACTAGTTACCTTCTATCTTTTCCTTTGTACCTCCGAGACAGTAACCACAAGGTCGAGGTGACCGCAGAAATAATTTCTTAGGAGCAGCCTACTAACCCTGCTGCGGCCGACACACCTGGCTGAGCTCCCCTGACCCCACCTGGAGAAAACTCCCTGCCAGAGCCTTGATGCATTAGCCCTATATTTATGCCATCAAAGCCTTTGAGAGGCGTTGTAACAGCTTCCTTTTCCCTTATTGACCCCCAAGCTCCCGCCACACGAAGGAATCACCGCGTTGCCCTGCTGCCACGAAGGATGCCGTCTACTCTCACAGACTAGCTTGGCCCCGCTCTCTGTGAGCTAGAGGTCTGCTTCCCCTGATAGACGCCCTGCTGCGTGGCTGTCTTGAGACTCAGAGAGAGATTGGAGACATAGGAATGAGCTTCGTCGTTGAGGGAAGAGCCGTCGTTGCTCTTTTTGGCACGTCTGTTGTGAGCCGGACCTTTTTGCCTACCCTTATGTGGCCCACTGGGATTGCTCCCTGACCTCCAGCATCTCGCGACCTATGCATGTGCCTCTGCGCGAGTGCTGTGTCACTTGCTGGCTACCAGATCGAAGGACAGTAGTACCTTGATTTATAGCGGCCCTTCCCCCTCTCTTTGACTGCGTCCTGCGGCGGACCCTCCTACTTTCCCTAATCCCTGTCATCTCCCACATCTCACTGTTCTGCGCCTATGGGTGCTGAACCCTTGCTGACAAGGAGCCCAGGGCATCCCGCCTACTACTCCTCTTGACCCATGGCCCTGAGCGTTCTCTGCCGGCGAGCTGCGACATGACCCGCTAGCACTCCGCTGGGACGCTTCTGTGCCCTCCCTTTGCAGGTCTATACTTACCAACTCGGTACCGCACCGTGAAAAAACCTTCAACAACATCCCCACTGTTCCAGTGGCTGGGCCCGTTCCTAAAACCTGATCGAACCTGCCGGCCCTTTGTATAGCGCCACGGCCCTGGGGAGTTACTCTCTGCAACAACCACACTCTTGGCGTTGACGAAGAAGAAAGATTCTCTCTGAGCGCCCTAGATCTTGAAATGCAGCTAGGGCCCCAACTACTCCCCTACCTCTGCCCCCTCCTGTCTTTTTCCTGCCCCTTTTAGCCGGGTGGGCCTTCCACCACCTATTATTCTTTTTAGCCCTGACCCAGGAGGCGTGGGAGCCAAGCCTACTGGGAGCTCGCGAGTTACGCGCAGGCCTAGTATCCGGGCGCCCGCGCGGGCGGTGGCTGTGCAGAGCACCAGTCACGGGCCCAGCTGCGAGGCTTGCTCCCACAGGCGGCATAACTGCTGTAAGCCCAGCCATGCCTCCCTCCCTGCCGCATCCTGTCTCCTCACCTGATTAATAGGCTACTGCATCCATTCTGCCCGCTTTTTTGCCACCAAAAACCTAATGGCCCACGTGCGTCCAAGCTCCGATGAGCTCACTATCTGTCACCGGCGCTAGTGAAAATGCGCGCGGTGACCTCGTGGCCCTCCGCATTAAGGGACACGGCGCCAGCAATGACGTCACGCCGCGCCGCGTCCATCTCGCGAAGACCTCGCGAGCCTCCCATGCCAGCAGAGGGGAGGGACTTGAGGAGTTCCTGGAAAAGAGGGTGCGTCCTCCCCCACGGTCGACGCCCCCCGCTATACGCGCGCGGGGCTCCCAAGTTCTCACCAGCAATTGTGTAGCGCCAAAGTGTGGGAAGGGTGTTCCAAATATGGAGGCAAGGTTCCACAACTCATGGGGATCACTCTGGAGACAGACCATTGTTTTTTCCAGAATACCGATACTTCTTTCTTGGTAGTTTCCTGTAGGTCCTTCAAGCTCAGTAAACTGTGTCAAAGCGTCTATGAACAGCGGAATCTGATCTGTAGGCGAGCAAGATTGGGCCACGTGGCCTTTGAGAAGTCTCCCAACGAGTAACTCTGTCCCACAGGCCACGAGTTTAGCCTGACACTCTTTTGAAGGTGTCAGGCTGCGGCATGCCTTGATCAACCGCCTCAGATTCCTGTACAGGCGTCAGGTTTCCGGGTTAATACTGCTGGTGGGGGGTTGACGTCAGAGTCACCTAGGCCGATGCCCAGCGTAGTTGGAGGGCGCGGCGTCTGCCGGTTACCCACATACCCGGTATCGTGATCTGATACGTTCCGGCTGACCGATTCTTCAGGTGGGGGAGCAGCGCTCGGGGGGATGGACGGTGGGCGGGCGGGGGCACACGGGGTAAGCTATCCCTCCAAGTAGGGAAAAAATAAGAAGTTGTTTATAAAACTTACGAAGCTAAAGACAGTCTCTGGTGGAGCTCTATCCAGATGCCGACCGCCGATGAAGGAAGTCTGCCCCCGTTTTACGTTTAATTTAACTAAGCCTTACACTGGGAACCTTTTACTTAAACAATGGGTTACGATGAGGAAAAAATGAATGGCTTTGTAATTTCCACATTTAAATAACAGCGTGCTTTTCAATCAGCAAATGTGCTGGGATGGCGTTTGTTCCAGATCATTGTAAACAAAAGAAACACACTTCAGTGACAATATAGGTGGTTGAACAAAAAGAAATTCGTGGTACAAAAAATATTTAGGGGCCTATTTATAAAGAGCGAAAAAAGTAGCGAAATGTTTTCGCATTCGCTTTTCGCATGGGTGTTTCGCCAAAAAGTTACCGTTTAAAATACTTATGTGTGTGTTAACGAATGGCGAAACGTTTCCGCAAAGTTCGCTAACCCTTTTCGCCTTACTTCGCAACTGGTTTAAATTTAGCGACAAAGGAGCAAAAGGCATAACGCGATTTTATAAAAGAGGAAGGTGGGTTTTGCGTTAAAAAGAGCGAAAGATTAGCGCGACCCGAGGTGGTGAAAAGTCATTGTATTGAGCGAAAGCATTCTACTGGGTAATATGCTTGAAAAGCGAACGCGCAGTAGACGGGCAATGCGGCGCAATTATGAGTGTAATTATGCTTGGAAAAAGCGACAGTTAGAAAGGCGATCGCGCATTTGAAGTAATATGCCTTGGAAAACCGATTCACGCCGCATTAGAAAGCGAACCGCGCATTATTGAAAGGCGAACGCACAATTAGAAAGGCGAACGCACATATAATGGAATATGCCTTGGAAAAGCGAAACAACGCATTAGGAAAGCGCGAACACACATTAGAAAGGCGATACGCGCATAGAAAGGTGAACGCACATTATAATGAATATGCTTGAAACAGCGAACGCAGCATAGAAAGGCCGAAGTGCAGTGCAAAAGAAAAATGTATTCCAATTGGACTTCTAAGAAGATTGATAAAGAGAGAATGGCTGACTTCTTGGTAAATGTGAGGTGGCCATTTTGAACTGACATCATGTTTCTAGTGGCGTTCTGGTTTCGAATGTTTTCACAATGCAGTCTTCTTAGATGCGTTAAGTTTTCGCTGCGTACCTTTTCGTCTGTTATCGCGCGGTCGATTTTTTCAGCCGTGGGGGGGTGAAGTGTTGGGGTTTTTCGCTTTTTTCTAAATAAGGCGAACGAAGCCCCAAATGGCGCTTTTTCGCTGCGAATGTGCTGCGCTAATATATTGGCGTAAAAAGACATCCTTTAGTAAATATGCCCTATTAGGACACAAAAAACAAAACACGTGGTGAACAAAACTTTATTAGTCGATCCAAAAGAGTGGTAACCAAATCACATTTAGTGAACAAAAATACCCCCAACTTTTCGTGAGAAAACTATATTTGACAACCAATACAAATTTCGGTGGTAAAAAAATGTTACAAATACCTGTAGGCAACAAAATACAATGTTTCCATTGGAAAATTTATTTATGACAAAAGAAATTAGTGATAACAAAAACATGACACTAATCCAAAATAATATGTTGATTACCAAATTCAGTTTGTGAAAAAAGTACAGTGGAATTGAAACGTGAATTAGGCATAAGTGTATGTTTTATGTACACAAAATGCACTACTACAAGCATACTTTTTGCTTGTTTTTTACTTTTTTTTGAAGGTGTACATGTAATGGACTCTCTTGCCCATAATACATGTCCCTTTAAACTCTGTTAATAAGAATATATGGATATGATACAGTTCCCCTTTAAAAATGGTAAGTGTGCCGGTGCAACCTTCTTCTAAATTAATAATAAAATGCTTGTAGATGCAAGTGTAAAAAAAAAAAAAGTAAAAGAAAACTATAACACATTTTTCCATTCATTTCTACAATAAAAAAAAAAAGAGTAGTACTGACAACTGGCCTTGAATCTCTGCAGGAAAAAAAAGTGTTGTAAAATGCACACCAACGACTGTGGACTGTGCCATTTGTAGTGTTCCTTACAGCAGGATAAAGGACAAGTATTCCATTTACCCGATTTACCTTTGCACAAGTGAACTGAAAAAGCAATTAACCCATATTTTTAACTGCAGATATTGAAGATAAAGGTTATTCCAGACAAAGTTCTTTCGTTAAATGGTGCTAATTTTTGCCAACCAATTCAGATTTATTTAACAGTTGAAAGCTCACACTGAAATTTGGTTTTGGGAAAATTAGCCACAATTTTAACAATACAGAACTTTTATTGAATAACCCTGTTAATTTCAAATACGCGCAGTAAAAAAAAAATATGGTTAAATTGCTTTTTCGGTCATTTTGGCCACAAAATATAAAAATCGTAGGTAAATGGACAATATTGTTCATTTATCTTGCTGTAAGGGGAAACATTACGAAATGGAAGTCAACATTTCTTTTCATCTTCTTACTTACAGGCAAAACAATCCCACCCTGCCAAAAGTTGGCTTCAGGCAGGGGGAGGGGGGGTTGGCAGAGACAGTAAGAGGCATGTCATGAGTAATCAACGTCTTCGGGGGGGGGGCAGAGGCGGAAGTTAGCATGGAGGGAGGGCATTTGAGGTATGTGTGCAGCATAAAAGGGGCGTTATGGGGCGAGAAATTCCTTGCAATCGCGGGAATCCTACCAATCCTACTTCCAGGATTTGGTGGGTACAGACTTTAAAGTTGAATCTACATTGTCAACTTTTTCCACTTTTTTTTCTAACAATGTTTTGTTTTACCGCAGGGGTGCTTGTTTTAGAAACCAACTAAGACCTCATTATGATCTAAGAAAGGGACTGCATATCACAAAAAAAATTATCAGGGCGCAGTTAATCACGTTTAGAGGCAAAATAGCATAAACTCATGCTACCTGAATAATTAACGTGTCTGCATGGATTTAAACAACCTTGCGTTTGAGCGTAATTTCAAAAAATTCTGAAAATAACGCACGCACAAGGCTTATATTAATGAAGGCAGTGTTGAGTTTGCACTACCATGTAGCACAGAACTTAACACCTATAAGGCAGAGGGGTTAAACGTGCTTCTTACCTGGCCAGGATCCCACATGCTGTAATACTCGAAATAGGGGATTTACTTTAAGTCGTGGGATCTCACGGAAGGTAAGTCATTGCCGCTTAGGTTCTGATTGGCCCCCATGTTTGTAAACACAAAAATATAATTTTTCTTGTATACCGAAAATTCTTTAGCTAGAACAAAGGCCTGTCAGATTCGTGTACCAAAGAACAATTCTTTTCACAATAATCTGTAAACAATCTGTTAACAAAATAATTTACTGTAGACCAAAATTGATGTAGTGCATTTGTAATTAGGCTCCATTTTTTTACATTCAGTCAAAAGTCATTTAACTAGTAAAAGTTAGGGACTTTAAGCGAACCTTGGAGTTGCTAATTTTACCTACTATCAGTAGATGCAAAGTAAAAAGACGGGAAAACACAGTCAAGCAGAGGGGACAAGCTAATGTGGAAATCTATAAGGGTCACTGAAGGGTAATAAAAAATGTTTTACAAACTAGGGGCAGAAGTGAGATTACTACCTTTGCAGATCCTGCAATGTAGTAAATCACTTTTCGAGGTTTACGCATTGCAGGGATCCAGGTAGGTAAAAAGCCGGCTCTGGCTTCTCTATTTAAGGCATTACTAGGGTTATTCAATACCAGTTTTTACTCGTTAACACATGGTGCAATTTTGCCCCAACCAATACAGATTCTAGCTTTCAAATGTTAAAAAGACTGATTGTTGTGAGACAAAAATTATGCCCATTTTGTATAACAATAAGAACTTTTATTGATCTAAGTTAGATTGATACCATTATGGGTAGAGCAAAACTACCGCTTTAATCTATGTACACAGACTGTGCTGCGTTTTTTCAAGAAATTTGGAAATAGAGCGTCAAAACAAAATTAGTGTAAAAACCAACGCAAAACCGTTATATACGTCACGGTAGCTAGGCTTTTACGCTTCTTTTGCCCGTTAAAAAAACCCAAGGCGATGTTAGCATCTCCTGATTATTATCTTGTGCTATGCCAACGTCTTTGAGGAGGAGGTGTAGTTGGTTTGTATTGAGCTGGTTTTTGAAGGGAAACATTAGATACAACACAACTTAAGTCAGTATCCAGGACAGTCGTGGAAGTTACCCAGATTTTTGGAGTGGTCTCTCGCACTACTCAGCAAGTCCACTCCAAAACTTCCAGAGTTTAGGGAAATATATTTGGGCAAGAGTCATTGCATTTACAAAATTGTTCTGAAGGTAAAGTAAAACAATTTGCGGTTAATATATTTTTTAATAAGATTAAAGGGAAAAGATTGCCATTTACAGTACCATGTTATTGCCATTTTACCATTACCTAACTAAAAAATAGTCTGTAACACAAAGGTTTTTTGGTTGTTATTGAATTAAAGTTTTCCTACCACAGAATTTCTTTAGTGACTTACTTAGTTTTTGTCACCAGAGTAGTTGTTTTTGTTAGGAACAAACGTCGCATCCATTACAGTCAATGATGTAAATGTAAGATATGTCCCAACGAGCGCAAAAAACATATGTCATAACTAGGATTCACAGCATCATTTTTCCCAGATTCACGCTTTTGGGGGCAATAAATCTGGGTTTCCGGACAGATTTTCCAAAATCGGTGTGAAAAATCCATTTAAAAACAAAAAGTGTTTGTGCATTGTTGCTGCCGCCTTATCACCTTACTTGCCGCGACAATCCTGGCAACTCTGACAGTCCTTCCAAATCACGCTGAAAACCTTTTTCCCATAAAAGGAAGCGCAGGGGGACCGGGCACCTCTTGAACGTAGGAGCAAGAATCGTCTTTGCAGCAGGGTCAGCCTGAACTTTGCTGAGCAGATGGGTGGAAAGGTGGTCGGGGGGGGGGGAAGGGATTTGATTCTTTTGAGCAGAGAACTGTGAGACAGGTCTAGTGACTCAATCCACCACACTACTTTCAATTTATTAATTTCATTATTTGATTTAGTCAATTCATTACTTTAGTAGTAGTTAAATAGAACGCACACTACAGGTCTTATGGCAACCAGGAATAGAGTTTAGGAAAACACAACCTCCCAGCATCTCCCTGTCAAGAAGGTGTTAACATTGTAGGGGAAATTGGGGTTGTAGTTTTCAGAGCAAACTTGGTTGTCTACTGGGGGTTTTGTGTGCGGTTAGTTGTAGAATAAACTTGGAGTCAGGCGCTCAGGACTGAGATCTTTATTGACATTGTGCGTCAAGTGCATTTTATGACTGACAATTTCTCCAACTATTTTTCAATGTCTGTGCCAACCATGTTGACTAGTTCAGTTTTTAAAGGGCAATTTATGTGAGAAATTGTTTTTTTTTAATTTCTTTCTAATGTATCCATGAAGTCATCCATCCACCAGGGTACTTTAGGTTTTTAAATTTCTTCAGAGTCCCACGAGATATAAGCCTTTGAATAGCTGTGATTTGTAGGAGCGCTACACCTCATCTGTCACTCCAAAGCAACACCCACACAATCCAAAGCTCCCCTGCCAGGTTACTGTCACACACTCTCTTCCCCACAACTATATTACCATGGCAACATATAGGTCAATGCTGTAGTGAAACACAATATCAATAAAACCATTACCCAAGCAATATGAGATAACACACATAAAAACAGCCCCCCCCCCCAAATAAATATCTATATACAACAAAACCAGTGACTCAAATGGACACACTAATCCAGTATAGATAATACAGTTAAACCGACTATATACAACAAGACACACAGTGGCTTTAATTACTATGAAAATATATAGGACTAAAGCAACTGAAAATGTCTTCAGGATAAAAGCAGGTCACTGTGTTGTGAAGGTCTCACACAAGCTGCTGTACAATGCCTCTCTTCAGTGATTTGATCCAGCTAAGCAGGGGGAGCGATAGAACTTTAGGTAAAAAAAATAAAATACAACTAGAGCATTTTTAGTTTTTTTGTAAGAACACAGGCAAGAGTTATTCAGTAACCTTACTTGTAAAGATCTCAGCCACTTGTCCTCCTCTCTTCCCCCTCTGCCCCTCCCTCAGCATATTGCACTTTATCCACCACTTTGATGTAGCTAGTGGAAGGAGGGGTTCTCAACAGGTGGTCAGCACTTTCATTATAAGTCCTTCAATCGGAACAATGCTGCGGACTCTGTAACAGCCCGTCACTGCGAGGGGGAGTAGACGAGGGGAGGGGGTACTACACAGTTCTTGGTACAAACTTCTGCCAGTGTGAAGAAACAAAGCCAACAGAAACATGAAAGTAAGGCAGCTTAGACTAAGTGATCTAACATTATATACAGACAAGTTTTTTTTTACTATAGTGCCCTTTAAAGCATTTTGCGAATGTCTGTGTTCAACTATTAACAGTATCTGTTTGCCAACCCAATTTTCATTGGCATCAGGGCCCATAGGCTGTACTATGCCAAAAATGGAATAAGTGGTCTTAGAATGGGTGTTACATTCAAAATGGCGTTACCTCAAAAGGTTGTGGGGCTTTTTCTGGCAAGGGGGTGTGGCCTTGACAATAGTGGGGGGCGTTATGTCAAAAAATCTTGGCGCACGCGCCATTATCACGATTTACTTGGGTGTCCTCTATTTGATTTTAAAATACTGGAACCCTAGGTCATAATAAAGCCAGAAAGAAACTAAAAATATAAACTGAAAAAGCGTTACAGGGTGTGTAATGCAAGAAGCGGCACAAATTCTGCCTCTCTTTAACATTATGCTTGCGATCTATGGAATACGTGCAGGATATATTTACAATGATGCTTATAAAAACACATCACTCCTTCAGTATGAGTTGTAGGTTGAGTTAAAAATACAACAGTGCTTACATTTGATTGGTGTGCAAAAGTAGGATGTACATTGTTTTTGATAAAACAGTGATGTTTAAACTGCATTCATGAAAGAATGGTGTGGGGAGATTGAAGCTGGTGCTAATCAGCGCTTTTCATTTATATCTTCTGCTTATTCAGGCAATTTTCAGTTATATTACAGTAAATAGAATTGTTTATTAATTTATACCTGAGATGATATTCATTATATATACGGTTAGAATTGCTTTTATTTTTTGTTAATGTAGGTTTTATTTAATGTTTAGTGCAGTGTACGGTGAGTCACATTGCTTTTTTGCTAAAACACATTTGTGAATTCAGAAAGAATTTGCAGGCATCCCACCCCATCACGGGAGCTCGCCCCGGTGAGTCCATTTTGGATTTTGGCGGTGGTTCCCGCCACACCGCGAGACCACCCACAAACTCCCCCCGCGACCCGCGAACTCCCTACCTGGCAAGCTCCGCCCTCTGGGAACTGGCCTTCTTCTTTGGCATGCTCTTCTGTGATAGTTAATTATGTCATGCTCCCACCTAACCAGCTCTTCATGTGTGTAAATTACGTCACCACCTTTGTGACTCACACCATCAGACTCCGCCCCCTTTCTCCCCACCTGTCCGAGAGCGGATTCGGGCGGGTTGTGGATGTGGGTGGGGGGAGAGTGAAAGCTGGTGGTGCAATCATGACTGCTCTTCATTGTTGATAGTAAAATGTTTTTAGGCAACAGCCATACACGTAAGCTATGTGCTGGGAAGAGGGAGTTGTAATAAAACAACACTCTTGGTGTTGTGTTGTTTATAAGTCCTCAGTCCGCCAGACTCCTGTTACTAGACTATCTGACTCTGTTATGGAACAGGAGAAGAATACTCAAAATCTATAGTGAGACAGCATAGGGGGGGAATTTCCCAATAGCAAGTTCACGTACCAATGTCATCATATCCAGCTACAGCCCAAAACTTGAGACATAACAGAGAGTTATGATTTACTCATGCATTTGAATGACAGCTAAAGATGTATAGACTGGTTATCCTAAAACAAATAGGGGACGATCAAAAATAAAATGTACAGTGATAGTGGGAAGAATAATAGTTCCAGGTAATTGACACCTAAATCCCCAGTATAAAGATATGCGTTAGTAATACATCTAAAAGTGTGCTGAATCAGAGCATGCAATAAAACTTTTTTTGGACACCTGGGGGGGGATAACAGGAGAAACTATTTGGAGTGGGAGGTAAGTAAAGATTATAACACTTATACAGTGGGCAGTAGTGGAGGACGATGGAATTATAAAACTATAATTTGTCCCATATACAGTCCCTCCAATGTGAAGTGTAAATAAATGTCCTTCCCTTACAGTTTTTCTCCTTATGGCTACCTGCAGTGCCCATCCAAGTCTCAACTCAAGAGTAGGAGCTGTCTGTGAGTCAGTCCCGGTCCTGATTCTTCCTTGTCCTAATTGAGGACACTGGCATTTGCAAGGGAACCTCTTTCCTCCCACCCTCACTGATCCCTTTATGGCTGCCTATCCCCTAGGTGACAGCCTTTGAGTAGTGTGTTAAAATCATCCATGTTTTCTCTAGAGTCGGTAATGTAAATTGATTATCTAAGGAGTTACTTTTACATTTATATATTACCATGATTTGTGTCCTCCCCAGGGCCAGTCCCTTTTAGTATTGCCACACTTTGTTACCGGAAAAAAAAAAGATGATGAGGTTGCCAGTACCAAATAAGGACTTGATGCAACTTCAATTGTGTGAATGAAAATGCTACTATTCATCAACAACATGCGTTTCGGACGGCGGGGACCTTTGTCAAGTAACAATACACAGTGCTATACACCCTATTATGGGAAGGAATATGACATCAGCAAAAGAGCCCGCTATCCCCAGCTGACTTTCCAGTGGGGGGACTATAATTTTATCTTTTGTGTGTATTACTAAACTTTTAGAGGAAGTACACTTTGGCACACCAGCATGTGATTCAAATTATACATTTATTAGTAAACGTTTCAGGAAACAACGTGCAGTCCTCCTCAGACCAAATAAAGTCTGGAGGAAAGGAATCTCGCCACGGGTTCGAGAGTTATAAAATTTAATTTGAATCATAGGACTAGGGTGCCCAGAGTACTTCATTATATAGGATAGTAAGACATCGAAAAAGATGGAAAGTTATACCCGCAACTCTCCTTTTAATTAAAAATAGTAGTGGTGGGTAAAAATTAAGTTGTGGACAATCTGTCTAACATGATCATATACAGTTCCATCTACATAATTTTCCAATAGAAGAGCATATACAAAAAGATCACTGCTAATCTCTCCCTTTTTTGGTTGATTTGTAATAACCTGTGGGGTTTTAAGATTCCGCTCCCATAATCCAATCTCTTGTGTGCTGGGAGTTTATGCCGGACATGTACGATAAAACTTACAATGCATGGGTTGTTTCTTGTTCGGAGGAAAGCTTTAACATTTAAAGGTAAGTTCTCATTAAAGTTTAGTTCTCATTTAACGGAGAGCTAAACCCCATTTTTTATACTCAGAACTGATAAACAACCCCCCAAAAAACCCCAATAAACTATTTAAATGCCACTTTAGTAAATCTGAAAGATAATCAAAATCTGTTACGAACTGAATGAAGTATCTTGTTGTGGATGTGCAGTGTAGACCACACCTCCTGACCTCGTCACATGCTTCATGCTTTAATTATGTCCGTGAAAAAGGATTGGCTAGAGATTATTAATGTGTTGTGTGACCAACTTGTAACAAGTTTGTGCATCGCTAAGGCTGAGCATGAGCAGAAACATAATAGTCTGTTGACCAAACTGTGTGATACTTAGGGGAAAAATTTGCTGGAGAAGTAAAGCACAAACTATAGTTATTTAGGTAAAATTTCCCAGTGCCCGTATCCAAATGAGAGCTAAGACACAGATTGACTGGGTTGTTATAGGAATGGTTCTGCCTTCTGGTTAAGTGTTGTTCTGTGGCTTTAGTTGCCTTAAGTATAATTTAAAGATATGTTACACTGGGAGAAAAAAAATTAAAATTGCCCTTAGAGAAAACTATATTCATCACCAACATCACCGTACGGTCTTTTGAGCCTAATCTGCCCCCGCCATTCTTGCACTTAGATCAATCTGAACCATGTCTACCCCATTTAAGAGTTTTGCTGTAGCATGGCAATGGTTTGAACGGTTTATTTCGTATACTGTATGCAGTATTGACAGTGTATTTGGGGGACAGGAAATAGCCAGGTCCGTGGTTCAGAGTCTGATGCAAAAACAACGTACTGTAATTGAGGCCATGCAGCACGCACACACCTAACGAGAAGTGTACTTACATTGTTATTTCTTTATAGATTAAGATGATTGCAAAGTCATCAGTCTTACCCATACACTTTAGGTGATGTATACCATTTCTTATAGCTTAGGTTTATCTGTTTTCTGTTGACAGCGCTTTTTAATCATATGGCACTTACATGAGTTACATCTCATGTGCGGAGAAGAGGACCGAGATGATCTATGGAGTTGAATTGTTTGAGGTAAGACAATAGCAAATGGTCTTTCACGGGGACAAGAATATTTCTCATGTACTTTTTAAATATGAATAAATTTAAAATTGATTATTCGTATTATATGTATATCAGTAACAATGAGCAAACAATCCTTACAATTGAGAATCTCCGTACATTTCACCCATAAAATTAATTGTTTCAGTATTATAGATCTAACCTTATAACTGGCGAAGAATTTCTAAGAAATTGGAATATATTTCAATGTTATGGGGTCTTTAAACACCTGAGGGCTGATTGCAATAAGAGGTGCAAAAGTTTGCCTTGTGTTATCAATTGAGAAGAAATCGATTCATAGAAACTTTGCAGTGGTGGACGAACCTATGTGCCCTCTCGTGTGGGAAATCATGCACACAGGCAGTTGTACAGATTTGTTTACCAGAATACAGGAGCAAAGGGTAGCGGCTGGTCTGTAGCAGACAGAGGTCCGTGCTATAACTTTTAACTCTGCACTGCTTTGTCATCTCAAAACTCCTGTATAATAACAGTAGGGGTTAATGGTCACGGTTTTGATCTGAAAACTCCTGTCTAATGAAGTAGGGGTTAATGGTCACGTTTTAGATTCTCAAACTCCTGTGTGGTACACGTAAGGTTAATAGTAATCTATATCAATTCCATTGACTGTTGGTCTGTGGTCTGTGTCTAGTTTGAGTAAAAACTTGTTTCAGGTTTAAATGATCATGTTGGCACTATGCATTAAAAATGAGTATGGGGTTGCGGTTTGGGCACTCGCGCTAAAAAGGTTTGCCACCTAGTCTGATGCATCAAGTCACCTAAAACATCCCTGCATTATGTCTAAAATATAATTTTAGAGGGTGCAGGATTAGTGCATATATATTTAAAATTAGACAATTGATAAATGTCAGTTAAAGAGTTAGAAGCAATGCGTATTAAAGTGGGATATTATAATTAAATTATTTTTAAGAGTTTTATTTTTTATTATTTTTAGTTTTTTTTGTATTTGCTTTTAAAGTCATACATTTTACCAGTCTACATTATTCTATTAAAGGGCACTCTAGTGGGAAAATGAACTTTACCCCCTTCTCCATGTGTATGTTCTAAATTTCCTGAGTGATTTATTTCTTTCAGTTCCTGTCTGTCCGAGATAACAAATTAGAAGAAAGTGATGTATTCTCTACTCCTACTTGTACTGTCAATTCAATACCTGTGAAGTCACCCTCTTCCCTGCTCAAGTCCATCCCTCCCTACTTTGTACAAACACGGAGATAAGAACATTAGCAGGGGGTAGAGAGGTACCTTGACTGCAGAGATAAGGATGCACTTGTCCCCCTTTTGCTAGTCTTTCACTGTTTGATGATGGGTCACAAAGAGGGAGATCATGTTGAAGCAGTAAACTGTACTATTCTCTCTCTTCTTCTTTCTAGACAGGCTTTCTATTGGCCACTGGCGTGGGTGTGTTTTCAGGATGTTGAAACTTTTACTCCTGTGCACATGAGAGATCTTGTCGGTCAGCTGTGTTAGACATGGAGGAGGTCCGGAGGGGAGGGGTATTCTTGTCGTCATTTTCTCTTCAGATCGCACTACTACACTAGTCCCGAGGACATTTTCCCTAGCATTTCCCCCAAGCCGGGGACAATCCATATGAACTTAGTGCAGGGAGACAACTGTGGAGGTGATTTTTCATGTTTCTGAATGACAGTGGCCTATTATGATCATCAGGAAAATGCACCACACACAGTAACAAGAAAGGGCCAATACAGTGAGATCTGAGGGGGTATCGCCCTCTTTCTGGTTGTACTGGTAGATATGCTGGCAATACACTTGGCAGAGTTAGATAGCTTAGACTTAATCCGTAGATGAACATTAATTAGAATTGCTTAAGAATCCACTTTTACAGCAGTGGTTCTTACCTTGATCTGCTTGATTGGTCCATTCATTTTGTGATTGCCAATGTGATTGCAAAAAAAAGGATCGAAGCTATGCAGTTTTTAGATATTTAGGCATAGATAAAATTTGTCTTATAGACCAAAGTTCTAATCTATAACAAGATCTTAGGAGTGTAGGGACATCAAGGTGTGGGTCCCGGTACACTTCACATACTAGCTGATCAAAAAGAGGAAGCTGAAGCCTGTTATCCCCTAGAGCTGACAGCCAATCCATTACAGCACAGAGACCAGGTCATGTTAGGCACAGACATCTTACAGCAGATTGTCTGCATCTCAGACACAAAGAACAGAGATTTTTAACCAATATACTAATTTTTTCCTCAATCAATTATTTTCATTAACTTGATAGGATTAAAGTTTCACAATGATATACTGTAGATGATCATCCAAGTTATCAGTTGTAAACATTTTAAAATCTCTTAGTTCCAGACTTGTGTAAAATATTTTTTAAGTTATTTTTACAGTTTAAATGATTTAATTATTTTCAGATGGAAAGGCGAGTAAAAAAAAGAAAACCCAAGCTGCCTTCAGCTAGATGAAAAACTGTCGACACCATCACTAAACAGCAAAAAGAGAAAGAAAGAAATGGTACGAAACAATTGAAGGTGATCAAAGCTAATTTGAAAGGGTCCAACCACATTTATTTTTATTATTTTGGGAGCTTTATATAGCGCCAACGCCTTCGAGTAGAGCTTTTACAATTACATGTATGCACTTCACAGTCAGGCCGCCCCAAGAGCTATAAACTAAGCACATTTATTGTGTGTTTGGCTTGAGATGGGAAGAGGACAGGAAAAGAAGGCACAGTTGGTAATGTAATGTCACGTAGTAATAGTTATCTAGGGGTGTGACATTGCTGAGGACACTAGCACATGTTATTATACGTTATAAGTTTTCCAATGAGTGTAAATACAAATGTTGTGGTGAACCTACTCTGTGACATACTAAATATAATGGCCTTGCAAAAAACCATGTTAATTGCAACTGAATACTTGCAGCAAAGCGTGGGCGTGATTCGTTGCAAAATGGGATGATGTTTGGGGGCATCTGTGTCAAGTTGGGGCTGGGGCGTGGTGTTTGGGGACATGGACATGATGTTTGTGGATGTGGTTGGGGTGGGGGCTGTGATGTATGGGGGGCTGTCTGTAATTGTTGTTGGGGGGGGTTTTGATTGGAGGGGGTGGTGATGGTGATGTTGGGTGGTGGCTGTGACGCATATCTGGGGGCGTGGTTTGAGTTGGTTGGAAGTGCAGGTTTTTGAGGGCAGGCTTGACGTTGGGGTATGGCCATTAACGTGATGTTTGGCGAGCTGGGCATGAGCAATGGACTTTAAGTTTGCTGGAAATGGTTGGGCCTGTTGGGGGCTATGCGGTCAGAATGGTCTTGGTTGTTTTTCATTTCATACAGCAAATCTTCCAGGCAGGACTTGCTTTAAATTTCTTAGCAGGCCAATAACCGCAAATGTTGGTTATGCCACAGATATTACACATAGTCTTTTCAGGGTGATTATATATGAAACCTTCTAGGGCAGCAAATTGTAATTGTCTTACAGACATAAGGAAAATGTCTACGTTCGCATTTATAGAGCGTTGTTCTGTGTCGCAGCTCCTGAGTGGCTTGTAGCTGGCCAGGGATAAGACAACAGTAGATCTCCAGATGTTGAAAACTTCAAATCCCAGCATTCCTAACTCCAGAGCATCCTTATAAAGAAATACTGGAGAGTTTTCAAACAGTCTGGAGGATCTACTGGGTGCCTGTCCTGCAGTTAGCATAACATCATGTTGTTATGTGTCACTGAAGTGGCTCCCTTTGCTCCAATGGAGCCAGGGCCCTCCTTCATCTGGTGTGCTGAATTGGGGCATCAACCCCAAGTGACAAGCAGCTTTTATTGTAGAACTGGAGTCTCATAGGCATCGACCCTTTCGGTGTGTGCGGCTGTGAGGTGAGCATCATAATAATACATACAAGATTCTCACTTTAAATAAATTATTTTTCCGTGTTGCAAGAATACTAACTCTGCTGGATTCACCATATTAAAAGGGGCATCATATAATAAATAGGTATTTTAACATGACCATAATGGAACTATAATTTCCAAATATCACGATAAGGTTCAAATGTTAAACAAGATTGCTTGGCTGGTGCCCAATGTAGCACCATTTTAAAGATAAAACTTTTATTGAATCTCCTGTATGGTTACTCGGTGATATGAATCACAATTTTTTATACACAAATAAACCCCTAGAAAGATATGTTACTATGGTGAACTGAATGACATGTATATACAATACTATTACCCTGAAGACTATGTTACTATTGGTGATATGAATCACAGCATGGGACTGTCATTTAGATATGTGTTGCAATCAAAGTGCCTATTTATCTCCAAAAAATAGTGATCATTGCCCACCCGAAAACGACAGGCATGCACGTTGGCACACTTGTGCAAACGATTTCTCAAAACTGGGTTGTAAGTGGCGTGAGGACCGCCGCTGGGTAGCATAGCCGTTAACGTATGTATAGATGTTAGATGTTTTTGTGTCTTAAAGGATAAGTACACTGTAAAGAAGTTAAGTTTAATGGTAAGCGCAGCTTTAACCCCCCCCCCACTTGGATTGTGGTTTGAAGACTGCTTAGCTCCACCCTCCAGAGTTCCTGGAATCTCTCCTATTCATAGTCCCAAAAAGACACTCCTCGTTTGCTAGTGCGTGAGTCCACAGAGCTATGCAGTCTTCAAAACCACATCCAAGATGTCAGCAAATTTACAGACAGCACAGGTAGGCTCAGGAAGGGACCTAGAAGAAAGAAAACAACATTTTTTTTTTTTTTTTAAAGCTGAGTTACAATTAAAACTTAACGCTTTTTAAAGGGCATGTCCCCCCCCAAAAACTATAATCCCCCATAAGGCCCCGTGTAGTTAATAAAATACTACCTCACATTCCAGCTCCAAATAGTTCTCCAGTAGTCCTCTCCCCCCAAAGTCCCAAAACTGGCCACCGGAGGATAGGTAGCAGAGTCCATATATGCCTCCATGTCCCCTCCGGGAGATGTGGCATACGTCACTGCAGGCCTCCCTCCCTCCCCTAGTATTAAACTCTTTCCATATTTATAGTATTCGCATTCCACCAGCCCCAACCAATCTAATCTATTAGCAGAAAGTCCCCCGACAGTTACTACCATTACCTCCGGAATCAACAATAAAGCCTGTACACACGCTGATTTTTCGGCGCGAGGCATGCCCCCGGCGGACCAGAGCGGTATTACCCGACAAGTGGCTCCCTCTCAGCCAATCACAGGCTTGGCTGCATGAGCCGGCCCTGCGTTTAGTCAAGCAGGGAGCGAGATCAGTGTTCTGGAGGATGCAGGGTTCTGTAAGTAACTTTCTAAATGTTTAATTACTATCTGTGGTGGGGTTGGGTTGCCCTACTTATAAAAAAGTTTTTATTGGATGGACATGCCCTTAATAGAAGAGCCTACTGAACATTGGTTCACTGCTAATGGCATCTAAGTTCAAATACATAAACCCATACTAAAGTGAAAGGAAAAATACAACTCACTAATTAATCACAGAGTCCAATTTTTCATTTACCAGATAGTGCTCAACCACATCAACATCTATATAAAACACAATAAAACAATTGAAAAATCCCCAAAAACATAACCCAATATGTGATTAAAACTCTGTTGAACAGAGTGTCCCAAATCAGAGTTTTACAGTCCTTTGTGGTTAATACAATATACCGTGACTGTGAGCAGTTTAAGAAGGTCATAAATTACGCTTTAGACAAAAACCCCAAATATTCCCAGGATGGTATTATTAATCCTGTCGTTAAGGGTTAGAGACTAATGCTGGGTACAAACACTATCGTCGTTTCCTCCTGACCGACCGTTCGATCTTCGAACGGTCGGCCAAGGAGGAGGGACTGTCGGTCGCGGCAAAAAGGATGCGTCAGATATCACAGCGACGTCACGATGTGCGGTGCATAGAGGACGCACCGATCGGGACGAGGGTTTTCCACCCTGGTCAGATCGTCCTTTCGTCGATTGCGGCACAAACGGTCGATCGACATAGGCACTTTCGGATGCGATATGATTTTGGTCCAATCGAACACGAGACACGGAACTATCGGTCCCGATGTAGGACCTAAATATTCTATCAGGGTGTACCAAGCTTTAGAATATAAAAGTCACAAATCTGCTTATCAGATAGATACTCAGGTTGTAGCATTTCAATGTATTACATAAGAGCTGATGTTGGGGAAAATTAGCATCCATTGTTTCGATAAGAACTTTAATGAATCTACTATGCAGTTGGTTTCTAAAGGTTCGAAAGAGTGTCCAACGTTCATATCGAAACAGCGTTCGGTGGGGGATCATGCCCAACCGACACGGATCTTGAACAACCAGCCGTTTCGGGCGATTAAAGGGCCTACACTGGAGATTATCGGTCGAAACTAATTGTTCGTACACATTGTGTGTCAGGGTTCGGACCCGCGATGCGCACGTGTACGAACCTTAGGCTGGTACCACACCTGAAAGGTGTTGAAAGATCAGCCAGACAGATCTGCAAAGATCTATCATGTAATTTTCAAACGATTAAGGCTTACACAACATTCCCGAGCACTCTCCCCGAGCTCTGGGAAATCTGGTTAACTTGGATGCTCCTCTATAGGGATTCTGAAATTTCCCTTTTCGAACGAGCGTTCGGTCGACGATTGTTCGGCGGCCAAGCACTCGTTCGGAAAAAAAAGCAAGAAACACTGCAGTACGGATAAAGCCCGATACCGTCGGATCCGACGTATGGAGCTTTATCGTTACTGTGTATACACCAGCTTAATTCACAGATGAAGTTTTTTTTAATTCAGATATGAATAAGAATCTGGCGTTTTGCAATAGTTAACACAATTAGGGCAACTGAAAAAACACCGCAGACCTACCATGTACCCTGGCACATAATTCAATCGAATCCAGCCTGGCCCGAATTGGGTTTTGGGGCATGCAGGTTGGCACCGAAGTCTTGTCGTTTTGTGCAGGAAAAATGTTTTTCCAAACTGCCCCAGAGAAAAAAAATCCTAAGAAATGGCAATCGCATATACACGGGAACACATGTACCTAGATCACGATTGTTGCATCTATGGGAATCTATAAAAAACAAAAAAAGGGGTCTTTCCCCTGTCCCATAGACATACCCCTTCTGATGCTAACATGGAATTGGCAGGACATCACGGGGTATTTATAACTCTAGGAAGATCCACTCCGTCCCAGGGGAGGGGCAGTATACATTGGGAATGTCCTGGGTCTGTGCTCGGGTACAGACATGTAATTAAGTTACAGTTAGGGGTGGACAATAAAGAAGGTTCCATTTCACCCAAACCCTAATTTAGTACAGGTAACTTACACCTAGCTCCCCCCATTTCAAACAATGGGACGCTCGCCGGGAGGTTATAAATACAGCAGCCGGACCATTTTGCGCGCCATTAAGGAGCCGGGTGTTAGGTTGGGGTTTTATTTTCATTTTAATGTTGAAGTTTGTTTCGCCCTTCCGGTTTTTTGTTTTCTTTACCGGCAATGGTGATGGATGGTGAGTATACCTTCTACATCTACTATGTAACTGGAAGGTATCTACAGACATGTACAGTTAAGGCAATATGCGTTAGTTGTGGGTGAGAGGTGGAATGAGGGCATGGGCCCAGATATGTCGGCTTATGGCCTTAAAACAACTACCCAATGTCGGTCTAGTTTAGTCAAATGTAGATAAAATGTATCCTGACAGTTATCACGTATAGCCTATATAGTTCTGAGTACACAGCCTTAGTTACCACTATTACTATCCATATATGACCTAGCTGTAGTAGTCATTGTTGTACCGTATAGTTATCATGATACCACTCTATGTTCTCGGTACAGCCTTATAATTTACCTGATGTTATCCAATAGACTATAGTTCTAGGTACAGCCTTAGAGTTACATATTAGTCATACACGTATAGCATATAGTTCTAGGTGAACAGCTTCTAGGTACCTAGTTATCCATAAAGCCCTTTAGTTCGTCTGTACAGCCTTAGTTAGTCATATTCCTATAGTTCTCTGGACAAGCCTAGTACCGATCGTTATCACATATAGACCTATAGTTCTCTGTACAAGCCTTATAGTTTATCCATTAGTAGTTATACATGATAGGCAAGTTAGTTCTCTGTACAGCCTTATAGTTTCCATATGTTATACATCAGCCCTAGAGTTCCTGTACAGGCATTAGAGTTTCCAGATTAGTTATACATTAGCCCTAAGTTATCATACAGCCTTAGTTACCCTATAGTTATTATATAGCCCTATAGTTCTTGTAACAGCCTTATAGTTTATTACCCTAGGTATTTTCAGATAGCCCTCTAGTTCTTGTACAGCTTAGAGTTAACATAGATATCCAATAGCCCTATAGTTATATGAGGGTACCCTAGAGTTATCAATATAGACCTCAAAAGGTAGAAATCATGCCAAAACCCCATGGAATGTAAAAAAAAGCTACTAAATATCAATCTCCCAAATGTCCTGAATCAAACGGTATGCCATATGTGTGGTTACACACGTGGACGTGGAAGCCAAAAGACACAAAGTGAAACAATGCACAATGGCTCAGAAACAGCAAAAATATTCAGTCAAATCTGAATTTGAACAGTCTGCAATTTTTCCCCACAAAACATATTTATTGAATCCACACACCTTTATCTACGAAATTCTGTAGTTTGTTCATTCGTACCATCAATGGTGTGGGCGCAGTTCTTCGTAGAAGTTCGCAGTTTTAGCAGATTTTCTAAAAAAATTGAATAAAAACACTCTCAAAAGGTAGAAATCATGCCAAAATCCCAAGTAATGTAAAAAAAAGTTACCAAATATCAATTTCCTAACTGTCCTGAATCAAACGGTATGCCCTAGGTATGGTTACACACGCAAACGTGGAATCAACTAGCCACAAAGTGAGCCAATGAACAATGGCCCAATTACAGCAACTTTTCAGATTTGTCAGACTAAACACCCCTCTATATTAGAAATACCCCCCAAAACTATATATTCTTGGAATTTACACACCTTCAGCTACGTTACGGTGCCATGCTTTCATACATACATGAAGAATTCCAGACCCAGTAATCCAAGGAACTCCGTGTTTTTAGGAGGTTTTGTGAAAAATAAAGTAAGATGATTCAAGGGTTGAAATCCTACCTAAACCCACTTGACAAGCAAAAAAACCCACTTAATGTCAATCTCCCACATGTTCTGAATCAAACGGTATGCTATATGCGGTTGATGACCACAGGGACGTGGCCACCAACTAGCTCAAATTGGACGCATGCACAAGTGTAATTACAAGAAAAAAATAAATCAAAGTGCTCTGTAATTTCAAACAGCCCCAAACTTGGAAATGCCCCACAAATAAACCCCCCCACTAAATATAATCTCCACATGTTCTGAATAAACGGTATGCCACTATGTGTGGATGTACACAGAGACGTGGCCACCACTAGCTCAAATTGGACGTAGCACAATGCAATTACAAGAAAATCAAAAGTGCTCTGTAATTTGAACAGCCTACCCTTTTTCTAAGGAAACAGTCCCGAAACATGGAAATTCCCCCCACAAACTATATATTTTTGGATTCTACACACATTCAGCTACGTTACGGTGCCATGCTTTCATGCATACATGAAGAATTCAAGACCCAGTGATCCAAAGAACTCCGTGTTTTTAGGAGGTTTTGTGAAAAATAAAATAAGATGATTCAAGGGTTGAAATCCTACCTAAACCAACTTGACAAGCAAAAAAACCCACTAAATGTCAATCTCCCACGTATCCTGCATCAAACGGTATGCCATATGTGTGGGTGCACAGAGAGACGTGGCCACCAACTAGCTCAAATGGGACGCATGCACAAGTGTAATTGCAAGAAAAAAATCAAAGCGCTCTGTAATTTGAACAGCCTAATCAATTTTGAAATACCCCCCACAAACTATATATTTTTGGAAGCTACACACCTTCAGCTACGTGATGGTATCATGCTTTCGTATATACGTGAAGAATTCCAGACGCTGCTATTCATAGAACTCCGTGCTTTTAGGAGATTTTGTGAAAAAATAAAATAAGAGGACTCAATGGTTGAAATCCTACCTAAACCCACTTGGCAAGTAAAAAAACCCACTAAATGGCAATCTCCCACATGTCCTGAATCCAACGGTATGCCATAAGGGTGGGTGCAAACGGAGACGGGGCCACCAACTAGCTCAAATGGGATCCATGCGCAATTGCAATTACAAGAAAAAATTAAAAAACGCCACAACCCACCCCTCTACCCACTCCCCCTTTTAGTGGAAAACCAGTTAGTATGGAGAGTCACACAAGTTTTTGCACACTTTACTGATCCTAAAAAATCAATACGGCCTTTTTTTGGTACCTGTGCAAAATTTCCTACTAAAATAGGCTTAGTTTCCCTTGAAATCCAACAAATAAATGATCCGCGTTTACTTTACCGATATTACCGGGGACATTGGGAAGCTTGGAGAAGACAAAGTTTTTTGCTAATTTATAGTTTTAGGGTAAAAAAAAAAAGGTGTGTGTATCACTAAGATTTTTTTTGTGTGCATTTCCCCTTTTTTTGGGGGATCATTCTCAAAGATGATCATCAAATCATCTTAGGGAATGATACCGAACTTGGAATACGGCCATAAATGCCCGTTTTCCAATTCGAAATCCGATCGGAAAAATCACTTCCCGGAAATCATTTTCCAGGAAGTGATTTTTCATTCATTGGCAAAGATCAATAATTTGGTGATCAGAAGTGATCACCAAATTTTGATCTCTGTCCCCATTTTTTTTCTAAGTCTTCGCTAAGTAGCAAAGACTTAGAAAAAATCCTATTTGTGAATGGAACTTTGAGTTCCATTCACAAAATGTATAGTACAGCTGTCAGCTTGTGCTATACCAGGTACTGCAGCATGATCTAAATGTAGATCAGGCTGCAGTACCTCAACTAGACCACCAGGGGCAGTCTGTTACCAGTTCAAGGGAAGACCCCGGTGAAGGAGGAAGCTCAGTGAAATCACCGGGGTCTCCCTTTCCGGAACAACCCTTTCCTCCACGTGGGACCGGCTTTCTCCTCGCGGACCCGGCTAAAGGCAGGTAAATCTCCCGCGCATTTGGTCTGAAAAAATGGACAAAAAAAACAAATTCACAAAGTTAGAAATAATGCCAAAACCTCATGGACATGTAAAAAAAATACTAATATCAATCTCCCAAATGTCCTGAATCAAAAACGGTATGCCATATGTGTGGTTACAACACCCGCCGGACGTGGAGAAAAAGGCCACAAGTGGAACAATAGCACGGATGGCTCAGAAAACAGCCGTAAAATATTTAGCCAAATCCAATTTGGACAGTCTGAAGTTTTTCCACAAAACAACCCTTAACTCAGAAATAACCCCACAAACAATTATTCCTGAAATCTACACACCTCGCTATGTACACCGTAGATTGTTCATTCATACCATCAATTGGTGTGGCGCAGTTCTTCTTAGAAGTTTGCACTTTTCTGATTTTAAAAATGAAACAAAAACACACTTAAAAAGGTAGAATCATGCCAAACGCCCGGAATGTAAAAAAAAAGTTACAAATATCAATCCCCAAATGTCCTAAATCAAACGGTTGCCATATGTGTGGTTACACACGCGACGTGGAAGCGAAAAGCCACATGTGAGACAATGCTAGATGTGAGAAACGCGAAAATATTTAGCCAACTCCAATTTGGACAGTCTGCAGTTTTTTCCACAAAACAACCTCATAACTCAGAAATACCCCCAAAAACTATATATTCCTGAAATCTAACACCTTCAGCTATGTAACTGATTATTCGTTCATACCATCAATGGTGTGGGCGCAGTTCTCGTAGAAGTTCGCATCTCTACACAATTTCTGGAAAAATAGAGAAAAAAATACATTTCAAAGTTACCAAATCACACCAAAACCCCATGTAATGTGAAAAAAAACTTACCAAATTCAATCTCCTAATGTCCGAAAAAAACACGGTATGCCATATGTGGTGGTTTACACACAACGAAGTGGAAGTACTAGTCAAAATGTAAAAATGCGCAGTGAGCCAATAACAGCATTTCCCCAATTTTTCAAACTGAACACCCTCTAACTTAGAAATACCCCACAAACTATATATTATTCTCAGAATCTACATACCTTCAGCTACTGTAACGCTGTAGTTTGTTCATTCATACCATCAATGGTGTGGGGGCGGCAGTTCTTCCGTAGAATTCGCATTTGTCTGAAAAAATGAACAAAAAACAACTTCAAAGGTAAACATGCCAAACCAAACCCCATGGAATGTAAAAAAAAGCTACTAAATATCAATCTCCCAAATGTCCTGAATCAAACGGTATGCCATATGTGTGGTTACACACAGTGGACGTTGGAAGCCAAAAGACACAAGTGAAACAATGCACAATGCTCAGAAACAGCAAAAATATTCAGTCAAACTGAATTTGAACAGTCTGCAATTTTTTCCCCACAAACAACAAACCATATTTCTTGAACCACACACCTTTATCTACGAATTCTGTATTTTGTTCATTCGTACCATCAATGGTGTGGTGGCGCAGTTTCTTCTAGAAGTTCGCAGTTTAGTTTTTAGCAGATTTCTAAAAAATTGAATAAAAACACTCTCAAAGGTTAGAAATCATGCCAAAATCCCAAGTAATGTAAAAAAAAGTTACCAAATATCAATTTCCAAATGTCCTGATCAAACGTATGCCCCTATGTATGTTACACACGCAAACTGGAATCACTAGCCACAAGTTGAGCCAATGAACAATGGCCCAATTCAGCAACTTTTCAAGATTTGTCAGACTAAACACCCCTCTATATTAGAATTACCCCCCAAAACTATATATTCTTGGAATTTACACACCTTCAGCTACGTTACGGTGCCATGCTTTCATACATACATGAAGAATTCCAGACCCGTACCAATAGGAACCCGTGTTTTTTAGATGTTTTGTGAAAAATAAAGTAAGATGATTCAAGGGTTGAAATCCTACCTAAACCCACTTGCACAGCAAAAAAACCCACTTAATGTCAATCTCCCACATGTTCTGAATCAAACGGTATGCTATAATGCGTGGATGCACACCGGGACGTGGCCACAACTACTCAAAATTGGCCATGCAAAGTGTAATTACAAGAAAAAATCAATAGTGCTCTGTAATTTCAAACGCCCCAAACTTGAATGCCCCCCACATAAAACCCCCCACTAAATATCAATCTCCCCACATTTCGAATCAAACGGTATGCCCTATGTGTTGATGTACACAGAGACTGGCCACCAACTAGCTCAAATTTGGACGTATGCAACAAATGCAATTACAAGAAAAAATCAAGTGCTCTGTAATTGAAAGCCCTACCTTTTTCTAGGAAACAGTCCCGAAAACATGGAATTCCCCCCACAAACTATATTATTTTTGGAATCTACACACCTTCAGCTACGTTACTGTCATGTGTACTTACTTGCCGGCGGAGTCCGGGGTCCTCCTCCGGCGGTCGCGAGCGGAGGAGAGCGCGCCGATGACGCGATCCGCCCGCTAGCACGCCCCCGCTACGTTGCCCGCGCGTCCTCAGTGACGCAAGGACCGTGGGCGGGGCAGGCTTTTACCTGCTTGCAGGCCGTTTCCTTCCGGGGGCACGGCCAGCAGGGAGGAGGTCACAGGGGACTATTTAGTGCTCCTCCTGGGAGCTGGCCTCTTGCTGCCCGTTCAGGGTTGTTATGTCGGACTCCTAGACTCCTGTGTCACTTCTAGCGTTGTTTTCCTGTTGGTCCTGACTCCTACCCTCCGGTCCGACTATCTACCAACAGCTCCTACCTCCTTTTATACCCCGGCGTCTGATATACCTCCAGCTCCTACCTCCGGTCCGAATACTACCACAGACTCCTACCTCCAGTATCTCCAGTCGCATTTTCCACAGCTCCTACAATCCGGTCCGAATCTCTACCACAGCTCCTACCTCTTATAGTATCTACCCGTTCCTCATGTCCACAGCTCTAACCATCCGGTCACGATGCACCACCAGCTCCTACCTCCAGTTATCTCGGTTGCATATTCTCACAGCTCCTACCTCCGGTCCGAATATCTACCACAGTCCTACCTCCAGTTATCTCCGGTTGCAATTTTCCACAGCTCCATACCTCCGGTCCGAAATTATGCCACAGCTCCTACCTCCAGTTATCTCACGGTCTGCATTCCTCCACAGCTCCTTACCTCCGGTCCGATATCTACCACAAGTCCTACCTCCAGTTATCTCGTCTCATATCCTCCCACCACTGGCTCACTACTTCCGATTCCGAATATCATCCCCGTGTTCACTTTCCTGGTGTGACACCACCTGTATCTGGTCTTGCCTGCCTGCCCACATTGTGGGTGGCCTTTAGGGTTATCTTCTCTGGAGACTCGACCGGGTAATCTGGTCGCCCAATAACATCCTCACATTAAGGCTCTGGTAGAAAACCGGCGGTACTTAGATTCCGTGCCAGTAGGGGTCTCAAGGGGGTCTTTTCCTGAAGATCTCATAACAGTACGCCTGCTCACTGCCAGCGGAGTCCTCAGTGAGCAAGGACGTGGGGGGGCCAGGCTTTTATCTGCTGCAGCCGTTCCCGTCCGGGCACGGCCAGGCAGGGAGGAGGTTCCACAGGGGACCTATTTAGGCTCCTCCTGGCAGATGGCTCTTGCTTGCCAGTTTCAGGGTTTTTGCTCTGGACTCCAGCTCCCTGTGTTCCTCTCTAGCGTGTGTTTCCTGTTGGTCCTGGATCCTACACCTCCGGTCCGAATATCTACCAAGCCTCTACTCCAGTTATTCTCGGTTCTGCTATGCCTCACACCTCCTACCTCCGTTTGAATATTCTACCCACCTCCCTACCTCAAGTTATCTCCGGTCTTGCATATTCCTCCACAGCTCCTACCCTCCGGTCCTCCATATCTACCAGCTACCTACTACAGTTATCGCAGGTCTGCATATTCTCCCTTTAGATCCTCACACACCCGCGTCCGATATCTACCACAGCTCCTACCTGCAGTTATCTCCGGTTCTGCATATTGCCCCCAACAGCTCCTCCTCCAGTCCGAATATCTACCACACTACACCTTCCAGTTATCGCCGTCCCTGCATATTCCTCACATCTCCTACCGCCGTCCGAATATCTGCCACAGCTCCTACCCCTCCAGTTATCTCCGCGTTCTGCATATCCTCCACCAGCTTCCTACCTCGGTCCGAATATCTTCCCACAGCTCCTACCTGCTCACCAGTTATCTCCCGGTCTGCATATCTCTCCACAGCTCCTACTTCCGATCCGAATATCAATCCCCAGGTGCTCTACTCCTGTTCACTTACACACCTGTATTGTTCTGATGCCTCTCCACATGGTGGGATTGGCCTTTGTGGTTCTCATTCTCTGGAGCCGCGTCCTGGTATTCTGTCCGCCGTCTCCAAAACATCCTCAACCTTAGAGGCTCTGGTGAAAACCGTCGGTATTAGATTCCCGCCTCCAGAGGGGTACCACGGGGGTCTTTTCCTGAAGATCTCATAGACATTACGGTGCCATGCTTTCATGCATACATGAAGAATTCGACCCAGTGATCCAAAGAACTCCGTGTTTTTAGGAGTTTTGTGAAAAAAAAATAAGATGATTCAAGGGTTGAAATCCTACCTAAACCCTTTGACAAGCAAAAAAACCCACTAAATGTCAATCTCCCACATATCCATGCATCAAACGGTTATGCCATATGTGTGGGTGCACAGAGACGTGGCCACCAACTAGCTCAAATGGACACATGCACAAGTGTAATTGCAAGAAAAAATCAAAGCGCTCTGTAATTTGAACAGCCTAATCAATTTGAAATACCCCCACAAACTATATATTTTTGGAAGCTACACACCTTCAGCTACGTGATGGTTATCATGCTTTCGTATATACGTGAAGAATTCCAGAACGCTGCTATTCATAGAACTCCGTGCTTTTAGGAATATTTGTGAAAAAATAAATAAGAGACTCAATGGTTGAAATCCTACCTAAACCCACTTGGCAAGTAAAAAAACCCACTAAATGGCAATCTCCCACATGTCCTGAATCCAAACGGTATGCCATAAGGGTGGTGCAAACGGAGACGGGGCCACCAACTAGCTCAAATGGGATCCATGCGCAATTGCAATTACAAGAAAAATAAAAAAAAAAACGCCACAACCCCACCCCTACCCTACCCCACCCCCCTTTTAGTGGAAAACCAGTTAGTAGAGAGTCACACAAGTTTTTGCACACTTTACTGATCCTAAAAAATCAATACGGCTCTTTTTTGGTACCTGTGCAAAATTTCCTACTAAAATAGGTTAGTTTCCCTTGAAATCCAACAAATAAATGATCCGCGTGTTACTTTACCGATATTCCGGGACATTGGGAAGCTTGGAGAAGACAAAGTTTTTGCTAATTTATAGTTTTAGGGTAAAAAAAAAAAAAGGGTGTGTGTATCACTAAGATTTTTTTTGTGTGCATTTCCCCTTTTTTTGGGGATCATTCCAAAGATGATCATCAAATCATCTTAGGGAATGATACCGAACTGGAATACGGCATAAATGCCCGTTTTCCAATTCGAAATCCGATCGGAAAAATCACTTCCCCCGAAATCTATTTCCAGGAAGTGATTTTTCATTCATTGGCAAAGATCAATAATTTGTGATCAGAAGTGATCACCAAATTTTGATCTCTGTCCCCATTTTTTTCTAAGTCTTCGCTAAGTAGCAAAGACTTAGAAAAATCCTATTTGTGAATGGAACTTTGAGTTCCATTACAAATGTATAGTACAGCTTCAGCTTGCAGCTTGTGCTATACCAGGTACTGCAGCATGATCTAAGATGGAATCGGCTGCAGTACCTCAACTAGACCACCATTGTCTTACCAGTTCAAGGGAAGACCCCGGTGAAGGAGGAAGCTCAGTGACATCACCGGGTCTCCCTTTCCGGAACAACCCTTTCCTCCACGTGGGACCGCTTTCTCCTCGCGGACTCGGCTAAAAGTAGGTAAATCTACGATCCCCCCCTCGGATTTGGACGAAACCAAGGGGGGATCGAGGGGGCTAGGGGGCAGTGAATACTGCCCCCCGATCGCACCTAGCTCCGTTTTTTTGGGGGGGTTTTCTGTACAGCCACAGATGTATATTCACGATCTGTGGCAGTTTGGGCATACACTGCACAGATCGTGAATATACGATCTGTGGCAGGGAAAGGGTTAAAGGCATGCAGCAACACACACATCTCTAGGAAGTGCAGCATAATGTATTTAGTTAGTTGTTGTGTGCCTAATCCTTTAGATGAGGCAAATAATTTTTTTCAGTATAGTTGCCCTTTGAGGCACCAAAATGTGCAAACATGTACAAAAATAAACACGTAGTCATTTAGACCTGGCACCTAACTTTTTTAGGGTTTACCAGTGATTTCTATGGAAATGGCTAAATAAATATTTTTGGGCAGTTTGTCAGACTTGAACCTAGTATCAAATCATGGCAGTCAATTCAAATTCGTATTACTATAAAACAAATGCATTTCAAAATAGTAATGGTGTTGGATACTAGTCAAATTTTTGAGCATTTGACTAGTAAAAAATGTTGAGCATTGAGAAAATGTGAAAACCTGATCACTACAGTTAAAAACTCAAAAAAATATACTAAGGACCACTAAGCTGAAAATGTTGATGTGCCCAAAATAATAATTGTGACGTAAACACAATATTTCATCATCACCCATTTTGTAGTCCTAAATGAGTACATTTTTTGCCGACTCCCTGAACTGTTTACCGTAACAGGTTTCTTTTGAAGTCAGAAAGATCATGGGCAATTTTAAGGGGGCTACAGGTGCTCAAATCTACCCTATCTGCTGCTCTGGGTAATACTTTTGAGATGAAACATGAACAAAAGGTGAAACCTTTATTGGCAAATATGACAACCTAACAAGCTTTCAGAAATCATGTCTCAATTCAAAAGTATTACCCGGTATGGGCTAGGCCACACAGGCATGTTCCTCATGCATTGACAAAAGTGTTTTGAAATCCACATGCCAGCATATCACAATGTGGGTGGCACACAGTGTGCACACAATCCATTTTTCATTACATGTTAAAGAGCATGTCCCCCCCCAAACTGGCCCCATCATTAGTGTAGTGTAATCCTTACCTCACATCCCAGCTCCATAGGGTTCTCCTGTAGTCCCCCCCCCCCCAAAGTCCCAAAAACTGCCCACCAGGAGGCTAGCAGAGTCCTATGGATGCCTCCTACCTGGCCTCGGGAGAATTTTGCATGCGTTACTGCAGCCCTTCTCCCCTCCCTCTCCCTCCCGTTCTACTATCCCCCCCCCCCAGCATAAAACCCCTTTAATACAGTATTCCCCCATGTCTCCCACCCCAACCGCATGGTTTTTATTTTAGAAAGCTCCCCAAACTCTTACTTACCTCTCCTCTTCCTCTGCTGCACTGAATGACCGCAGCGCGTCCGTGATTGGCTGCCGCTCAGCCATCACGGACGCGACTGCCGGTCCTGCCCCTCTGCTTGCATTCTCGCAAGCAGAGGGCCGGCAGCGCGGCGAAGGAAAGAGGGGAGGTAAGTAAAAGTTTGGGGGGCTTTCTAAAAATAAAACCATGCGGTTGAGGCTGGGGGACCAGGGGAAGGCAATATTAAAAAATAGAAATAAGGGTGGACATAACCCTTTAAAAGGGCATGTCCACCCCAAATTTAACTTTTGATATGTGGTAGGGCATGCTCCCCCAGCCCAACCGCATTAATATAATTGTTAGAATCCCCCGATTCTTACTTACCTCCCTCTCTCCCCTGCTGCAGTGTTCAGGCCCCCTGCTTGCATGGAATTGAAAGCAGGGGGGGGACCGGCAGCCGCGTCCGTGATTGGCTGAGAGGCAGGGAGGGCTGCACTGAGCATGCTCAACCTTGATGAGGTTGAGGAAGTTCCAGGCACAGCATGAGTCACACACTGCTCCTACACAGCGTTTCCTGGACTTTGGAGGGGCACAGCAGGGGAACTATTTGAGAGGAATGTAAGGTAAGGATTGTTTTAACTACTTGATGTGGCCCGTAAGGGGTTAATTTTAGTGGGGGTGGACATGCCCTTTAACACCATTTCTTTGCAAATAGCAATGGTGCCTTTCAACTTATCAGATGTTACACATTATCCCATTCCTTTTCCACTGAAGTTCATTTTGCAGTGAAATTGCAGATCAATAAAAACCCTTAAATAGTTACACAGATGAGAAATGCAATTTTAGTATGACTTATGTATGTTTGTATAGTTGATTTTAAACGCCACTTGGGTTCCAGATAGTATGAAGGATAGATTTAAAGGGTATCTCCAATAACAGGTGTCAGTGTGGCTTCTCCGTATTCAGGTGTGCCAAATCCTGTAGCGTGTCCGCACCAAGCTTAGACTCTCCACTGGGAAACAAGAAAATAATGCAGAGGCCACAAAAAATCGTACTTGCAAACAAGCGTGTTTATTGATGCTTACAATATAACTACGTTTCGAACTACACTTGAGAAGAGCGCATGTACGTTCAAAATATGTAGTTATATTGTAAGCAGCAATAAACACGTTTGTCGCAAGTACGATTTGCCTGTGCCTCCCTGCATTACTATTTAGTTTCCTGGTAGTTTTAAAGGTATCTCCACTCGTTTTTATAAGTTTTGTGAATCCAGTTCTATTGAAGAACGGGAGGTAAAGGAGCTGTGCCTTACCTTCCGTTCTTCAATAGAACACACAGGAGCCAGGAGACAAGGTAAGAAATTTACCCGCTCGCTCGCTCCCCGGCGCTTGTCTGACAGGTCCCAACGGACCTTGTCTTCTATGCGCATAGATCTGTCAGGGTCACGCGCCGGGGGGAGCGAGCAGTTTCTTACCTTCTCTCCTGGCTCCTGTGTGTTCTATTGAAGAACGGAAGGTAAGGCACAGCTCCTTTACATCCCGTTCTTCAGAACTGGATTCACAAAACTTATAAAAACGAGTGGAGATACCCTTTAAAGGGTATTACATTGTAAATTCAACTTAATGTGACTAGATGTAAAGCAAATTTTTTTTTCTTCTAGCACCCTCCCATAACCTACCATTCCTCCCCATATATTTGCCCCCTCACAAGATGTGAAATATAGTTGTCGCCTCCTTCCTTTAAAACTGAACACAAAAATTCTAGATACTGCTAAGCCAAGTATCAGTTTATTAAATGCATACTGAAATCAATGCAGCCTGCATCATTATTCAAATGAAAACACTGACCAGCATTTTAGCATATTTTCATGCTCTTCAATTTAACACAGAAACAACATGGTGCAGAGCTGCAGGAAAATTTGTTGTACATGTCTGTGCAATGCATTTTTAAGTACTGTACCCATTTAAAAGTGATGTGTAGGGCTTTTTATGTGTTTAATGGAGGAGGCAACCCTATGTTGGTTTTACACAAGAATGCTTTGTATTGGCTTTCACAACAGGGGCATATTAAAGGGACACTATACAAAAAAAAGACTCACGTTAATCTATAATTGAATACATGTAAGTAGCACTTACTATGATTTGCGTGTGTTGCTACATGTCTTCAATCCAGCACAGTTTGTTTCGGAGCAGTATCCCCCCTCCCTCTTAACCACTCCCACTTCCATCCGACCTGACTTTTTCCCCACAAGCCAACTGTCAAGCCTGCACACAGCATTCCAGCTGTCAAATCTCTGTGACCATTCCAGATACAGTAAAACTACTCACAGAAGAATAGTTTTTGAGAGCAAGGAACTTGATTGACAGCTGAAATTAAGAATTTTAGATTGGATATCTAAAGAAATGGGGGCAATCAACAAAAAAATGATAGTGGTGGTTGGGAAGATTTATAGTTTCCAGTTATGGTGAATTTAAAATAACCTATTTTTCGGTATATAGTTCCTTTAAGTTTTCACTCCTTGGTGTCAGTCCATCAAAGCAGATATTCAATAAAAAGCAATCTTTTACATAGCATGATGCACAGCTATCAAACACTAAAAGTTGATGTATGTATGTTCCAAAAAAAACTCAATGGCTGGGACCATTTTAATAAGACTTGGTATACAGTGAGTTTTCAGGACCGGAAAAAAACAGGCTACGTTACAACATTTATAAACCACCCTAAAGCTGGGCACACACCTACAATATTTCGTCCCGACTTACCTTTCAGTGTTTCGTTCAGGCCGAATTACTGTATGGCGGCTCCGACCCATCACCTACATTGGCCCACACGATCAGTCGCGGCTAACTGTTGGACGCGGCTGCTTTTGCCCTGATCAACAGTCTTTCCTCCTGGCCCACCGGTCGGAAGCCTCAATCGGTCAGCCAGGAGGAAGAATTGTAAGGTGTGTACCCACCTTTATCTCTTTTTGTGATACATTTTAAGTTAATTAAGGATGAGATCTAACCTGTGTGCTGCCAACTAGTGGTGAAATTAATTATCTAAGTTAATTAGGCATGTCATTTGTTAGTAAATCGGATGATCGCCTAAGTAAATTTAAGTTGAGATCTGACCTAGAATCCGGCATCAGGTCGAATAACCCATGGTTTACTAGATTTTCAGGTCTGGTTCACCACAGAGATGTTGAATGTGTGGCATTCATAGTTTGATGTTTTTGCATGTTTGTCAAATGACAGGATATTTACTCTTACAAATTAACTGTAGTCTTTAGGCAAAAATTATATTTAAATTTTGTTTTCCTTGTCTCTGTAAACACTAGGATAATTACTAAACTAGCATATTGATTTTCACCTGCTCAAAAATTATAAAATTCAGTCCCATTAATGATCAGATTGCACAAACATGTGAAACTGCACATCAATTCACAAAAAATGCATTGCCCTCCATTACAAACAGTTCAGGTACATATATAGTTATAGGGGTGTTACAGATAACTGTAGGATACACAAAAACTACAGGGGTAAATAGATACTATAGGGTACATAAACAGAACTCGGTTAAATGATAACTATAAAGACACATAGAACTACAAGGTTAAATGGATAACTATAGGGTACACAAAGAACTACATGGGTTAAATAGATAATATGGGTACACAAATAGAATTATAGGGTAAATAGATAACTATAGGGTACACAAACAGAACTACAGGGGTTAAATAGATACTATAGGGACAAATAGAACTGCAAGGGTTAAATGGATAACTATAGGGTACCAATAGAATTATAGGGGTTAAATAGATAAACGATAGGGTACCCAATAGAACTACATGGTTAAATAGATAACTATAAGGTACACAATAGAACTACAGGGGCTAAATAGATAACTTTAGAGTACATTAATAGAACTTTAGGGCTAGGATTGAATAGGGTACAATAATAGAATATAAGGCTGTACAAAGAACTATAGGCTTATGGATAACTATAGGGTAACTAAGGCTGTACAGAACTATAGGGCTATATGGATAACTATAGGGTAACTAAGGCTTTACAGAAACTATAGGCTATATGGAAAACTATAGGATAACTATAAGGCGTACAGAGAACTACAGGGCTTAGGGATAACTATGGGGTACACTAATAGAACTATAGGGCTATATGGATAACTATAGGGTAACTAGGCTGTACAGAGAACTATAGGGCTATATGGATAACTAGGGTACACTAAGAACTATAGGGTTATATGGATAACTATAGGGTAACTAAGGCTGTACAGAGAACTATAGGGCTATATGGATAACTATAGGGTACACTAATAGAACTATAGGGCTATATGGATAACTATAGTGTAACTATAAGGCTGTACAGAGAACTATAGGGCTATATGAATAACTATAGGGTAACTATAAGGCTGTACAGAGAACTATAGGGCTATATGAATAACTATAGGGTAACTAAGGCTGTATAGAGAACTTATAGGGCTATATGTATAACTATATGGAAACTATAGGCTGTACAGAAACTATAGGGCTATATGTATAACTATATGGAAACTATAAGGCTGTACAGAGAACTAGAGGGCTTAATGTATAACTATATGGAAACTATAAGGCTGTACAGAGAACTATAGGGCTATATGGATAACTAGGGTAACTGGCTGTACAGAGAACTATAGGGATATATGGATAACAATAAGGCTGTACAGAGAACTAAAGGGCTATATGGATAACTAGGGTAACTAGAAGGCTGTACAGAGAACTATATGGCTATATGTATGACTATATGGTAACTATAAGGCTGTACATAGAACTATAGAGCTATATGGATAACTATAGGGTAATTATAAGGCTGTACACAGAGAACTATAGGGCTATATGGATAACTATACGGTACACTAATAGACTACAGGGCTATATGGATAATTATAGGGTAACTAAGGCTGTACAGAGAACTATAGGGCTTACGGATAACTAGTCAGGATATTTATCCGACATTTGACTAACAGACCCGACATTGGTATTTGTTTAAGGCCAATGAGCGATATCTGGGCCCAGGCCCCATTCCATCCTTCACCCAGCAACTAACGGCATATTGCCTTACTGTACATGTCTGTAGGAATACCTTCCAGGTTACATAGGTTTAGATGAGAAGGGTAACTCACCATCATCCTTGTGTAAAGAAACAAAACAAACCGGAAGGGGAAACAAACTTCAACAGATTAAAATGAAAAATAAAACCCCCCACCTAACACGGCTCCTTAATGGCGCGCAAATGGCCGGCTCTGGTATTTATAACCTCCGCGGAGCGTCCCATTGTTTTGAAATGGGGGGAGCTAGGTGTAAGTACCTGTACTATAATTAGGGTTTGGGGTGAAAATGGAACCTTCTTTATGTCCACCCCTAACAGTAAACTTAATTACATGTTCTGTACCCGAGCACAGTACACAGGACTATTCCCAATGTTACTGCCCTTGGGACGGAGTGGATCTTCCTAGAGTTATAAAACCCGGTGAGTGCTGCCAATGCCATGGTAGCTATCGGAAGGGGGTATGTTCTATGGGACAGGGGAAAGACCCTTTTTTGTTTTTTTATAGATTCCCATAGATGCAACAATCGTGGATCTAGGTACAGATGTTTCCCGTGTATATCGATTGGCCAATATTCTTAGGGATTTTTTTTCTATGGGGCAGTTGGAAAACATTTTGCCTGCCAAAAACGACAGACTTCGGTGCCAACTTGCATGCCCAAACCAATTCGGGCCAGGCTGGATTCGATTGAATTATGTGCAGGGGTACATGTGTAGGTCTGCGGTGTTTTTTCAGTTGCCCAATTGGTTAACTATTGCAAAACGCCAGATTCTTATTCATATCTGAATTAAAAAACTTCATACTGTGAATTAAGCTGGGTATACACAGTAACGATAAAGCTCCATATACCGTCGGATCCGACGGTAACGGGGCTTTATCCGTACTGGTGTTTCTTTGTTTTCCGACGAGTGCGTGGCCGCCGAACAATCGGGCTCGACCGAACGCTCGTTCGAAAAGGAAATTTCAGAATCCCTATAGAGGAGGCATCCAAGGGAACACAGAGTCCAGAGCTAGGGGAGTGCTCGGGACTGTGTGTAGCCCGATCGTTTGAAAAATTACAGATAGGATCTTGCACGATCCTGTCTGTGATCTTTCACACTTTCAGGTGTGTACCCGCCTAAAGGTTCGTACACACGTGCGATCGCGGGTCCCGACCCGTGACACACATGTGTACGAACATTAGTTTCGACCGATAATCTGCCGTTATGGGCCCTTTATCGCCCCGAAACGCTGTTGTTCAGAGATCCGGTCGGTTGGGCAATGATCCCCCACACCGACGGCTGTTCGATATGAACGTTTGGACACGTCGTGTACGAACCTTTAGAAACCAACTGAATAAGTAGATTCAATTAAAGTTCTTATCGTAAAAATGGTGCTAATTTTCCCCAACCATCAGCTCTTATTTAACATTTGAAAGCTAAAACCTGATAGTATCTGATCGGAAGCATGGATTTGTGAACTTTGATATTCTAAAGCTGGGTACACACGATGAGATATTTCGGTCCATCGACCGATAGTTCAGTGTATCGGTCGATTGGACCAAAATTATCGCATCCGAAAGTGCCTATGTCCGATCGACCGTTTGTCCGAATCGGACGAAAGGACGATCGACAGGTGGAAACCTCGTCCGAGTCGTGCGGTCCTCTATTGCACCGCACGATCGGTCGCGGTGACTATCGGACGCATCTGCTTTTGCCGCGACCGACAGTCCTTCTCCTGGCCGACGTTCGAAAGTATCAGAACGGTCGGTCAGAGGAAAAAATCGATAGGTGTGTACCCAGCAGCATAAGCTCTAACCCTACGGACGGATTTATATAACTATCTGGAATATTTGGGTTTTGTCTAGCGTAATTTATGGAAACTTCTAAACTGCACAGCACGGTAATATATGTAATTACCACAAAGAACTGTAAACTCGATTTGGGACACTCCTGTTCACAGACGTTTAATACACATTTGGGTTATGTTTTTGGGGATTTTTCAATTGTTTTATTGTTGTTATAGTGTTATGTGGTGAGCACTATATGTAAATTGAAAATTGGACTCTGTGATTAATTAGTGAGTGGTATTTTCCACTTTAGTATGGGTTTATGTATTTGAACTGAGTGCCATTAGCAGTGACACATGTTCAGTAGGCGCATCTATTAAAGGGCAGTCCATCCTAATAAAAAACTTTTTATATAATGTAGGGCACCCAACCCAACCACAGAATATTTAAAAACAATTTAGAAAGTTACTTACAGACCCTCGATCCTCCAGAAACACTGATCCGTGCTCCCTGCTTGACGAAAGCAGGGGCCGACCAGCCACGCCTGTGATTGGCTGAGAGGAGCCACTTGTCGGGTGTACCGCTCTGTCCCGGGGGGCATGCCTCGCTCGAAAATCGCGTGTGTACAGGCTATTGTTGATCCGGAGGTATGGTAAGTAACTGTCGGGGGACTTCTGCTAATATGATTATAATGTTGGGGCTGGGGAAGCAATACCTATAATATTGGAAAGAGTTTATACTAGGGAGGGAGGGAGGCCTGCAGTGCGTATGCCAACTTCTCCCGAGGGGAGACAGGAGGCATATATGGACTCTGCTATCCTCCATGGCCAGTTTTTTGGACTTTGGGGGGAGAGGATTACTGGAGAACTTTTTGGAGCTGGAATGTGAGTGTAAGGATTTTATTACACTACACGGGGCCAGTAGTGGGGGAAATTAAGTTTTGGGGGTGGACATGCCCTTTAAAAGCAAGTTAAGTTTAATTGTAAGCTGCAGCTTTAAAAAAAAAAAAAAAAAAATTTTTTTTCTTTCTTCTAGGTCCCTCCTGAGCCTACCTGTGCTGCTGTTAAGTTGCTGACATCTTGGATGTGGTTTGAAGACTGCATAGCTCTGTGACGTCACCACGGAGCAACGAGGAGTGCTTTTTGGGACTTGAATAAGGAGGAGATCCAGGAACTCATGGAGGGTGGAGCTAAGCAGTCTTCAAACCACATCCAAGATGGGGGGGGGGTTAAAGACTGCAGCTTACAATTAAACTTAACTTGCTTTTACAGTGTCTTATCCTTTAAGACACAAAACATCTAAAATCTATACGTTAACGGCAAGGCTACACCAGCGCGTCCTCACGCCACTTACAAACCCGTTTTGAGATACGTTTGCACAAGAGTGGCCACGTTGCATGCACTGATCTGTTTTCGGGGGCATATGATCACTATTTTTTTGGAGATCAAATGCACTTTGATTGCACAAATTTAATGGACAGTCCCATGCTGTGATTCATATCACAATAGTACATAGTCTTTCCAGGGTAAATATTTGTATATAATGTCATTCATATCCCAATAGTAACATAGTCTTTCTAGGGTTTATATTTGTATAAATTGTGATTCATACTCACCGATAGTAACATACAGGGAGATTCAATAAAAGTTCTTATCGTTTAAAATGGTGCTAATTGGGCACCAGCCAATCAAATCTTGTTTTAACATTTGAATTATACAGTGATAGTTGGGAAGAATTATAGTTTCCAGTTATGGTCGTTTAAATAACCTATTTTATGGTATAGATGCCCTTTAATATGGTGGAATACAAGGCAGAGTTAGTATTTTGCAACCACGGAAAAATAATTTATTTAAAGTAGAAATCTTGTATGATGTAGTATGTGTCTCACCTCACAGCCACACACCGAAAGGTCGATTCCTATGAAGTCCAAGTTCTACAATAAAAAGCCTGCTTGTCACTTGGGTGTGAGCCCCAATTCAGCAAACTCAAGAAGGGCCTGGGCTCCATGGACAAAGCGTCACTTCAGTGACCACATAACAACATGATGTATGGCTACACGCAGGGACAGGCAACCAGTAGATCTCCAGATGTTTGAAAACTCCCAGTATTTCTTTATAAGGATTCTGGAGTTAGGGAATGCTGGGATTTGAAGTTTTCAACATCTGGAGATCTACTGGTTGCTTATCCCTGGCCGCTACAGCAACTCAGAGAGCTGCAGACACAGCACAACAGCTTCTATAAAATGCGAACACGAGACATTTTCCTTAATGTCTGTAAGACATTACAATTTGCTCCTAGAAGGTTTCATATATAACCCTGGAAAGACTATGTTAATATCTGTGGCATGAACCACATTTGCGGTTATTGGCATGCTAAGAATTAAAGCAGAGTCTCCTGGAATGTGCTGTAGCAATGAAAAACAAACAAGACATTCTACCATGCCCCAAAGGCACAACCATGTCAGCAAACATTAAAAATGTCTGCTATGCCCACGTCCCAAACATCACGGTTAATGCCATACCCCAACCGTCAAGCCATGCCCTCAAAAAAACCTGCCCTCACCAAACTCAAACCACGCCCAAGATATAGCTGTCACAGCCACACACCCAACATCACCATCAACCCCACCTCCAAATCAACCCCCCCCAAAAACATTACAGCCCCCCCATACATCACAGCCACACCCACCCCCAACCACATCCACAAACATCATGTCCATGTCCCCAACACCACGCCCCGCATCCCCAAACTTGACACAGATGCCCCAAAACATCATACCCATTTGCACGAATCACGCCCACGCTTTGCTGCAGTATTCAGTTGCAATTAACATGTTTTTTGCAAGGCCAATTATATGTAGTATGTTTCACGAGTAGTTCAACCACAACATTTGTATATTTACACTCAAGTGGAAAAACTTCTAACGTATTAAACATGTGCTATATGTCCCTCAAGCAATGTCACCACTCCTAGATAACTATTACATACATGACATACATTACCAACTGTGCCCTTCTTTTCCCCTGTCTCTTCCATCTAAGCCAAACACACAAGAAATGTGCTTAGATTGTAGCTTCTGTTGGGGCAGGGCCTGATGTGAATGCATACATGTAATTGTAAAGCTCTACTGAAGATGTTGGCGCTATATAAATCCACATAATAATAATAAAAATGTGGTTGAACCCTTTTCAATTTAGCTTTGATCAACTTCAATTGTTCTCCATTTCTTTCTTCTCTTTTTGCTGTTTTAGTGATGGTGCGACAGTTTTCATCTAGCGGAAGGCAGCTTGGGTTTTTCTTTTTTACTCCCTTTTCATCTGAAAATAATTATAATCATTTTAACTGTAAAAATAATTAAATTATATTTACAAAGTCTGGAAATAAGATTTAAATGTTTACACTGATACTTGTAGCTCTACAGTAGATCATTTGAACTTTATCCTTCATGAAGTGAAAGATTTGTGAGGAAAAATTATGTATATGGTTTAAATCTCTGTTCTTTGCTGAGAGGCCAGAATCTGCTGTAAATGATCTGTGCCTAACAGAGACTGGTCTCTGTGCTGTAATGTGATTGGCTGTCAGCTTCTAGGGGATAAGGCTTCAGCTTCCTTTTTTTTTTGATCAGCTGAGTATGTGAAGTGTACCGGGACCACTTGATGTCCATACACTACTTAGATATTTGATATATTAGACGTTTGTCTATAGACAAATTTCTATGCTATCTAAAAACTGCATAGCTCGATCTTTTTTGCAATCAACATGCATCACAAATGAATGGACCAGTAAGAGCATCTCAAGGTAAGAACCACTGCTTGTAAAATGTGATCTTAAGACATTCGATAGATTAGATGTTCATCTACGGATGAAGGTCTAATCTATCTAACGTCTGCCAAGTGTATTGCCAGCATTATACACAGTAACAAGAAAGGGGCGATACCATCAGATCTCACTGTATTGGCCCTTTCTTGTTACTGTTGTGGTGCATTTTCTGAATGATCATAGGCCACTGTCATTCAGAAAAAACATGAAAAAATCCCCACAGTTGTCTCCCCTGCACTTAAGTATATGGAGTTGTCCCCGCGGGGGAAATGCTAGGGAAATGCTCGGGACTGTTTGTAGTGCGATCTGAAGAAAATGACAGACAGAATACCCCTCCCCTCCGTAACCTCCTCTGTCTAAACACCAGCTGACCGCAAGCTTCTCATGTGCAGCAGGAGTTAAAGTTCAACATCCTGAAAAACACACCCCACGCCAGTGGCCAATAGAAAGCAAGCTGTCTTAGAAAGAGGAAGAAGAAAGAGATAGTACAGTTTACTGCTTCAACATGATCTCCCTCTTTGTGACCCATCATCAACAGTGAAGATGCAAAAAGGGGGGACAGTTGCAGCCTTATCTCTGCAGTCAAAGGTACCTCTCTACCCCTGCTAATGTTTCTTATCTCCTGTTTGTACAAAGTAGGGAGAGGGATGGACTTGAGCAGGGAAAGAGGGTGTACTTCACAGTATTTGCATTGACAGTACAAGTAGGAGTAGAGGAATACAATCACATTTTCTTCTAATTTGTGTATCTCTGGACAGAGAGGGAAACTGAAGAAAATAAAGTCACTCAGGAAATTATAGAATACACATGGAACGAAGGGGGTAAAGTTCATTTCCCACTAGAGATGCCTTTAATATAATGTAGAACTGGTAAAATGTATGACTTTAAAAGCAAATACACAAAACTAAAAATAATAAGAATAATAAATCTAAAACTAATTTAAGATATATCCACTTTAATACAGCATTGCTCTAACCTCTTTAACTGACAGTTATCATTGTGATAATTAAATAGATATGACTAGCCTGAAACCTCTAAAATTTATATTTTAGACAATAAATGGCAGGATGTTTTAGGGGACTGATGCAATAAGACATAAGGTGGCAAACCTTTAGAGGCCGAGTGCCCAAACTGCAACCCAATACTCCATTTTTTAATGCATAGTGCCAACATGATCATTTAACCTGAATACAGAGTTTTTACTCAATAGACACAGACCACAGACCAATACGCAGATGGAATTGATTATAGATACACCTATTAACCTTTACGTTACCACAACAGGAGTTTGAGATCTAAAACAGTGACCATTAACCCCTACATTATTAACAGGAGTTTCAGATCTAAAACCGTGACCATTAACCCCTATGTTATTGACAGGAGTTTGGATCGAAGCGCAGAGTTAAAAGTTATAGCACGTGACCTCTGTCGGCTACAGACAGCCGCTACACTTTCTCTCTGGATTTCTGGTAACAAACTCTGGTACCTCTGGTGTGCTGAGTGCCCACCGAGAGGGCACATAGGTTCGCCACCACTGCAAAAAGTTGCTATGAATCTGATTTCTCCAATTGATAACACAGGCAAACTTTTGCACCTCTTATTGCATCAGCCCTCAGGTGTTTTAAAAGACCCCATAACATTTGAAATATTTCCAATTTCTTAGAATTCTTGCCAGTATAAGGGGATTATAAATAATCTGAAACAATTAATTTTATTGGGGTGAATGTACGGGAATTCTCAATTGTAAGAATTGTGCTCATTGTACTGATATAAATAAATAAGAATAAGCAAATTTAGAATTTATTCATAGTTAAAAAGTACAGAGAACATATTCTTTCCCCTGAAAGACTCATTGCTAGTGTCTTACCTTCACAACAACTTCAACTTCCACTAGATCATCTTCGTCTCTTCTCCTGCACAATGAGAGTAACTTCAGGTAGATGCCATATGATTAGAAGCTGCAACAGAACAACAGAGAAAACTAAGCTGATGTAAGGAAATGTATACATTCACCTTAAAGTGTATGTAAGATGATGACTTTGCATCATCTTATCTATAAAGAAATACATGTAAGTAGCACTGTACTCTTAGGTGTGTGCGTTGCTGCATGCCATCAATACAGTACTTGTTTGCTCAGACTCTGACCACTGACCTGGCTATTTTCCCCCATACCAAACTGTCAATACTGCATACAGTATACAGAACATAAACTTTCAAACCATTCCAGCTACAACAAAACTGCTTAATGTAGATTTTTCAGATTGATATCTAATAAAATAGGGGGCAGATTAACAAAAAAACGGTACGGTGATAGTTAGGATGAATTATAGTTTTCTCTAATGGGCAATTTAAATTTTTTTCTCCCCAGGTAACTACTCTTAAATTATACTTAAAGGGCAACTAAAGCCACAGAACAACACTTAACCAGAAGGCAGAACACATTCATATAAAACCAGTAATCTGTGTCTTAGCTCTCATTTTGATACGGGCACTGGAAATTTACCTAAATAACATATAGTTTGTGCTTTACTTCTCAGCATTCTAGTATCACACAGTTTGGTCAACGACTATTATGTTCTGCTCATGCTCAGTCCTTAGCTATGGCACAAACTTGTTACAGTTGGTCACACCCATTAAATCTCTAGCCATCCTTTTACAGGACAGATAAAGCAAGGAAGCAATGTGACTGAGGTCAGGAGGTGTGGTTCTGACACTGCACATACCACAGATACTTCATTCAGTTCTTAACAGATTTTGATTTACTTTAACAGAGTTTACTAAAGTGGCATTTAATAGTTTATTGGGGTTTTTGGGGTTGTTTTTCAGATTCTGGAGTATAAAAAATTGGGTTTAGCTCTCTTTAAAGGAAACTAAACTTTTAATGGAGAACTTACCTTTAATGTTAAAGCTTCCTGCCAAAACACCCATGCATTGTAAGATTTACGTACATGTACGGCAATAAACTCCCAGCAACACAAAGAGATGGATTATTGAGCTGAATCTTAAAACCCACAGGTTAATTACAAAAATCAACCAAAAAAGGGAGAGATGTAGGCAGTGTATCTTGGTGTAATGCTCTGTCTATTGGGAAAATTATGATAGATGGAATTTAGGATCAAATGTTAGACAATTGTCCAACAATCTTAATTTTTACCCAACACTACTATTTAGTTAAAAGAGAGTGCTGGGTTAACTTTATTTTTGCGTGTATTACTACACTATATAGATGAAGTACATCTGGCACACACCAGTCCTTGATTCAAATTATAATTTTAGTAACGTCTCGGAACCCGTGCGGTTCCTTCCTCAGACTTTATTTGGTCTGAGGAAGGAACTGCACGGGTTCCGAAACGTTTCTAATAAATTATAATTTGAATCACTAGGACTGGTGTGCCCAGTTACTTCATCTATATAGTTTAGTAATACACACAAAAGAATAAAGTTATAGTCCCCCACTGAAGGTCAGCTGGGGAGGCGGGGCTCTTTTGCTGATGTCATATCCTTCCCCTAAAGTAGGTGGTAGAGCACTGATATTGGTTAACTTGACAAAGGTCCCCGCCGTCCGAAACATGTGTGTGATGAATAAGTACAATTTCACCAATTGAGTGCATCAAGTCCTTATTTGTATCCTCATCATCTTTTTTTTTCCGTACACAAAGTGTGCATACTAATAAGGGACATTGCCCCTGGGGAGGGACACAAATTCATGGTAATATATAAAATGTAAAAGTAGCTACCTAGATATCATTACATTACAGACTCTAGAGAAAACATTATGATTTTTAAGCTACACTACATCAAAGTCTTTTCACACTAGGGGATGAGGCAGCCATAAGGATCAGGAGGGTGGGAGGAAGGAGGGTTTCCCCTTGCAATGCCAGTGTCCCAATTAGGACAAGGAAGAAGCAGGGACCGGATGACTCACAGACAGCTCCTACTCTTGAGTTGGAACTTTGGATGGGCACGCAGTAGGACCATAGAGAGAAAGATGTAAGGGAAGGATTTATTTTACAACTTCACATTGGGGACTGTAGTGGACAAATTATAGTTTATAATTTCCCCCACTACTGGCCCCCACTGTATAGTGTTATAAAAATCTTACCTTACATCCCAACTCCAAATGTTCTCCTGTTAATCCCCCCCCATGTCCAAAAAAGTTTTATGATGCCTGATTCAGCACATTATTAATGTATTACTACCAGATCTTTATACTGGGATTTTAGGTGTCAATTACTGGAACTATTATTCGTTCCCAACTATCACTGTACATTTATTTGTTGATCTGTCCCTATTTGTTTTAGATAACCAGTCTATACACATCTTTTCAGCTGTCATTCAAATGCATTAGTATCATAAAACTCTTCTGTTATGTATAGTTTTGTGCTGTAGCTGGAATGATGACAGTTGGTACGTGAACTGCATATTGGGAAATTCCCTCTCCCATGCTGTCTCATAGAGATTACTGAGTATTCTTTCCCTCTAACAGAGTCAGATAGTCTAACAGGAGCTGGCGGACTGAGGACATATAAAAAAACAAACAAAGATGTGTATTATTAATCAACTTCCCTCTTCCCAAGCACATAGCTTACGTGTATGGCTGTTGCCTAAAAACATTTTTAATATCACAATGAAGAGCAGCATGATTAGCAACCAGCTTCACTCTCCCACACAATTCCAGACATCCCACCCTGCCGAATCCGGCTTCCTGACAGGTGGGAGAAGGGGGCGGAAGCTGAATGGTGTGATGTCACAAAGGGGTGGGACGTAATTTACATCAGAGAGAGGCGTGGTTAGGGGGAGCATGACATAAATTACATCACAAAGAGGCATGCCAAAGAAAAGAAGAGCATTCCAGAGCGGAGCTCCCATAGTAAGTTTCGGGTCGCGGGAGTTTGGGTGGTCTCGCGGGTGTGCGGAGAACCACCCCAAATCCAAAGACTCCCGCGACTCCCGGGAGGGGTGGGATGCCTGCAATTCTTTCTGATTCAAAGTTGTTTTTAGAAAAAAAGCATTGTGACATCACACCTGCACCTAACATTAAATACCTACATTAAAAAAATAAAAAGCAAATCTAATGTATATTATCAATTAAATACATCTCAGGTCTATTATAAACATTATAGTTACTGTAATATAATGAAAATTGCTTGAAATAAGCAGAAAGATATAATGAAAGAAAGCAGCATATTTAGCAACCACTTCACTCTCCCCACACAATTCTTTCTGGAATTCAGTTAAACATCAAATGTTTTATTCAAAAACAATTGTGGACATCCTACATTTTTGCAACCAATCAGAATGTACACTGTTGTATTTTAACCAACACTTACACATCATACTGAAGGAAGTGATGTGGTTTTTATAAGCATTCATTGTAAATATCCTGCAGTATTTCATATGGAGCCAAGCATAATGTTAGAGATGCGAATTTTGTGCGCTTCTTGCATTACACCCCTGTAACGCTTTTTTCAGTTTTATATTTTAGTTTCTTTCTGCTTTATTAGACCAGGGTTTCCAGAAGTTTAAAATCAAAATAGAGGACACCAAGTAAATCGTGAGTATGCGCGTGCGCCAAGATTTTTTTGCATACGCCCACTTTTGTCAAGGGCACACCCACTTTGCAAAGCCACACACACTTTTGAGGTAACGCCCATCTTTGATGTAACACCCATTTTAAAGACACTATTGCCATTTTTGGCATAGTACAGACCTATGGGCTCCTGCATGCAAATTAATGTAAACCTCTGGGTTTCCCAACCCATTTCGCAAACCAAGAACTTCCCAAATCACACTATTTACATCCATAGGGCACATGATTTAAGCACTAAAAAAAACTGTGCTGGCCATTCAGTGAATTTTGTCATAACATAAGCTGATATCTGCCTAGCTATTCAGTTCTCCTTGTGTGGGCCGGCCTTTTGTTTTTCTGTAATACAGAGGTGGACCAACTGGATAGGCAGCCCAAGGGTCGGCGGTATGCTGGACCGCATTAAGTTTTAGTTGGTAACCCCACTGGCCCTAAGCTCTGGTCTACTACTAGTAAAAAAACATCCGCTCGAAAGCAACGCATGGAAATCGAATGGCAACTGTAAATCACCGATGGTATCTCCGACATTGTACAGATATTTAGTTAAAAGACGCAATGCTTTAAAGCACTGGAAAAAAAAATTTGTCTGAATTTATCACTAGTATATCTGCCCTTATTAGTCTGCTGTTCTTCACCTCGTTGTCAGCTGGTATCCCCTCCCTTCTACTCCCCTCAACGGACGGGTATGGTCCGGCATCATTAAGGCTTCATGTGCGAATCGACCCCTCAAGGCTAAGAGCAATCAATGTTGGAATGTAGCAATAAGAATGGAGGGGCAAGGGGGAAGAGGAGGACAAGTTGGTGCTGAGATTCTTTACAAGTAAGTTACTGAACTCGCCTGTTCTCTCACTTTGTCAATTTATTTACTTTTTACCTAAAGTTATATCTTCTCTCCCCTGCTTAGCTGAGATCATAATCACTGAAGAGAGAGTCAGTGTAACAGCAGCTTGTAGTGAGACTTCACAAAACCAGTGACCTGCTTGTTTATATCCTGATACATTTCAGTTGCTTTAGTCCTATATATTTTCATAGATTTGCCACTGTGTGTCTTGTTTGGTATATATCTGTATTACTGTATTATATATACTGTCATAGTGTTTTCCCATTTGAGTCACTGGTTTTGTATGGTATATAAGATTTTTTTGTGGGAGGGGGGCGTTTATATGTGTTTATGCTCATATTGCTTGGGTTAATGGTTTTTGATTGTGTTTAGCACTACAGCATTTGGACTATATTGTTTTCAGCAATGGTAACAGATATGTGGGTGAAGAGTGTGTGACGTACTGCAGGGGAGCTTTGGATTGTGTGGGTGTGTGCCTTTGAGTACAGATTGAGGTGTAGCGCTCTACAAATCCACAGCCATATTCAAAGGCTTATATCTCGGGACTTGAAGAATTTAAAGAACCTAAGTACCCTGGTGATTGGGATGACTTATTATGGATAACATTAGAAGAAATTAAAAAAACAATTCTCACTATAATTGCCTTTAAACTGGAACTGCACATGGTTGGCACAGCATTGGAAAATAGTTGGAGAATTGTTCAGTCATAAATGGCACTTGCGCACAATGTCAATAAAGTCTCAGCCTGAGCTGCCTGACCTCCAAGTTTATCTAACACTACACACCACAACCCAGTGATCACCAGTTTGCTTGAAAACTACAACTCCCAGATTCCCCCTACAATTTAACATCTGCTGTACAGGAATGCTGGCGAGTTGTAGTTTCCTAAACTCTTCTGGTGCCATGACCTGTATTGTTGCGATTCTTATTTACCTACTACTAAAAGTCATTATTGACCTCAAATAATTATAAATTAAATTGAAAGTGTGTGGTGAGTGTTGGCACTAGTCAACTGGCCACAGATTCCTCCTGCTCAAAAACAGTCACATCGCCTGCCCTTCCCTCCCTCCCACCACCTGTCCACCCATCTAGCTCAAAGTTCAGGCTGACACTGCTGCAACGCATTCTTGGCTCCAGTTAAGAAGGTGCCCGGCCTCTGCGCTTCCTTTTATGGGAGAAAGTTTTATCGTGACTTTGGGGACGTGTCTGGTTGCAGGAGTTGTCCGCGCAAGGTAAGGGGCGGACAACAAATGGCACAAACCTTTTTTTTTTAATGGATTTTCTTTCACCCACCCGATTTTGGAAATCTGTCCGGTACCCCAGATTTTAGTCCCCCAAAAAGAGGATCTGGGGGAAAAAACTGATGCTGGAATCCTATTATGAACATATGTTTTTTGCTCAGGGTGAACATTCAGATTACATTACATCATTGACTGGTATGGAGTGACGTTTGTTCCCTGAACAAAACAATACTACTGGTGACAAAACATATTAGGTCCAACAAAGAAATTCTGTGGTAAGAAAACTTTATATCATAAACAAAACTTTGGTTACAGAACTATATTTATGTTATGGTAATAGGTAAATGGCATAACAATGGTACTTAATGGCAATCTTTCCTTTAATTCTTTATTAAAAATAATATAACACCAAGTAATTGTTTACTTTTTTCCTTCAGAACAATTTTTGTAAATGCAATGAATAAAAAAAAGATCACAAGAAAGAACGAAAAAAGATCCTTGCCCCCGCCCCCATCGGGCCCCCCCCCCGCCATGTATATTTCCCTCAATACTGGAGTTTGGATGGACTTGCGAGACGTGCGAGGACACACTCAAATTGCGACTGTCCACGACTGCCTGGATACTGACTTTAGAGTTGTTGTGATCTAAATTTTCCCTTCAAAAAACCAGCTCAATAGAAACCACCTACAGCCCTCTCATCTAAAGAACGATTGCATATCACAATATAAAATAATCAGGGAATGCTAAATCGCCGGTTAACGGGCAAAAGAACGTAAAAGCCATAGCTACCTGACTATAAACGGTTTTGCGTTGGTTTTACCTAATTTTTTGTTTTTGCTTGTGCGCTATTTCCATCAAAGTTCTTGAAAATAAAGCAGCACATCCTGTGTAATATATAGCGTTGAGTTTTTGCGCTACCTTGTGATCAACATCATTAGATTCAATAAAGTTCTATTTTTCAAATGGTGCTACATTTTGTCCTCAACCAATCAGATCTTTATTTAATCATTTGACAGCTTAGAAATCTGATTGTTGGGGCAAAATTAGCACATTTTAACGATACGATAACTGTTATTATAACCTAACCCTATAATGCCTTACATAGAAAGCCAGGCCGTTGCTTTTTAACCTGACCTGGATCCCGCCATGCAGTAAATCTCGAAAAGTGATTTACTACATTGCAGATCTTGCAAAGTAGTAATGCTCTACTTCTGCCCCTATGTGGGGGGGGGGGGGGGGGTAAAAAAAAAAAACAACAAAAAAAAAAACCACCAAACCACCCCCACACCAACCACGAAACCCCACCCCACCAACCAACCACCCCCACCCTACTCCACCCCCCGCCCCCCCCCCCCCCCCCCCGCCCCCCCCCCCCCCCCCCCCCCCGCCCCCCCACCCCCCTCCCCCTACCCCACCCCCCCCCCCCCCCCCCTCCCTCCTCACCCCCCACCGCTCCACCCCCCCCCCCCCTCACCCCACCCCCCGCCCCCCCCCCCTCCCCCCCCCCCCCCCCCCCCCCCCCCCCCCCCCCCCCCCCCCACACACCCCTCCCCCCCCGCCCCATCCAACCCCCCCCCCCCCCCCCCCCCCACAACCCCCACCCATTTTACTTCAACCTTCAATTTACCCTTTATTTGCCACCTTATCTGTCCCTTCTTCTTTACTGTGTTTTCCTTTCTTTTATTTTGCCTCTACTGTATTAATGGGTAAATTTATGCAATCAATTTTTCCTTTAAATGGTCACTAACTTTTACTAGTTTAAATGACCTTTTTGACTGAATGTTAAAAACATTGCCCTAATTTACAAAATGCACTACATCATTTGGTCTACAGAATTATTTGGTTAACAGAATTGTTGTCATAAATTATTTTTGTGAAAAGATTGTTCTTGGTAAACAGCAATCTGAACAGCTTGTTCTACAGAAATTATTCTGTTAACATTATTTTTGTGTTTACCAACATAGGGTCCAATCAGAACCCGAAGCGGCATGACTTACCTTGCGGAGAATCCCACGCTTAAGTAAATCCCTTTGCGAGATTACAGCATGTGGGATCCCTGGCCAGGGGTGGGGGTGGTGGGGGGGGGGGTTTTGGGGGGGGGGGGGGGTGGGGGGGGGGTTTGGGGTGGGGGGTGGTGTGGTTTGGGGGGGGGTAAAAGCACGGCTCTACACCTCTGCCTTATAGGTGTTAAGTTCTGTGCTACAAGGTAGTGCAAACCTCAACACTGCCTATATTAAAATATGCCCTGTGCTGCGTTTTTTTCAAGAATTTTTTTTGAATTACCCGTCAACGCAAGTTGTGGTAAAATCCATGCAGACCCACGTTAATATATCGGTAGATGAGTTTTTATGCTAATTTTGCCTCTAAACGTGATTAAACATCGCCCTGATTAAATTTTTTTGGATATGCTTCTTCTTTAGATCCATAAATGAGGCTGCATTGGTTCTAAACAAGCAACCCATGCAGGTAAAACCTTGTAGAAAAAAAGTTGAAAAAAAGTGAAAATGTATATCCCACTTTAAAGTCGGGTATCCCACCAATCCTGGAAAGTATGATTGGTAGGTTCCTCCCCGCGATTAGAAAGGATTCTCCGCCCCAGCCCGCCCTTTTATGGCTGCAACATACCCAAATTGCCTCCCTCCATGACCTAATTCCGCCCTCTGCCCCACCCCCCGGAAACGTTGAATTACATCAGGACATGCCCTCGTTTACTGTCCATCTGCCACCCCCCTCCCCCTGCCTGGGAAGCCCACTTTTGGCAGGGTGGATGTCTGTACAGAAGAAGATGAAAAGAAATTGGACTGGGCCCTTTCCGTAATGTTCCTTACAGCAGAGCATTAACGGACAAGTTTCCATTTACCAATTTATTTTTTTTTTTGCCAAAATGAACTGAAAAAAGAATTTACCCATATTTTTTTTTACACTGGCCGATAATTGAAGAGTAACAGGGTTCTTCAATACAAGTTCTTATTGTAAAAATGGTGTAAATTTTGTCCCAACCAATCAGATTTTAGCTTTCAATGTTAATAATATCCGGAATTGGTTTGGTGCAAAATTACAACCATTTTTAACGATAAGAACTTTTCTTGAATACCCCTGTTAATCTTCCAATATCTGGCAGTAAAAAACTATGGTTAAATGGCTTTTTCAGTTTCATTTTGGCAAAAAGTAAAATCTGGTAAATGGAATACCTTGTTCCTTTAGTCTCTGCTGTAAGGAAACACTACGAAATGGCACTTCCCACATTCGTTTGTGTGCAAGTTTACCAGCTTTGTTTCCTGCAGAGATTAAAGGGCAAGTGGTCATTCACTACTCTTTTTTTTTTTATTGTAGAAATTACTGGAAAAATGTGTTTATAGTTTTTCCTACTTTGCAATCTACCAGCATGTATTATTCTTTAGAGAGAAGGGCACGCAATTACCATTTTTTGAAAGGGGAAATTATCATATACCATATAATGCTTATTAAAGAGTGTAAGGGAAATGTATATGGGCAAGAGAGTCATTTACATGTACACCTTCAAAAAAGTAAAAACAAAGCAAAAAGTATCTTGTAGTCGTGCATTTTGTGTACATAAAACCTACACTTATGCTATAATTCAGTTCAATCCACGTACATTTGTTCACAAAATAGTTTTGGTAATCAAAATATCTATTTTGGGTGATTAATGTATTTTGTTATCAACTGAATTTCTTTTGTTCCAATAAATAGAATTTTCCATGCAACCTTGATTTTGGTTGACTAATTATTTTTTTACCACCCGATTTGTATTGGTTGACAAATATAGGGTTCTCACGAAAATGTTGGGGGGGTATTTTTGTCACTAAATGTGATTTGTTACCACTTCTTTTGGTCGACTAAAAAGTTTTGTCACTCAACGTGTTGGTTTTTGTCCCACTAAGGGATATTTATAAAGGAGTGTCTTTTTCGCCAATAATTAGCGGCCGCAACATCGCAGCGAAAAGACGCCATTTGGGGGCTTTTCGTTTTCGCCTTATTTATAAAAACGCGAAAAACACACTTTCACGGGCTGAAAAAGGCGAACGGGCCGCGATAAAGAGCGAAAAGTCTCGCAGCGAAAACTTACCGATCTAAGAGACGCATTGTGAAAACATTCCGAAACGCAGAAAAGCCCCTAGAAAATGATTCAAGTTTCAAAATGGCCACCTCACATTTAACCAGAAGTCAGCCTGTCTCAGTTAGTCAATCTTCTTAGAATTTCTCAATTGGATCCAATTTTCCCTTTTGCACTGCACATTCGCTTTCTAATGCGCTTTCGCTTTTCCAGTCATATTCCCATTATATGTGCGTTCACCTTTTCTAATGCGGCGTTCGCCTTTCTAATGTGTGTTCGCCTTTCTAATGCGTGGTCGCTTTTCCAGGCATATTCATATAATGTGCGTTTCGCCTTTCTAATGTGTCGTTCGCCTTTCTAATGCGTGCGTTCGCCTTTCTAAATCGCGTTCGTTTTCCAAGGCAATTAACTTCAAATGGCTCGAATCCGCCTTTCTAATGTCGCTTTTTCATGCATATTACCCTCTACTGCGCGATTGCCCCGTCTAATCGCGTTCGCTTTTTCAGGCATATTACCCATTATAAAAGCCTTTTCGCTCAAAACCAATGCTTTTCACGCACCTTCACTTCAGGGTCGCTCTAATCTTCGTCTCTTTATTAACGCAAAACCACCTTTCGCTCTTTTATAAATCGCGTTATGCATCCTTTTTGCTCCTTTTTTCTTCGCTAAAATTACCATTGCGAAGTAGGCGAAAAAGTGTTTAGCGATAGCTTTGCGAACCGGTTTTCGTCCATTCGTTAACGCTACCTTTAAATATCGTACTGTCCTTTTTGGTGGGCCGAAAACCCATGGGAAAAGCGAACTGTGCGAAACATTTTCGCGTACTTTTCGCTTCTTTTCATAAATATTGCCCCTAAATGATTTTGTTACCCACTGAATTTCCTTTTGTCAACCAACCTATATTGTCATGATGTGTTTCTTTTGTTACAAAAAATGGTAAAATTCGGGCACACGCCATCCCACACATTTGTTGATTGAACAGCACGCTGTTATTTTTAAATGGTGAAAGGGTAAAGCCATATCATTTTTTCCTCAGCGTAACCATTGTTTAAGTAAAAGTTCTCCAGTGTAGGATAGTAAAATTAACGTAAAACCGGGGCAGACTTCTGATGGCGGTCGCATCTGGATAGGCTCCCAACACGAGTGACTGTCCTTTAGCTATCGTAAGTTTTTAATCACCTTCTTATTTTTCCCCTACGTGGAGGGACTCTTACCCAGTGATGCCCCTGAGAAATTCGGCAGCCGACCGAATCAGAATCACGACATAACCGGGTATGTGGGTAAACCGGAGACGCCGCGGCCCTCACACCCACGCAAACGCACACGCCTTGGCCATGCTGTCCTAGGTGACTTCTGACCAACCCCCCCAGCAATTACCCGGGAAGACCTGGACGGCCCTGTGCAGGAATCTTGAGCGGTGATCATGCGCCCACCAGACACCTTAAAGAGGTCAGGCAAGAACTCGTGGCCTGGGGGACAGAGTTTAACTCGTGGAGACTTTCTCAAATCCACGTGGGCCCAATCTTGCTCCAGATCGAGTCGATGTCATAGACCCTTTGACACAGTACTGGAGCTGAGGCCTACAGGAATACTCCGAGAATCGTGATCGGAACCACAATGTCTGTCTCCGAGGGATCCCCCAGGAGGTTGTGGACTGCCTCCCTATTTGGAACACCTCTTCACACTTTGCGTCTACAATTGCTGGTGCGATCTTGGGAGCCCCATCATGCGTATGGCGTATGGGGCGTCTGAGACCGTGGGGAGACGCACCTTTTCCAGGAAGCCCTCAGATTCCCCTCCCCTGCTGGTCTGGGATGCTCGGAGGTCTCGCGAGATGGACCGGCGCGGCGTGAACGTCATTGCGTGGCGCCGTGTCCATATAAGCGGAGCCACAGAGGTCAACCGGCGCCCTTTTCACTAGCGCCGGTGGACAGGAAGGAGCTCATCGGAGCTTGGACGCACCGTGGCATTAGGTTTTTTTTGGTGGCAAAGCGGCAGGAATGGAGGCAGGGAGCTAATTAATCAGTGAGGGACGGATCAGGAGGGAAAGGGAGCAGGCTGGCTACGGCAGTTATGCCGCCTGGGGAGCACCCCAGGGGCCCAGTGACCTGGGCCTCTGCCTACAGGCCGCCCGGCGGGGCGCCCGAACATGCCTGCGCGTAACGCGCGCTCCCCATAGGCTTAGCCCCAGCCCTCCTGGTCAGGCTAAAGAAAAAGGGGGGGAAGGCCCCGGCAAAAGGGGCAGGGAAAAAGACAGGGGGGCAAGAGGAATGGGATGTGGGGGCCCCTTGCCTCCATTTTTCAGGATCTAGGGCCCAGGTGTGAAAGATCTTATTCTTCGTCAACCCAAGAGGGGGGTTCAGAGAGGTAACTCCCCAGGGCCGTGGGCTATACGGCCAGGAGTTCGATCAGGTTTTAGAGAACTGGCCCGCCCACTGGAGCAGGGGTAGGTTTTGTTGAGAGGTTTTTCACGTGCGGTAACAGTGTAGAGAGGACCTCAAAGGGAGGCAAGAAGCGCCCAGCGGAGGCAGCGGGTCCAGCGCAGTCAGGCCCAGAGACGCTCAGGGCATGGTCCAAAGGAGAGAGGAGGGAGCCATGGGGCTCCATGGCAGCAGGGGTCCCAGTCACCCAGGCGCAGAAAGCATTGAGGTAGGGGAGATGACAGGGATAGGGAAGTAGGAGGGGCCGCAGGACGTCAGCACAGAAGGGGAGGAGCCGTAGGAATCACGGTACTCCGTCCCTCGATGCTGGGCCAGCCAAGTGACACACAGCACTCGCGCAAGAAGGCACGCATAGTCCAGAGGCAGAGGTCAAGGAGCCAATCGGGGCCACGATAGGAGGCAAAAAGGTCGCCACAGCTCAAAAAGAGCAAACAGGCGTCTTCCCAAGAGAAGCTCATCTATGGCTCCAGATCTCAGCTCGAGCTCAAGACGACCCACCGCAGCCAGGGGGTCTATCATGGGGAGCAAGACTCTCGCTCACAGAGAGGCGGGCAGTGAGTCGTGAGAGAGCACGGCATCCCTTGGCGGCAGCGGCCACCGTGAGTCCTTGTTGGGGAGCTTGGGGGGTCAATACGGGAAAAAAGGATAGCTGGGTACAAAGCCATCAAGGCTTTGATGGCAAATAGATGGCAATGCCTCAAGGCTCTGCAGGGAGTTTTCCTCCAGGTGGGGGCAGGGGAGCTCCAGCCTGTGTCGGGCCGCAGCAGGGTAGAGGCTCTCAGAAATTATTCTTTCTGCGGGGTCAGCCCGCTTGGTTCACGTCTCGAGGAGACACAGGAGAAAATACTAAGGAACGAGTATTGTGGAGAATCTGGTCTCTGGTTTAACCCCGACCTGATGACTGTAGACAATAGTACGTAAGGTCCGATCAGGTAAGGGAGGAAACCACAAAAGTTGCTAAAACATTTGGCAACTGGTGCAGGCTTTCTGTGTGTGCTAGCAAGGGTATAGGGAAGCAGGTTTCCACCGAAGTGCTCAGAGCTCTTTGTTTACTTGGACCGTTATTTTCGGGGCTTACAAAGTGTTACGGGGGGGGTCCTCGTGTTGGCACTATGACGAGGAATTTCGTCGTAGCTGGCAGTACACCCGGAGGTTTAGGCTGAATACAAAAGCGCGACTCATGGCTGAGAACACCTGATGTCGCCAAAGGCCTCCGGTAATGGCTGCCATCGTGCACGGCAATTTCTCAGCAACGGCTTCGGAAACAACTTTCGCGCAAAAAGGCAGGTCCATGCTGGCTCTTTAACGAGGGCCGTGCAAAGTTGGGGCGGCCTTCCGCTTTCGCACGAGTGCTCCTTTTGTGGGGGTTCAGGACTTCGGCAGCAAAATGCTACCGTAAGGAAAAGCACTAACAGAAATCCAATACAAGGAGGCCCATACACCGGTGGATTCGTGCAGAGACTGTGGCCATGGTTAGATATGTATCCCAGGAGGGAGGCAGAAAAAGTTATGCAGGGAAGTTTTTGTTATGGTTTTTCGTTCCCTTTTCCATTTCAACTCCAACCGGCCTCCCCTTGTTTTCAAAAATTTAAATCAAGTTTTGGGGAGGCACCTGAATTCGCTAGCCAGAAGGTCAGGCGGAGGTTAAGCTTTCCGCATGGCGGCCTGTTTTTTTCGACCCCCCGTTCCCACACATTCGGTATCAACACCGCTGGGCTTAGTGCCAAAGCGGATCCAGGGAGTTTCAGTTAATACATCCCTATCACATCCAAAAGGAGGTTCCGTTACCGACGTAATTAGCCAAGGGAGCAGCGGTATCCTATGTAATCTTTTGACAGGGCGGCTGCCCTGGTCCCAAAGCGGGCCAAGGGGCTTGGATGGTTGAATTCGGACATTGAGTCCGCATTTCGCTCTTACCGGTACATGGGGACTGTTTTCACCTGTTGGGCTGTAACCTCGAGGGCCTTTACTACTATGATCAGTGGCCTTTCCCATGGGCTGTGCAATTTCGTGCTCTGCTCTTCGAGACGTTCCGTTCTTTTCCTCAGGTGGTTTTTTCATTTTGATACGGGCTCTGGATTTTGTCCTGCATGACTTTTTCTTCTTGTGACCGGAGAGGGTTCCCACATGCCTTTTTCCTCCGTCAGTCACTTCAGGGTTTTTGATGGCCAAGTTTCGTAGTTCCTCTCTCTGCCGAAAAGCAGTGGGCCCAATGACTACCCTCTCTTTCCTTGGTATTGAATTATAGCTTCCATTTAAGATGGAATGCAGACTCCCTAACGACAAGCTATTCGATCTACAGAACGGGGTCCGGCATGTATAGCTTCACCTAAGATCACACTGGCTTCCCCCAATATGCGTCTTTGCTGGGCTCACTGAAATTTGCCTGCCAAATCCTCCCCATGGAAGTGGTGGTCTTCATTGGACTATCCCATTAGCACTTGTCGTTGCGAAGGCACATACCACCACATCGGATACCAGAGACCTCAAAAAGAGTTAAGGTATGGGGGCAATCATTTCTTAACCTCATACAACGGTAGTTCGCTGATCCAGTCCTGCTGAGCATTCCAGTGGGGAGCTTCAGCTCTACCTGATGCGGCAGGCTCCCTGGGCTTTGGGGCCATTTTTCTGAATAACCACTACTCTCATGGAGTGCTGGGTATGTGGTGCCCGAGGCTTGGAAGCTTTAGACCGTTTAGGAATTTAACCCTGGGTTAGAACTTATTTTCCCGCATAGCATCGTGGCGGTAGAAGCTATGTGACCGAAGGAATGTCAGACAATCCTCTGTTTTTGGAACCAGATAATCGGTGTTTTCAGTGCGTGATAATAGGCAAGCCTCTTCATCACTTCAGTCCTGGCCCTTATGCGGCACTTAATTACTTCGGTTCTTGCAGCTCAATATCTGGTTCAGGGCTAGGCATGTACCTGGGATCGATAACCCGGTTGCTGACTCTCTCCTCCTTCGCTCCTTCACTTGGAAGAATTCGCAGGTTGTCTCCGAAGCGGAGGAGGAGGTGTTACTCCATGTCCATTCCTTATGGTTAGTAGTGACCCACAGCTGATGGGCCATGGTGCAAGCCTCGGTGGCGCCCTCAAACTTGGCACATCACGTAAGGCATGGAAGGAGTGGGGGCTATCGCGGAAATAGGAGGTTCAGAAGGTAAATGGTGTTAGAATTAGGTCCTTGCTAGAGTCCAGTCGCAAAGCTTTCGAGACTCCCCCGGTGCTCGGGGCTGGTAGTCACCCCTTAGGTTACAGGCGTTACTTGCCTTCTTCTTTCGCCTTTTTGGCTTGGCAGGGGGACAATAACCAAGGAATTCCCTCGTTCATTTCAATCCTCACGGGTGGAAGAAGGAACACAAAAACAAGGAAGCTAGGACGCCCTATTCTTTAGGAGTCTCGTTAGGCTCATAGGTGCTCTTCCACATACTTGCTGCAACAGATTACGAGTATCTCTGTTTAAGGCTATCTTTTGGCTTTAGCATTCTTCGGGCATGTCTGGTGTGTTTACAGTAGTTCCCCTGGCGAAACAAGGGGAGGTCGCCAGGCAAAAGACGTTGCGTAATGGCGCGACAAAGATCAGGGTCAGCTAACAAGACTCAAAACAGACCTAATTTGGCTCTGGGAGGCCTGGTTTTCTATTCGCCAGTTGTCGGGGGAATTTGCCCAGTAGCAGCGGTCCCGCAAGTTGCACTGCTGTCCACTCCCCCTCGTGGCTATCATTTTTAGTCCCATGTGGCCGGGGGGCCCCCCTCCCCGGTACCAATTTGCTGCGGAGTTATGAATCATCCTGGGTAGGCCCTTGGTGCTGAACCCAGAGGAGGGGGAGGACCCGATCCCCACCCTCGGATTATGGACGAAACAGGGAGGATCGAGGGGGCGTAGGGGGGCATGTTGAATACTGGGGCCCCCCGATCGCACCTAGCCTCGTTTTTTTTTTTTGGGGTTTCTGGTACAAGCCAAGATCGTATATTACGCTTGTGGCAGTTTTGGGCATACACGGTGCCAGATCGTGATTACGATCTGTGGCAGGAAAGGTTAACATCATTGCATTATATACATAAAAGCAGCTTCTGTTAATCTAAAATTGGGAATTCATCCAGCATTCTCACAGGGGTATGGATTGAACGAGATTACAGTAGAGCAGAATGAGGCCCGCAAGTAAAGAGGGAAAGGTAAGCTTTGCCAATGGTTTAATAAAAAAATAAGTGTAACATAGTGTGTGATTTCAAGATACCTTTGCAATGGACTGAACTTTAATTGACACTGTACATATCCTTTAACTATGCAGACAGAATTAGACCAGTTAGGGGCCTGTTTTACATTTTACCTGGTTAAGAGGCGATTTGCACGAGATATGATCACTTTATATAAATATATTAATGGGCCAAATAATGACTCTCCTGGTGCATTGTTTCCACTAATAATTTATATCAGAGGACACGTATTTCTTACAGTGCGAACGTGTGAAACTGTGGACTGTCTTCATCTGATGTGGTATGGCAAGTTTCATTGAATAATTTTTAAAGCAGGGTGGGCAATTATATTTTCACAGGGGGCCGCATGAGATCTTGGATTGTGGCGAATGCCAGACCAATAGGGTGCAATTATAGAAATTGCAAAACTGGATTTTTGAAAGATGAGATTGTTACCCATATAACAATTCCCCCCTACCTGTTACTGGACAAACAAAAACAGATTCTAGTTAATAATGCTGAGGTACATTAGCTCTGCATTTCTAGCAACCACAAATAGGTGTAATATTTATACCGAATTTAATTTTTTAATAGCTCGACCAATGAAATCAATATACTACTATCTGGGATTGTTTGTAAAAGGATTACCATGTCCAAACAATAAATAAGTCTCCATAGTGAGGTACAAGGCATGTCCCATTCGCTGCTTCCTAGCACTCCTACGTTAGGAGGTGACAGTGGTAACCATAGGACATTAGTTACTTTTGTTTCTTTTTCAATCCCTTGGCAGGTTCATGCTTACCAGTTTGGTACATTTTAACCTCTCTTCTTTTTCCGTGGGCCTGGCTCTGCCCAGATGTGGAAGATCCAGTTTAGGGATGAGCATTGGGCCTCGTTTACCCGCACGCTGTGCAAAATAAGGGGTTAAAACCTAAATGGAATTGGTTAGCACAAGTTTAACCTTCTTCACCTTGCAGGGCGGGGTACTTAGCACGAGTTTTGCAAGAGAGACACCGCAGGACCCTAACAAAACCAGAGGAAGCGCGCAATTTTATTAATAACGTGGTTTGTCTAGCCGGGGCCAGAATATTAGAGCTCTAATTAATACGGGTACTAAATGGCTTGAATTTAAAGTAGTGCGCTAGAGAGGGAGAGCCGCAAAGTCCATTATTATACTGTGGGAGCCAGCATGGGTGGTATCATGGCGAATGATATGCCGGTCGCAGGAAACAAGGGACCATTGGTCTTTTTTTTTGGGGGGTTTTTCTGGTACAGCCACAGATCGTATATTCACGATCTGTGGCAGTTTGGGCATACACTGCACAGATCGTGAATATACGATCTGTGGCAGGGAAAGGGTTAAAGGCATGCAGCAACACACACATCTCTGAGGAAGTGCAGCATATATGTATTTAGTTAGTTGTGTGTGCCTAATCCTTTAAGATGAGGCAAATAATTTTTTTCAGTATAGTTGCCCTTTGAGGCACCAAAATGTGCAAACATGTACAAAAATAAACACGTAGTCATTTAGACCTGGCACCTAACTTTTTTTAGGGTTTACCAATGATTTCTATGGAAATGGCTAAATAAATATTTTTGGGCAGTTTGGTCAGACTTGAACCTAGTATCAAATACATGGCAGTCAATCAAATTCGTATTACTAATAAAACAAATGCATTTCAAAATAGTAATGGTGTTGGATTACTAGTCAAATTTTTGAGCATTTGACTAGTAAAAAATGTTGAGCATTGAGAAAATGTGAAAACCTGATCACTACAGTTAAAAACTCAAAAAAATATACTAAGGACCACTAAGCTGAAAATGTTGATTGTGCCCAAAATAATAATTGTGACGTAAAACCAAATATTTCTATCACCCATTTTGTAGTCCTAAATGAGTACATTTTTTGCCGACTCCCTGAACTGTTTACCGTAACAGGTTTCTTTTGAAGTCAGAAAGATCATGGGCAATTTTAAGGGGGCTACAGGTGCTCAAAATCTACCCTATCTGCTGGCTCTGGGTAATACTTTTGAGATGAAACATGAACAAAAGGTGAAACCTTTATTGGCAAATATGACAACCATAACAAGCTTTCAGAAATCATGTCTCAATTCAAAAGTATTACCCGGTATGGGCTAGGCCACACAGGCATGTTCCTCATGCATTTACAAAAGTGTTTTGAAATCCACATGCCAGCATATCACAATGTGGGTGGCCACACAGTGTGCACTACAATCCATTTTTCATTACATGTTAAAAACAATGTCCACCCCCAAAACTGGCCCAACCATGTAGGTAGTGTAATTCCTTACCTCACATCCCAGCTCCATAGGGTTCTCCTGTAGTCCCTACCCCCCCAAAGTCCCAAAAAACTGCCCACCAGGAGGCTAGCAGTCCATATAGGACTGCTCCTACCTGGCCTCCGGGAGAATTTTTGCACGTACTGCAGCCCTTCTCCCTCTCCCTCTCCTCCCGTTCTCTTATCCCATCCCCCCCCCCCCAGCATAAAACCCCTTTAATACATGTATTCCCCCCATGTCTCCAGCCCCAACCGCATGGTTTTTATTTTTAGAAAGCTCCCAAACTCTTACTTACCTCCTCCTCTTTCCTCTGCTGCCTGAATGACCGGCACCCGTCCTATTGGCTGCCGCTCAGCCAATCACGGACGCGACTGCCGGTCCTGCCCCTCTGCTGCATTCTCGCAAGCAGGGCGGCAGCGCGGCGAAGGAAAGAGGGGAGTAAGTAAAGTTTGGGGCTTTCTAAATAAAAACCATGCGTTGAGGCTGGGGACCAGGGGGAAGGCAATATTAAAAAATAGAAATAAGGGTGGACATACCCTTTAAAGGCATGTCCACCCAAAATTTAACTTTTGATATGTGGTAGGCATGCTCCCCCAGCCCAACCGCATTAATATAATTTGAGAAAGTCCCCCCCCGATTCTTACTTACCTTCCCCTCTCCCCTGCGCATGTTTCAGGCCCCCTGCTTTGCATGAATTGAAAGGGGGCGGGACCGGCAGCGCGTCCGTGATTGGCTGAGAGGCATGGAGGCTGCACTGAGCATGCCTCAACCTTGATGAGGTTGAGAGAAGTCTCAGGCACAGCATGAGTCACACACACTGCCCTACACAGCAGTTCTGGACTTTGGAGGGGCACACAGCAGGACTATTTGAGCAGGAATGTAAGGTAAGGATTGTTTTAAACTAACTACTTGATGTGGCCAGTAGGGGTTAAATTTTAGTTTTGGGGGTGGACATGCCCTTTAACACCATTTCTTTGCAAATAGCAATGGCTGCCTTTCAACTTATCAGATGTTACACATTTATCCCATTCCTTTTCCACTGAAGTTCATTTTGCAGTGAAATTGCAGATCATATAAAAACCCTTTAAATAGTTACACAGATGAGAAATGCAATTTTAGTATGACTTATGTATGTTTGTATAGTTGATTTATAAAGCGCCACTTGGGGTTACCAGATAGTATGTAAGGATAGATTTAAAGGGTATCTCCAATAACAGGTGCTCAGTGTGGCTTCTCCAGTATTCAGGTGTGCCAAATCCTGTAGCGTGTCCGCACCAAGCTTAGACTCTCCACTGGGAAACAAGAAAAGTAATGCAGAGGCACAAAAAAATCAGTACTTGCAAACAAGCGTGTTTATTGATGCTTACAATATAACTACGTTTCGAACGTACACTTGAGAAAGAGCGCATGTACGTTCAAAATATGTAGTTATATTGTAAGCAGCAATAAACACGTTTGTCTGCAAGTACTGATTTGCCTGTGCCTCCCTGCATTACTATTTAGTTTCCTGGTAGTTTTAAAGGGTATCTCCACTCGTTTTTATAAGTTTTTGGAATCAGTTCTGATTAAGATACGGGCGGTAAAGGAGCTGTGCCTTACCTTCCGTTCTTCAATAGACACACAGGAGCCGGAGCAAGGTAAGAAATTACCCGCTCGCTCGCTCCCCCGGCGCTTGGTCTGACAGGTCCCAACGGACCTTGTCTTCTATGCGCATAGATCTGTCAGACTAACGCGCCGGGGGAGCGAGCAAGTTTCTTACCTTCTCTCCTGGCTCCTGTGTGTTTCTATTGAAGAACGGAAGGTAAGGCACAGCTCCTTTACACCCGTTCTTCAACTGGATTCACAAACTTATAAAACAGTGGAGATACCCTTTAAAGGGTTATTACATTGTAAATTCAACTTAATGTGACTAGATGTAAAGCAAATTTTTTTTCTTCTAGCACCCTCCATAACCTACCATTCCTCCCCATATATTTGCCCCCTCACAAGATGTGAAATATAGTTGTCGCCTCCTTCCTTTAAAACTGAACACAAAAATTCTAGATACTGCTAAGCCAAGTATCAGTTTATTAAATGCATACTGAAATCAATGCAGCCTGCATCATTATTCAAATGAAAACACTGACCACATTTTAGCATATTTTCATGCTCTTCAATTTAACACAGAAACACATGTGCAGAGCTGCAGAAAATTTTGTTTGTACATGTCTGTGCAATGCATTTTTAAGTACTGTACCCATTTAAAAAGTGATGTGTAGGGCTTTTTATGTGTTTAATGGAGGAGGCAACCCTATGTTGGTTTTACACAAGAATGCTTTGTATTGGCTTTCACAACAGGGGCATATTAAAGGGACACTATACAAAAAAAAGACTCACGTTAATCTATAATTGAATACATGTAAGTAGCACTTACTATGATTTGCGTGTGTTGCTACATATCTTCAATCCAGCACAGTTTGTTTCGGAGCAGTATCCCCCCTCCCTCTTAACCACTCCCACTTCCATCCGACCTGACTTTTTCCCCACAAGCAACTGTCAAGCCTGCACACACATTCCAGCTGTCAAATCTCTGTGACCATTCCAGATACAGTAAAACTACTCACAGAAGATAGTTTTGAGAGCAAGAACTTGATTGACAGCTGAAATATAAGAAGTTTTAGATTGGATATCTAAAGAAATAGGGGGCAGATCAACAAAAAAATGATAGTGGTGGTTGGGAAGATTTATAGTTTCCAGTTATGGTGAATTTAAAAATAACCTATTTTTCAGTATAGATGTCCTTTAAGTTTTCACTTCCTTGGTGTCAGTTCATCAAAGCAGATCTTCAATAAAAAGCAATCTTTTACATAGCATGATGCACAGCTATCAAACACTAAAAGTTGATGTATGTATGTTCCAAAAAAAACTCAATGGCTGGGACCATTTTAATAAGACTTGGTATACATGAGTTTCAGGACCCGGAAAAAACAGGCTACGTTACAACATTTATAAACCACCCCTAAAGCTGGGCACACCATACAATATTTCGTCCCGACTTACCTTTCAGTGTTTCGTTCAGGCCGAATTACTGTATGGCGGCTCCGCCCATCACCTATTGGCCCACACGATCAGTCGCGGCTAACTGTTGGACGCGGCTGCTTTTGCCCTGATCAACCAGTCTTTCCTCCTGGCCCACCGGTCGGAAGCCTCAATCGGTCAGCCAGGAGGAAATTGTAAGGTGTGTACCCACCTTTCTCTTTTTGTGATACATTTTAAGTAATTAAGGATGAGATCTAACCTGTGTGCTGCCAACTAGTGGTGAAAATTAATTTCTAGGTTAATTAGGCATGTCATTTGTTAGTAATCGGATGATCGCCTAAGTAATTTTAGTTGAGATCTGACCTAGAATCCGGCACTCGAGTTCGACCCCTGGTTTACTAGATTTTCAGGTCTGGTTCACCACAGAGATGTTGAAGTGTGGGCAATTCATAGTTTGATTGTTTTTGCATGTTTGCAAAATGACAGGATAATTACTCTTACAAATTAAACTGTAGTCTTTAGGCAAAGTTATATTTAAATTTTGTTTTCCTCTTGTCTCTGTACAACTAGTGATAATTACTAAAACTAGCATATTGATTTTCAACCTGCTCAAAAATTATAAATTCAGTTCCCATTAATGATCAGAGTTGCACAAACATGTGAAACTGCACATCAATTCACAAAAAAATGCATTGCCCTCCATTACAAACAGGTCAGGTACATATTTAGTTATAGGGTGTATACAGAAACTGTAGGAATCACAAAAAACTACAGGGTAAATAGATAACTTAGGGTACATAACAGAACGTCGTGTTAAATAGATAACTATAATGACACATAGAACTACAAGGGTTAATGGATAACTATGGGTCACAAAGACTACATGGGTTTAAATAGATAACTATGGGTACACAAATAGATATAGGGGTAAATAGATAACTATAGGGTACACAAACAGAACTACAGGGGTTAAATAGATAACTATAGGGGGGACAAATAAACTGCAGGGTTAAATGATAACTATGGGTACCAAATAGAATTATGGGGGTTAAATAGATAACGATAGGGTACACAATAGAACTACATGGGTTAAAAGATAACTATAAGTACACAATAGAACTACCAGGGCTAAATAGATAACTTTAGAGTACATTAAAGAACTTTAGGGCTAGATTGATAACTAGGGTACAATAATAGAATATAAGGCGTACAAAGAACTATAGGGCTATGTGATAACTATAGGTAACTAAGCTGTCAGAACTTATAGGGCTATATGGATACTATAGGGTAACTAAGGCTTTACAGAGAACTATAGGGCTATATGGAAAAACTATAGGATAACTATAGGCTTACAAGAACTACAGGGCTTAGGGATAACTATGGGGTACACTAATAGAACTATAGGCTATATGGATAACTATAGGGTAACTAGTCTGTACAGAGAACTATGGGCTGTCTAGTGGATAACTAGGGTACCTATGATAACTATAGGGTTTATGGATAACTATAGGGTAACTAAGGCTGTACAGAGAACTATAGGGCTATATGGATAACTATAGGGTACACTAATAGAACTATAGGGCTATATGGATAACTATAGTGTAACTATAAGGCTGTACAGAGAACTATAGGGCTATGCTGTACAGAGAACTATAGGGCTATATGAATAACTATAGGGTGGGTAACCTAGGCTGTACAGAGAACTATAGGGCTATATGAATAACTATAGGGTAACTAAGGCTGTATAGAGAACTATAGGGCTATATGTATAACTATATGGAAACTATAAGGCTGTACAGAGAACTATAGGGCTATATGTATAACTATATGGAAACTATAAGGCTGTACAGAGAACTATAGGGCTATATGTATAACTATATGGAAACTATAAGGCTGTACAGAGAACTATAGGGCTATATGGATAACTAGGGTAACTAAGGCTGTACAGAGAACTATAGGGATATATGGATAACAATAAGGCTGTACAGAGAACTAAAGGGCTATATGGATAACTAGGGTAACTAGAAGGCTGTACAGAGAACTATATGGCTATATGTATGACTATATGGTAACTATAAGGCTGTACATAGAACTATAGAGCTATATGGATAACTATAGGGTAATTATAAGGCTGTACAGAGAACTATAGGGCTATATGGATAACTATACGGTACACTAATAGAACTACAGGGCTATATGGATAATTATAGGGTAACTAAGGCTGTACAGAGAACTATAGGGCTATACGGATAACTAGTCAGGATATTTTATCCGACATTTGACTAACTAGACCCGACATTGGTAGTTGTTTAAGGCCAATGAGCGATATCTGGGCCCAGGCCCCATTCCATCCTTCACCCAGCAACTAACGGCATATTGCCTTACTGTACATGTCTGTAGGAATACCTTCCAGGTTACATAGGTAGATGTAGAAGGGTAACTCACCATCATCCTTGTGTAAAGAAACAAAACAAACCGGAAGGGGAAACAAACTTCAACAGATTAAAATGAAAAATAAAACCCCAAACCTAACACCGGCTCCTTAATGGCGCGCAAATGGCCGGCTCTGGTATTTATAACCTCCGCGGAGCGTCCCATTGTTTGAAATGGGGGGAGCTAGGTGTAAGTTACCTGTACTATAATTAGGGTTTGGGTGAAATGGAACCTTCTTTATTGTCCACCCCTTACATGTAACTTAATTACATGTCTGTACCCGAGCACAGTACACAGGACTATTCCCAATGTTACTGCCCCTTGGGACGGAGTGGATCTTCCTAGAGTTTATAAATACCCGGTGAGTGCTGCCAATGCCATGGTAGCTATCAGGAAGGGGGTATGTCTATGGGACAGGGGAAAGACCCTTTTTTGTTTTTTATAGATTCCCATAGATGCAACAATCGTGGATCTAGGTACAGATGTTTCCCGTGTATATGCGATTGGCCAATATTCTTAGGGATTTTTTTTTCTATGGGGCAGTTGGAAAAACATTTTTGCCTGCCAAAAACGACAAGACTTCGGTGCCAACTTGCATGCCCAAAACCAATTCGGGCCAGGCTGGATTCGATTGAATTATGTGCCAGGGGTACATGTGTAGGTCTGCGGTGTTTTTTCAGTTGCCCTAATTGGTTAAACTATTGCAAAACGCCAGATTCTTATTCATATCTGAATTAAAAAAAACTTCATACTGTGAATTAAGCTGGGTATACACAGTAACGATAAAGCTCCAATACCGTCGGATCCGACGGTATCGGGGCTTTATCCGTACTGAGTGTTTCTTTGTTTTCCGAACGAGTGCGTGGCCGCCGAACAATCGGGTCGACCGAACGCTCGTTCGGAAAAGGGAAAATTTCAGAATCCCTATAGAGGAGGCATCCAAGGGAACACAGAGTCCAGAGCTAGGGGGAGTGCTCGGGACTGTGTGTAGCCCGATCGTTTGAAAAATTACAGATAGGATCTTGCAGATCCTGTCTGTGATCTTTCAACACCTTTCAGGTGTGTACCCAGCCTAAAGGTTCGTACACACGTGCGATCGCGGGTCCCGACCCGTGACACACAATGTGTACGAACATTAGTTTCGACCGATAATCTGCCGTGTATGGGCCCTTTATCGCCCGAAACGGCTGGTTGTTCAGAGATCCGGTCGGTTGGGCAATGATCCCCCACCGAACGGCTGTTTCGATATGAACGTTTGGACACGTCGTGTACGAACCTTTAGAAACCAACTGAATAAGTAGATTCAATTAAAGTTCTTATCGTAAACAATGGTGCTAATTTTCCCCAACCATCAGCTCTTATTTAACATTTGAAAGCTAAAACCTGATAGTATCTGATCTGATAAGCATGATTTGTGAACTTTGATATTCTAAAGCTGGGTACACACGATGAGATATTTCGGTCCGATCGACCGATAGTTCAGTGTATCGGTCGATTGGACCAAAATTATCGCATCCGAAAGTGCCTATGTCCGATCGACCGTTTGTCCGAATCGGACGAAAGGACGATCGGACAGGGTGGAAAACCTCGTCCGATCGTGCGGTCCTCTATGCACCGCACGATCGGTCGCGGTGACTATCGGACGCATCTGCTTTTGCCGCGACCGACAGTCCTTCCTCCTGGCCGACCGTTCGAAAGTATCGAACGGTCGGTCAGGAGGAAAAATCGATAGGTGTGTACCCAGCATAAGCTCTAACCCTTACGGACAGGATTTATATAACTATCCTGGAATATTTGGGTTTTGTCTAGCGTAATTTATGGAAACTTCTAAACTGCACAGCACGGTATATATGTAATTACCACAAAGGAACTGTAAACTCTGATTTGGGACACTCCTGTTCACAGACGTTTTAATACACATTTGGGTTATGTTTTTGGGGATTTTTCAATTGTTTTATTGTTGTTATAGTGTTATGTGGTGAGCACTATATGTAAATTGAAAATTGGACTCTGTGATTAATTAGTGAGTGGTATTTTCCACTTTAGTATGGGTTTATGTATTTGAACTGAGTGCCATTAGCAGTGACACATGTTCAGTAGGCGCATCTATTAAAGGGCATGTCCATCCTAATAAAAAACTTTTTATATAATGTAGGGCACCCAACCCCAACCACAGAATATTTAAAAACAATTTAGAAAGTTACTTACAGACCCTCGATCCTCCAGAACACTGATCCGGCTCCCTGCTTGACGAAAGCAGGGGCCGGACCAGCAGCCACGCCTGTGATTGGCTGAGAGGGAGCCACTTGTCGGGTGTACCGCTCTGTCGCCGGGGGGCATGCCTCGCTCGAAAATCGAGCGTGTGTACGAGGCTTTATTGTTGATCCGGAGGTATGGTAAGTAACTGTCGGGGGACTTTCTGCTAATATGATTATAATGGTTGGGGCTGGGGAAGCAATACCTATAATATATGGAAAGAGTTTAATACTAGGGGAGGGAGGGGAGGCCTGCAGTGCGTATGCCAAACTTCTCCCGGAGGGGAGACAGGAGGCATATATGGACTCTGCTATCCTCCAGGTGGCCAGTTTTTTGGACTTTGGGGGGAGAGGATTACTGGAGAACTATTTGGAGCTGGAATGTGAGGTAAGGATTTTATTACACTACACGGGGCCAGTAGTGGGGGAAATTATAGTTTTGGGGGTGGACATGCCCTTTAAAAGCAAGTTAAGTTTAATTGTAAGCTGCAGCTTTAAAAAAAAAAAAAAAAATTTTTTTTTCTTTCTTCTAGGTCCCTCCTGAGCCTACCTGTGCTGCTGTAAAGTTGCTGACATCTTGGATGTGGTTTGAAGACTGCATAGCTCTGTGACGTCACGCACGGAGCAAACGAGGAGTGCTTTTTGGGACTTGAATAAGGAGGAGATCCAGGAACTCATGGAGGGGTGGAGCTAAGCAGTCTTCAAACCACATCCAAGATGGGGGGGGGGTTAAAGCTGCAGCTTACAATTAAACTTAACTTGCTTTTACAGTGTACTTATCCTTTAAGACACAAAAACATCTAAAATCTATACGTTAACGGCTAGGCTACACCAGCGCGGTCCTCACGCCACTTACAAACCCGTTTTGAGATACGTTTGCACAAGAGTGGCCACGTTGCATGCACTGATCTGTTTTCGGGGGGCATATGATCACTATTTTTTTGGAGATCAAATGCACTTTGATTGCACAACATATCTAATGGACAGTCCCATGCTGTGATTCATATCACCAATAGTAACATAGTCTTTCCAGGGTAAATATTTGTATATAAATGTCATTCATATCACCAATAGTAACATAGTCTTTCTAGGGTTTATATTTGTATAAAATTGTGATTCATATCACCGATAGTAACATACAGGGAGATTCAATAAAAGTTCTTATCGTTTAAAATGGTGCTAATTGGGCACCAGCCAATCAAATCTTGTTTAACATTTGAATTATACAGTGATAGTTGGGAAGAATTATAGTTTCCAGTTATGGTCAGTTTAAAATAACCTATTTTATGGTATAGATGCCCTTTAATATGGTGGAATACAAGGCAGAGTTAGTATTTTGCAACCACGGAAAAAATAATGTATTTAAAGTAGAAATCTTGTATGTATGTATGTATGTGCTCACCTCACAGCCACACACCGAAAGGGGTCGATGCCTATGAAGTCCAAGTTCTACAATAAAAAGCCTGCTTGTCACTTGGGTGTGATGCCCCAATTCAGCAACTCAGATGAAGGGCCTGGGCTCCATGGACAAAGAGTCCACTTCAGTGACACAATAACAACATGATGTATGGCTACACGCAGGGACAGGCAACCAGTAGATCTCCAGATGTTTGAAAACTCCCAGTATTTCTTTATAAGGATTCTGGAGTTAGGGAATGCTGGGATTTGAAGTTTTCAAACATCTGGAGATCTACTGGTTGCTTATCCCTGGCCGCTACAGCAACTCAGAGAGCTGCAGACACAGAACAACAGCTTCTATAAAATGCGAAACGAGACATTTTCCTTAATGTCTGTAAGACATTACAATTTGCTCCTAGAAGGTTTCATATATAAACCCTGGAAAGACTATGTTAATATCTGTGGCATGAACCACATTTGCGGTTATTGGCATGCTAAGAAATTTAAAGCAGAGTCTCCTGGAATGTGCTGTAGCAATGAAAAACAACCCAAGACATTCTGACCATGCCCCCAAAGGCACAACCATGTCAGCAAACATTAAAATGTCATTGCTATGCCCACGTCCCAAACATCACGGTTAATGCCATACCCCAACCGTCAAGCCATGCCCTCAAAAAAACCTGCCACTCCACCAAACTCAAAACCACGCCCCAAGATATAGCTGTCACAGCCACACACCCAAACATCACCATCAACCCCCTCCAAATCAACCCCCCCCAAAAAAACATTACAGCCCCCCCCATACATCACAGCCACACCCCCAACCACATCCACAAACATCATGTCCATGTCCCCAAACACCACGCCCGCATCCCCAAACTTGACACAGATGCCCCAAAACATCATACCCATTTTGCACGAATCACGCCCACGCTTTGCTGCAGTATTCAGTTGCAATTAACATGTTTTTTGCAAGGCCAATTATATGTAGTATGTTCACGAGTAGGTTCACCACAACATTTGTATATTTACACTCAAAGTGGAAAAACTTATAACGTATATAAACATGTGCTATATGTCCCTCAAGCAATGTCACCTCCTAGATAACTATTACATACATGACATACATTACCAACTGTGCCCTTCTTTTCCCCTGTCTCTTCCATCTAAGCCAAACACACAAGAAATGTGCTTAGATTGTAAGCTCTTTGGGGCAGGGCCTGATGTGAATGCATACATGTAATTGTAAAGCTCTACTGAAGATGTTGGCGCTATATAAATCCACAATAATAATAATAAAAAATGTGGTGGAACCCTTTCAAATTTAGCTTTGATCAACTTCAATTGTTCATCCATTTCTTTCTTCTCTTTTTGCTGTTTAGTGATGGTGCGACAGTTTTCATCTAGCGGAAGGCAGCTTGGGTTTTCTTTTTTACTCCCTTTTCATCTGAAAATAATTATAATCATTTTAACTGTAAAAATAATTAAATTATATTTACAAAGTCTGGAAATAAGAATTTAAATGTTTACACTGATACTTGTAGCTCTACAGTAGATCATTTGAACTTTATCCTTCAATGAAGTGAAGAATTTGTGAGGAAAAAATTATGTATATGGTTTAAATCTCTGTTCTTTGTCTGAGAGGCAGAATCTGCTGTAAGATGATCTGTGCCTAACAGAGACTGGTCTCTGTGCTGTAATGTGATTGGCTGTCAGCTTCTAGGGGATAAGGCTTCAGCTTCCTTTTTTTGATCAGCTGAGTATGTGAAGTGTACCGGGACCACTTGATGTCCATACACTACTTAGATATTTGATAGATTAGACGTTTGTCTATAGACAAATTTCTATGCTATCTAAAAACTGCATAGCTCGATCTTTTTTGCAATCAACATGCAATCACAAAATGAATGGACCAGATAAGAGCATCTCAAGGTAAGAACCACTGCTTGTAAAATGTGATCTTAAGACATTCGATAGATTAGATGTTCATCTACGGATGAAGGTCTAATCTATCTAACGTCTGCCAAGTGTATTGCCAGCATTATACACAGTAACAAGAAAGGGGCGATACCATCAGATCTCACTGTATTGGCCCTTTCTTGTTACTGTGTGTGGTGCATTTTCTGAATGATCATAAGGCCACTGTCATTCAGAAAAACATGAAAAAATCCCCACAGTTGTCTCCCTGCACTTAAAGTATATGGAGTTGTCCCCGGCTGGGGGAAATGCTAGGGAAAATGCTCGGGACTGTGTGTAGTGCGATCTGAAGAAAATGACAGACAGAATACCCCTCCCCTCCGTAACCTCCTCCATGTCTAAACACCAGCTGACCGACAAGCTTCTCATGTGCAGCAGGAGTTAAAAGTTCAACATCCTGAAAAACACACCCACGCACAGTGGCCAATAGAAAGCAAGCTGTCTTAGAAAGAGGAAGAAGAAAGAGAATAGTACAGTTTACTGCTTCAACATGATCTCCCTCTTTGTGACCCATCATCAAACAGTGAAAGATAGCAAAAAGGGGGGACAAGTGCAGCCTTATCTCTGCAGTCAAAGGTACCTCTCTACCCCTGCTAATGTTCTTATCTCCGTGTTTGTACAAAGTAGGGAGGAGGGATGGACTTGAGCAGGGAAGAGGGTGACTTCACAGGTATTTGATTGACAGTACAAGTAGGAGTAGAGGAATACAATCACATTTTCTTCTAATTTGTGTATCTCTGGACAGAGAGGGAAACTGAAGAAAATAAAGTCACTCAGGAAATTATAGAATACACATGGAACGAAGGGGGTAAAGTTCATTTTCCCACTATAGATGCCCTTTAATATAATGTAGAACTGGTAAAATGTATGACTTTAAAAGCAAATACAAAAAACTAAAAATAATAAGAATAATAAATCTTAAAAATAATTTAATTATAATATCCACTTTAATACAGCATTGCTCTAACCTCTTTAACTGACAGTTATCATTGTGATAATTAAATAGATATGCACTAGCCTGACACCTCTAAAATTTATATTTTAGACAATAAATGGCAGGATGTTTAGGGGACTGATGCAATAAGACATAAGGTGGCAAACCTTTTAGAGGCCGAGTGCCCAAACTGCAACCCAATACTCCATTTTTTAATGCATAGTGCCAACATGATCATTTAACCTGAATACAGAGTTTTTACTCAAATAGACACAGACCACAGACCAATACAGCAGATGGAATTGATTATAGATTACCTATTAACCTTTACGTTACCACACAGGAGTTTGAGATCTAAAACAGTGACCATTAACCCCTACATTATTAGACAGGAGTTTCAGATCTAAAACCGTGACCATTAACCCCTATGTTATTAGACAGGAGTTTGAGATCGAAAGCAGCAGAGTTAAAAGTTATAGCACGTGACCTCTGTCTGCTACAGACAGCCGCTACACTTTCTCTCTGGATTTCTGGTAACAAACTCTGGTAAACTCTGGTGTGCATGAGTGCCCACCGAGAGGGCACATAGGTTCGCCACCACTGCAAAAGTTGCTATGAATCTGATTTCTCCAAATTGATAACACAGGCAAACTTTTGCACCTCTTATTGCATCAGCCCTCAGGTGTTTTAAGACCCCATAACATTTGAAATATTTCCAATTTCTTAGAAATTCTTGCCAGTATAAGGTGATTATAAATAATCTGGAAAACAATTAATTTTATTGGGGTGAATGTACGGGAATTCTCAATTGTAAGGAATTGTGCTCATTGTTACTGATATAAATAAATAAGAATAAGCAAATTTAGAATTTATTCATAGTTAAAAAGTACAGAGAACATATTCTTTCCCCTGAAAGACTCATTGCTATTGTCTTACCTTCAACAACTTCAACTTCCACTAGATCATCTTCGTCTCTTCTCCTGCACAATGAGAGTAACTTCAGGTAGATGCCATATGATTAGAAGCTGTCAACAGAACAACAGAGAAAACTAAGCTGATAAGGAAATGTATACATTCACCTTAAAGTGTATGTATACTGAAAAAATGACTTTGCATCATCTTAATCTATAAAGAAATACATGTAAGTAGCACTTACTCTGAGGTGTGTGCGTTGCTGCATGCCATCAATACAGTACTTGTTTTGCTCAGACTCTGACCACTGACCTGGCTATTTTCCCCCATACCAACTGTCAATACTGCATACAGTATACAGAACATAAACTTTCAAACCATTCCAGCTACAGCAAAACTGCTTAAATGTAAGATGTTTCAGATTGATATCTAATAAAATAGGGGGCAGATTAACAAAAAAACGGTACGGTGATAGTTAGGATGAATTATAGTTTTCTCTAATGGGCAATTTAAATTTTTTTTCTCCCAGTGTACATACTCTTTAAATTATACTTAAAGGGCAACTAAAGCCACAGAACAACACTTAACCAGAAGGCAGAACACATTCATATAAAACCAGTAATCTGTGTCTTAGCTCTCATTTTGATACGGGCACTGGGAAATTTACCTAAATAACATATAGTTTGTGCTTTACTTCTCAGCATTCTAGTATCACACAGTTTGGTCAACGACTATTATGTTCTGCTCATGCTCAGTCCTTAGCTATGGCACAAACTTGTTACAGTTGGTCACACCCATTAATAATCTCTAGCCAATCCTTTTACAGGACAGATAAAGCAAGGAAGCATGTGACTGAGGTCAGGAGGTGTGGTCTGACACTGCACATACACACAGATACTTCATTCAGTTCTTAACAGATTTTGATTTACTTTAACAGAGTTTACTAAAGTGGCATTTAATAGTTTATTGGGGTTTTTTGGGGGGTTGTTTTCAGATTCTGGAGTATAAAAAATTGGGTTTAGCTCTCCTTTAAAGGAGAACTAAACTTTTAATGGAGAACTTACCTTTAATGTTAAAGCTTTCCTGCCAAAACACCCATGCATTGTAAGATTTTACGTACATGTACGGCATAAACTCCCAGCAACACAAAGAGATGGATTATGGGAGCTGAATCTTAAAACCCACAGGTTAATTACAAAAATCAACCAAAAAAGGGAGAGATTAGGCAGTGTATCTTTGTGTATATGCTCTGTCTATTGGGAAAATTATGATAGATGGAATGTTAGGATCAAATGTTAGACAATTGGTCCAACAATCTTAATTTTTACCCAACACTACTATTTTAGTTAAAAGGAGAGTGCTGGGTTAACTTTATCTTTTTGCGTGTATTACTACACTATATAGATGAAGTACTCTGGGCACACCAGTCCTATTGATTCAAATTATAATTTTAGTAACGTCTCGGAACCCGTGCGGTTCCTTCCTCAGACTTTATTTGGTCTGAGGAAGGAACTGCACGGGTTCCGAAACGTTACTAATAAATTATAATTTGAATCACTAGGACTGGTGTGCCCAGTGTACTTCATCTATATAGTTTAGTAATACACACAAAAAGATAAAGTTATAGTCCCCCCACTGGAAGGTCAGCTGGGGAGGCGGGGCTCTTTTGCTGATGTCATATCCTTCCCCTATAAGTAGGTGGTAGAGCACTGATATTGTTAGACTTGACAAAGGTCCCCGCCGTCTGAAACATGTTGTGTGATGAATAAGTAAGCAATTTCACCAATTGAGTTGCATCAAGTCCTTATTTGGTACCTCATCATCTTTTTTTTTCCGGTACACAAAGTGTGCATACTAATAAGGGACATGCCCCTGGGGAGGACACAAATTCATGGTAAATATATAAAATGTAAAAGTAGCTACCTTAGATATCATTTACATTACAGACTCTAGAGAAAACATGGATGATTTTTAAGCTACACTACATCAAAGTCTTTTCACACTAGGGGATGAGGCAGCCATAAAGGGATCAGGAGGGTGGGAGGAAAGGAGGGTTCCCTTGCAAATGCCAGTGTCCTCAATTAGGACAAGGAAGAAGCAGGGACCGGATGACTCACAGACAGCTCCTACTCTTGAGTTGGAACTTTGGATGGGCACTGCAGTAGGACCATAAGGAGAAAAGATGTAAGGGAAGGATTTATTTTACACTTCACATTGGGGACTGTAGTGGGACAAATTATAGTTTATAATTTCCCCCACTACTGGCCCCACTGTATAGTGTATAAAAATCTTTACCTTACATCCCAACTCCAAATAGTTCTCCTGTAATCCCCCCCATGTCCAAAAAAGTTTTATTGCATGCTCTGATTCAGCACATTATTAGATGTATTACTAACCAGATATTTATACTGGGATTTTAGGTGTCAATTACTGGAAACTATTATTCTTCCCAACTATCACTGTACATTTATTTGTTGATCTGTCCCCTATTTGTTTTAGATAACCAGTCTATAACATCTTTCAGCTGTCATTCAAATGCATTAGTATCATAAACTCTTCTGTTATGTATAGTTTTGCTGTAGCTGGAATGATGACAGTTGGTACGTGAACTGCATAGTGGGAAATTCCCTCTCCCGATGCTGTCTCATAGAGATTACTGAGTATTCTTTCCCTCTAACAGAGTCAGATAGTCTAACAGGAGGCTGGCGGACTGAGGGACATATAAAAAAACAAAACAAAGATGTGTTATTATTAATCAACTTCCCTCTTCCAAGCAACATTAGCTTACAGTGTATGGCTGTTGCCTAAAAACAGTTTTAATATCAACAATGAAGAGCAGCATGATTAGCAACCAGCTTCACTCTCCCACACAATTCCAGACATCCCACCCTGCCGAATCCGGCTTCCTGACAGGGTGGGGAGAAGGGGGCGGAGCTGAATGGTGTGATGTCACAAAGGGGTGGACGTAATTTACATCACAGAAGAGGCGTGGTTAGGGGGAGCATGACATAAATTACATCACAGAAGAGGCATGCCAAAGAAAAGAAGGCATTCCAGAGGCGGAGCTGCCAGGTAAGTTCGGGTCGCGGGAGTTTGGGGTGGTCTCGCGGGTGTGCGGGAGACCACCCCAAAATCCAAAAGACTCCCGCGACTCCCGGGAGGGGTGGGATGCCTGCAATTCTTTCTGAATTCAGAAGTGTTTTAGCAAAAAAGCAATTGTGACATCACACACTGCACCTAAACATTAAATAACCTACATTAAAAAAAATAAAAAGCAAATTCTAATGTATATTATCAATTAAATACAATCTCAGGTATAAATTAATAAACAATTATAGTTACTGTAATATAAATGAAAATTGCTTGTCATTTATATCTTTCTGCTTATTTCAAGCAGAAAGATATAAATGAAAAGCAGCATGATTAGCAACCAGCTTCACTCTCCCCACACAATTCTTTCTGAATTCAGTTAAACATCAAATGTTTTATCAAAAAACAATTGTGACATCCTACATTGTTGCAACCAATCAGAATGTAGCACTGTTGTATTTTAACCAACACTAACAAATCATACTGAAGGAAGTGATGTGTTTTTATAAGCATTCAATTGTAATATATCCTGCAGTATTTCATATGGAGCCAAGCATAATGTTAGAAGATGCAGAATTTGTGCCGCTTCTTGCATTACACCCTGTAACGCTTTTTTCAGTTTATATTTTTAGTTTCTTTCTGCTTTATTATGACCTAGGGTTTCCAGATTTTAAAATCAAAATAGAGGACACCCAAGTAAATCGTGAGTATGCGCGTGCGCCAAGATTTTTTGCATACGCCCACTTTGTCAAGGCCACACCCACTTTGCCAAAGCCACACACACTTTTGAGGTAACGCCCATTTTGATGTAACACCCATTTTAAAGACCACTATTGCCATTTTTGGCATAGTACAGACCTATGGGCCCTGATGCAAATGACAAATTGGTTGGAAAACAGATACTGTTAAATAGTTGAAACAGACATTCGCAAAATGCTTTAAAGGGCAACTATAGTGAAAAAAAAACTTTGTCTGTATATAATGTATAGATCACTTAGTATAAGCTGCCTTACTTTCATGTTTCTGTGTGGCTTTGTTTCTTCACACTGGCAGAAGTTTGTACCAAGCTGTGTAGTCCCCCTCCCCTCTCTGTCTACTCCCCCTCAAGCAGTGACGGGCTGTATACAGAGTCCGAGCATTGTCAGTTGAAAGGACTTTAAATGAAGTGCTGACATCCTGTTGACCCCTCCCTTCCAGAGCTAGCAATCAAAGTGTGGAATAAAGTAGCAATATGCTGAAGGGAGGGGCAGAGGGGGAGAGAGGAGGACAAGTGGTGCTGAGATTCTTTACAAGTAAGTTACTGAACTCTGCCTGTTCTCTAACTTTGCTAATTGTTATTTATTTTTACCTAAAGTTCATATCTCTCCCCCTGCTTAGCTGAGATCATAATCACTGAAGAGAGAGTCAGTGTAACAGCAGCTTGTAGTGAGACCTTCACAAACACAGTGACACTGCTTGTTATCCTGATACATTTCAGTTGCTTTAGTCTATATATTTCATAGATTGCACTGTGTGTCTTGTTTGGTATATAGTCTGTATTACTGTATTATATATACTGTATTAGTGTTCCATTTGAGTCACTGGTTTTGTATGTATATAAGATTTTTTTGGGGGGGGAGGGGCTGTTTTATAGTGTGTTATGCTCATATTGCTGGGTTAATGGTTTATTGATTGTGTTTAGCACTACAGCATTTGACTATATGTTGCACATGGTACATATAGTGTGGGTGAGAGAGTGTGTGACAGTACTGCAGGGGAGCTTTGGATTGTGTGGGTGTGTGCCTTTGAGTGACAGATGAGGTGTAGCAGCTCCTACAAATCACAGCATATTCAAAGGCTTATATCTCGGGGACTATGAAGAATTTAAAGAAACTAAAGGTACCCTGGTGGATGGGATGACTTATAGGATACATTAGAAGAAATTAAAAAAAAACAATTTTCTCACTATAATTGCCCTTTAAAACTGGAACTAGCAACATGGTTGGCACAGACATTGGAAAAATAGTTGGAGAATTGTCAGTCATAAAATGGCACTTGACGCACAATGTCAATAAAGTCTCAGCCTGAGCTGCCTGACTCCAAGTTTTATTCTACAACTACAGCACACAACCCCAGTAGATCACCAGTTGCTTGAAAACTACAACTCCCAGATTCCCCTACAATTTAACACTCTGCTGACAGGGAATGCTGGGAGTTGTAGTTTCCTAAACTCTATTCCTGGTTGCCATAGACCTGTAGTGTGTGCGATTCTATTTACTACTACTAAAAGTACATTAATTGACTAAATCAAATAATTAAATTAATAAATTGAAAGTAGTGTGGTGGAGTGTGTCACTAGTACACTGGCTCACAGTTCTCTGCTCAAAAAAGTCACAATCCCTTCCCCCCTCCCGACCACCTGTCCACCCAATCTGCTCAGAAGTTCAGGCTGACACTGCTGCACGCATTCATTGGCTCCTAGTTAAGAAGGTGCCCGGCCCCTGCGCTTCCTTTTATGGGAGAAAAGTTTTAGCGTGATTTGGAGGACGTGTCAGGAGTTGCAGGAGTTGTCGCGGCAAGGTAAGGGGGCGGAGCAACAATGCACAAACACTTTTTTTTTTTAAATGGATTTTTCACCCGATTTTGGAAAATCTGTCCGGACCCCAGATTTAGCCCCCAAAAAGAGGAATCTGGGGAAAAAATGATGCCTGGAATCCCTATTATGACATATGTTTTTGCTCAGGTGAACATTCATTACATTTACATACATTGACTGTATGGGATGACGTTTGTTCCCTGAACAAAAAACAATACTCTGGTGACAAAACTATATTTAGTCCAACTAAAGAAATTCTGTGGTAGGAAAACTTTAATCAATAAAACCAAAACTTTGGTTACAGAACTATATTTAGTTATGGTAATGGTAAATGGCAATAACAATGGTACTGTAAATGGCAATCTTTCCCTTTAATCTTTATTAAAAAATAATATAAACCGGCAAATTGTTTACTTTTACCTTCAGAACAATTTTGTAAATGCAATGACTCTTGCCCATAATATATTTCCCTAAACTCTGGAGTTTGGAGTGGACTTGCGAGAGTGCGAGAGACCACTCCAAAATCTGGGAGACTTCCACGACTGCCTGGATAACTGACTTTAGAGTTGTTGTGATCTAAATTTTCCCTTCAAAAAACCAGCTCAATAAGAAACCAACTACAGCCTCCTCTATCTAAAGAACGATTGCATATCACAATATAAATAATCAGGGAGATGCTAAATCGCCTGTTAACGGGCAAAAGAAGCGTAAAAGCCATAGCTACCTGACGTATTAACGGTTTTGCGTTGGTTTTACACTAATTTTGTTTTGACTGCGCTATTTCCAAATTTCTTGAAAATAACGCAGCACAGTCTGTGTAATATATTAAGCGTTGAGTTTTGCGCTACCTTGTATCAAATAACTTAGATTCAATAAAAGTTCTTATTGTTAAAAATGGTGCTAATTTTGTCTCAACCAATCAGATCTTATTTAACATTTGAAAGCTAGAATCTGATTGGTTGGGGCAAAATTAGCACCATTTTTAACGATAAGAACTGTTATTGAATAACCCTATTAATGCCTTAAATAGAGAAGCACAGAGCCGTGCTTTTTACCTGACCTGGATCCCGCAATGCAGTAAATCTCGAAAAGTGATTTACTACATTGCAGGATCTTGCAAAGGTAAGTAATGCTCCTTCTGCCCCTATGTTTGTAAAACATTTTTAGTAACCTTCAAGTGAACCTTTAGATTTGCCACATTAGCTGTCCCTCTGCTTGACTGTGTTTTCCCTGTCTTTTTACTTTGCTCTACTGATTAAGGTAAAATGTAGCAAATCCAAAGGTTCATTTAAAGGTCACTAACTTTTACTAGTTAAATGAACTTTTGACTGAATGTAAAAAAATGGACCTAATGTACAAAATGCACTACATCAATTTGGTCTACAGAAATTATTTGGTTAACAGAATTGTTGTACAGAAATTATTTTGTGAAAAGAATTGTTCTTGGTAAACAGAATTGACAGGCTTGTTCTACAGAAATTATTCGGTAAACATTATTTTTGTGTTTAACAAACATAGGGGCCAATGCAGAACCAGAGCGGCATGATTACCTTCGTGAGATCCCACGAAAAGTAAATCCCTTTGCGAGATTTACAGCATGTGGGATCCTGGCCAGGTAAGAAGCACGGCTCTACACCTCTGCCTTATAGGTGTTAAGTTCTGTGCTACAAGGTAGTGCAAAACTCAACACTGCCTATATTATATAAGCCTGTGGGCGTTATTTTCAAGAATTTTTTGAAATTACGCAGTCAACGCAAGGTTGTGTAAATCCAATGCAGACACGTTAATATATCAGGTAGCATGAGTTTTATGCTAATTTTGCCTCTAAACGTGATTAAACATCGCCCTGATAAATTTTTTTGTGATATGCAGTCTTTCTTTAGATACATAAATGAGGCTGCAGTTGGTTTCTAAAACAAGCAACCCATGCAGGTAAAAACATTGTAGAAAAAAAAGTGGGAAAAAAAAGTGAAAATGTAGATCAACTTTAAAGTCGGGTATCCCACCAATCCTGGAAGTAGGATTGGTAGGATTCCCGCGATTGCAAGGAATTCTCCGCCCCAGAACGCCCTTTTATGGCTGCAACATACCCAAATGCCCTCCCTCCATGACCTAATTCGCCTCTGCCCCACCCCCCGGAAGACGTTGATTAATCATGACATGCCCTCTTACTGTCTCTGCCAACCCCCCTCCCCCTGCCTGGAAGCCACTTTGGCAGGGTGGGATGTCTGTAAGTAAGAAGATGAAAAGAAAATGTGGACTGTGCCATTTCGTAATGTTTCCTTACAGCAGAGATTAAAGGACAAGTATTCCATTTACCAGATTTTATTTTTGCCAAAATGAACTGAAAAAGCAATTTACACCATATTTTTTTTTACTGCAGATTTGAAGATTAACAGGGTTATTCAATAAAAGTTCTTATTGTTAAAATGGTGCTAAATTTGTCCCAACCAATCAGGTTAGTTCTTTCAATGTTAAATAATATCTGATTGGTTGGGGCAAAATTAGCACCATCTTGTTAACGATAAGAACTTTTCTTGAATAACCCTGTTAATCTTCAATATCTGCAGTAAAAAATATGGTTAAATTGCTTTTTCAGTTCATTTTGGCAAAAAGTAAATCTGGTAAATGGAATACTTGTCCTTTAGTCTCTGCTGTAGGAAACACTACGAAATGGCACAGTCCACATTCGTTTTGTGTGCAATTTACAAGCCTTTTTTTCCTGCAGAGATTAAAGGGCAAGTGTCATGTACTACTCTTTTTTTTTATTGTAGAAAATGAATGGAAAAATGTGTTGTTTTAGTTTCTACTTTGCAATCTACAAGCATTTTATTATTATTTAGAGAGAAGGTGTGCACGGCAATTACCATTTTTAAAGGGGAAATGTATCATATACCAATAATTCTTATTAAAGAGTTTAAAGGGAAATGTATTATGGGCAAGAGAGTCATTACATGTACACCTTCAAAAAAAAGTAAAAACAAGCAAAAAGTATGCTTGTAGTAGTGCATTTTGTGTACATAAAACATACACTTATGCTATATTCAGTTTCAATCCACTGTACATTTTGTTCACAAAAATAGATTTTGGTAATCAAAATATATATTTTGGTGATTAATGTATGTTTTGTTATCACTGAATTTCTTTTGTTCCAATAAATAGAATTTTCCAATGGAAACATTGTATTTTGTTGACTAAATGTATTTTGTTACCACCGAATTTGTATTGGTTGACAAACTAAATTGTCACTGAAGTGTGTTCTTTTGTTACAAAATGATCTGGGAACAAGCCCTGTCGGCGGTGATTTTCTGATCATGAGCATAAGGCATCTAATGAATCAGACAAAACATGAACAAATCCCGCACAGTTGTCTCCCTGCACTAAAGTATATGGAGTTGTCCCCGGCTGGGGGAAATGCTAGGAAAAGCTCGGGACTGTGTGGTAGTGTCGATCTGAAGAAAATAGACAGACAGAATAACCCCTCCCCTCCGTAACCTCCTCCATGTCTATAACACCAGCTGACCGACAAGCTTTCTCATGTGCGCAGGAGTTAAAAGTTCAACATCCTGAAAACACACCCACGCACAGTGGCCAATAGAAAGCAGCTGTCTTAAATAGAAAGGGAAGAGAAGAGAATATACAGTTTACTGCTTCAACATGATCTCCCTCTTTGTGACCCATCATCAAACAGTGAAAGATAGCAAAAAGGGGGGACAAGTGCATCCTTATCTCTGCAGTCAAAGGTACCTCTCTACCCCTGCTAATGTTCTTATCCCGTGTTTGTACAAAGTAGGGAGGAGGATGGACTTGAGCAGGGAAGAGGGTGACTTCACAGGTATTGATTGACAGTACAAGTAGGAGTAGAGGAATACAATCACATTTTCTTCTAATTTGTGTATCTCTGGACAAGAGAGGGAACTGAAGAAATAAAGTCACTCAGGAAATTATAGAATACACATGGAACGAAGGGGGTAAAGTTCATTTTCCCACTCAGATGCCCTTTAATATAATGTAGAACTGGTAAAATGTATGACTTAAAAGCAAATACAAAAAACTAAAAATAATAGAATAATAAATCTTAAAATAATTTAATTATAATATCCACTTTAATACAGCATTGCTCTACCTCTTTAACTGACAGTTATCATGTGATAATTAAATAATATGCACTAGCCTGCACCCTCTAAATTTATATTTTAGACATAATGGCAGGATGTTTTAGGGGACTGATGCAATAAGACATAAGGTGCAAACCTTTTTAGAGGCGAGTGCCCAAACTGCAACCCAATACTCCATTTTTAATGCATAGTGCCAACATGATCATTTAAACCTGAATACAGAGTTTTTACTCAAATAGACACAGACCACAACCATACAGCAGAGTGGAATTGATTATAGATTACCTATTAACCTTACGTTACCACACAGGAGTTTGAGATCTAAAACAGTGACCATTAACCCCTACATTATTAGACAGGAGTTTCAGATCTAAAACCGTGACCATTAACCCCTATGTTTATTAGACAGGAGTTTGAGATCGAAAGCAGCAGAGTTAAAAGTTTAGCACGTGACCTCTGTCTGCTACAGACAGCCGCTAACTTTCCTCTGGATTTCTGGTAACAAACTCTGTAACCTGGTGTGCATGAGTGCCCACGAGAGGCACATAGGTTCGCCACCACTGCAAAAGTTGCTATGAATCTGATTTCTCCAAATTGAAACACAGGCAAACTTTGCACCTCTTATTGCATCAGCCCTCAGGTGTTTAAGACCCCATAACATTGAAATATTTCCAATTTCTTAGAAATTCTTGCCAGTATAAGGTGATTATAAATAATCTGAAAACAATTAATTTATGGGGTGAATGTACGGGAATTCTCAATTGTAAGGAATTGTGCTCATTGTTACTGATATAAATAATAAGAATAAGCAAATTTAGAATTTATTCATAGTTAAAAAGTACAGAGAACATATTTTTCCCCTGAAAGACTCATTGCTATTGTCTTACCTAAACAACTTCACTTCCACTAGATCATTTCGTCTCTTCTCCTGCACAATGAGAGTAACTTCAGTAGATGCCATATGATTAGAAGCTGTCAACAGAACACAGAGAAAACTAAGCTGATAAGGAAATGTATACATTCACCTTAAAGTGTATGTAGATGATGACTTTGCATCATCTTAATCTATAAAGAAATACATGTAAGTAGCACTTACTCTTAGGTGTGTGCGTTGCTGCATGCCATCAATACAGTACTTGTTTTGCTCAGACTCTGACCACGACCTGCTATTTTCCCCCATCCACTGTCAATACTGCATACAGTATACAGAACTAAACTTTCAAACCATTCCAGCTACAGCAAACTGCTTAAAGTAAGATGTTTCAGATTGATATCTAATAAAATAGGGGGCAGATTACAAAAAACGGTACGGTGATAGTTAGGATGAATTATAGTTTTCTCTAATGGGCAATTTAATTTTTTTTCTCCCAGTGTACATACTCTTTAAATTATACTTAAAGGGCAACTAAAGCACAGAACAACACTTAACCAGAAGGCAGAACAACATTCTATAAAACCAGTAATCTGTGTCTTAGCTCTCATTTTGATACGGGCACTGGAAATTTACCTAAATAACATATAGTTTGTGCTTTACTTCTCAGCATTCTAGTATCACACAGTTTGGTCAACGACTATTATGTTTCTGCTCATGCTCAGTCCTTAGCTATGGCACAAACTTGTTACAGTTGGTCCACACCCATTAATAATCTCTAGCCAATCCTTTTACAGGACAGATAAAGCAAGGAAGCATGTGATGGGTCAGAGGTGTGGTCTGACACTGCACATACACACAGATACTTCATTCAGTTCTTAACAGATTTTGATTTACTTTAACAGAGTTTACTAAAGTGGCATTTAATAGTTTATTGGGGTTTTTTGGGGGGTGTTTTCAGATTCTGGAGTATAAAAAATTGGGTTTAGCTCTCCTTAAGAGAGAACTAATTTTAATGGAGAACTTACCTTTAATGTTAAAGCTTTCCTGCCAAAACACCCATGCATTGTAGATTTTACGTACATGTACGGCATAAAAACTCCAGCAACACAAAGAGATGGATTATGGGAGCTGAATCTTAAAACCCACAGTTAATACAAAAATCAACCAAAAAAGGGAGAGATTAGGCAGTGTATCTTTTGTGTATATGCTCTGTCTATTGGGAAAATTATGATAGATGGAATGTTAGGATCAAATGTTAGACAATTGGTCCAACAATCTTAATTTTTACCCAACACTACTATTTTAGTTAAAGGAGAGTGCTGGGTTAACTTTATCTTTTGCGTGTATTACTACACTATATAGATGAAGTACTCTGGGCACCACCAGTCCTATTGATTCAAATTATAATTTTAGTACGTCTCGGAACCCGTGCGGTTCCTTCCTCAGACTTTTATTGGTCTGAGGAAGGAACTGCACGGGTTCCGAAACGTTACTAATAAATTATAATTTGAATCACTAGGACTGGTGTGCAGTGTACTTCATCTATATAGTTTGTAATACACACAAAAAGATAAAGTTATAGTCCCCCACTGGAAGGTCAGCTGGGGAGGCGGGGCTCTTTTGCTGATGTCATATCCTTCCCTATAAGTAGGTGGTAGAGCACTGATATTGTTAGACTTGACAAAGGTCCCCGCCGTCCGAAACATGTTGTGTGATGAATAAGTAAGCAATTTCACCAATTGAGTTGCATCAAGTCCTTATTTGGTACCTCATCATCTTTTTTTCCGGTACACAAAGTGGGCATACTAATAAGGGACATGCCCCTGGGGAGGACACAATTCTGGTAAATATATAAAATGTAAAAGTAGCTACCTTAGATCATTTACATTACAGACTCGAGAAAAAATGGATGATTTTTAAGCACACTACATCAAAGTCTTTTCACACTAGGGATGAGGCAGCCATAAAGGGATCAGGAGGGTGGGAGGAAAGAGGGTTCCCTTGCAAATGCCAGTGTCCTCAATTAGGACAAGGAAGAAGCAGGGACCGGATGACTCACAGACAGCTCCTACTCTGAGTTGGAACTTGGATGGGCACTGAGTAGGACCATAAGGAGAAAAGATGTAAGGGAAGGATTTATTTACACTTCACATGGGGACTGTAGTGGGACAAATATAGTTTATAATTTCCCCCACTACTGGCCCCACTGTATAGTGTATAAAAATTTTACCTTACATCCCAACTCCAAATAGTTCTCTGTAATCCCCCCCATGTCCAAAAAGTTTTATTGCATGCTCTGATTCAGCACATTATTAGATGTATTACTAACCAGATATTTATACTGGGATTTAGGTGTCATACTGGAAACTATTATTCTTCCAACTATCACTGTACATTTATTTGTGATCTGTCCCCTATTTGTTTTAGATAACCAGTCTATAACATCTTTCAGCTGTCATTCAAATGCATTAGTATCATAAACTCTTCTGTTATGTATAGTTTTGCTGTAGCTGGAATGATGACAGTTGGTACGTGAACTGCATAGTGGGAAATTCCTTCCGATGCTGTCTCATAGATTAATGAGTATTCTTTCCCTCCTAACAGAGTCAGATAGTCTAACAGGAGGCTGGCGGACGAGGGACATAAAAAAACAAAACAAAGATGTGTTATTATTAATCAACTTCCCTCTTCCAAGCAACATTAGCTTACAGTGTATGGCTGTTGCCTAAAAACAGTTTTAATATCAACAATGAAGAGCAGCATGATTAGCAACCAGCTTCACTCTCCCACAATTCCAGACATCCCACCCTGCCGAATCCGGCTTCTGACAGGGTGGGGAGAGGGGGCGGAGCTGAATGGTGTGATGTCACAAAGGGGTGGACGTAATTTACATCACAGAAGAGGCGTGGTTAGGGGGAGCATGACATAAATTACATCACAGAAGAGGCATGCCAAAGAAAAGAAGGCATCCAGAGGCGGAGCTGCCAGGTAAGTTCGGGTCGCGGGAGTTTGGGGTGGTCTCGCGGGTGTGCGGGAGACCACCCCAAAATCCAAAAGACTCCCGCGACTCCGGGAGGGGTGGGATGCCTTGCAATTCTTTCTGAATTCAGAAGTGTTTTAGCAAAAAAGCAATTGTGACATCACACACTGCACCTAAACATAAATAACCTACATTAAAAAAAATAAAAGCAAATTCTAATGTATATTATCATTAAATACAATCTCAGGTATAAATTAATAAACAATTATAGTTACTGTAATATAAATGAAAATTGCTTGAAATAAGCAGAAAGATATAAATGAAAAGCAGCATGATTAGCAACCAGCTTCACTCTCCCCACACAATTCTTTCTGAATTCAGTTAAACATCAAATGTTTTATCAAAAACAATTGTGACATCCTACATTGTTGCAACCAATCAAATGTAGCACGTTGTTTTTTAACCAACACTAACAATCATACTGAAGGAAGTGATGTGTTTTATAAGCTATCAATTGTAATATATCCTGCAGTATTTCATAGGAGCCAAGCATAATGTTAGAAGATGCAGAATTTGTGCCGCTTCTTTGCATTACACCCTGTAACGTTTTTCAGTTTAATTTTTAGTTTCTTTCTGCGTTATTATGACCTAGGTTTCGATTTTAAATCAAATAGAGGACACCCAAGTAAATCGTGAGTATGCGCCGTGCGCCAAGATTTTTTGCATACGCCCACTTTGTCAAGGCCACACCCACTGTTGCCAAGCAACACACACTTTTGAGGTAACGCCATTTGATGTAACACCCATTTTAAAGACCACATTGCCATTTTTGGCATAGTACAGACCTATGGGCCCTGATGCAAATGACAAATTGGTTTGGAAAACAGATTGTTAAATAGTTGAAAACAGACATTCGCAAAATGTTCTTTAAAGGGCAACTATAGTGAAAAAAAAACTTTGTCTGTATATAATGTATAGATCACTTAGGATAAGCTGCCTTACTTTCATGTTTCTGTTGGCTTTGTTTCTTCACACTGGCAGAAGTTGTTACCAAGCTGTGTAGTCCCCTCCTCTCTGTCTACTCCCCCTCAAGCAGTGACGGGCTGTATACAGAGTCCGAGCATTGTCGTTGAAAGGACTTTAAATGAAGTGCTGACATCCTGTTGACCCCTCCTTCCAGAGCTAGCAATCAAAGTGTGGAATAAAGTAGCAATATGCTGAAGGGAGGGGCAGAGGGGGAGAGAGGAGGACAAGTGGTGCTGAGATTCTTTACAAGTAAGTTACTGAACTCTGCCTGTTCTCTAACTTTGCTAATTGTTATTTATTTTTACCTAAAGTTCATATCTCTCCCCCTGCTTAGCGAGATCATATCACTGAAGAGAGAGTCAGTGTAACAGCAGCTTTAGTGAGACCTTCACAAACACAGTGACACTGCTTGTTATCCTGATAAATTTCAGTTGCTTTAGTTATATATTTCAAGATTGCACTGTGTGTCTGTTTGGTATATAGTCTGTATTACTGTATTATATATACTGTATTAGTGTTCCATTTGAGTCACTGGTTTTGTATGTATAAAGATTTTTTTTGGGGGGGAGGGCGTGTTTTATAGTGTGTTTGCTCATATTGCTGGGTTAATGGTTTTTGATTGTGTTTAGCACTACAGCATTTGATATATGTTGCACATGGTACATATATGTGGGGTGAGAGAGTGTGTGACAGTACTGCAGGGGAGCTTGGATTGTGTGGGTGTGTGCTTTGAGTGACAGATGAGGTGTAGCAGCTCCTACAAATCACAGCATATTCAAAGGCTATATCTCGGGGGCATATGAATTTAAAGAAACTAAAGGTACCCTGGTGGATGGGATGACTTATAGGATACATTAGAAGAAATTAAAAAAAAACAATTTTTCACTATAATTGCCCTTTAAAAATGGAACTAGCACATGGTTGGCACAGACATTGGGAAATAGTTGGAGAATTGTCAGTCATAAAATGGCAACTTGACGCACAATGTCAATAAAGTCTCAGCCTGAGCTGCCTGACTCCAAGTTTATTCTACAACTACAGCACACAACCCCAGTAATCACCAGTTGCTTGAAACTACAACTCCCAGATTCCCCTACAATTTACACTCTGCTGACAGGGAATGCTGGGAGTTGTAGTTTCCTAAACTCTATTCCTGGTTGCCATAGACCTGTAGTTGTGCGATTCTATTTACTACTACTAAAAGTACATTAATTGACTAAATCAAATAATTAAATTAATAAATTGAAAGTAGTGTGGTGGGGTGTGTCACTAGTACACTGGCTCACAGTTCTCGCTCAAAAAGTCACAATCCCTTCCCCCCCCCGACCACCTGTCCACCCAATCGCTCAGAATTCAGGCTGACAGCTGCACGCATTCATTGGCTCCTAGTTAGAAGGTGCCCGGCCCCTGCGCTTCCTTTATGGGAGAAAAGTTTTAGCGTGATTTGGAGGACTGTCAGGAGTTGCAGGAGTTGTCGCGGCAAGGTAAGGGGGCGGGAGCAACAATGCACAAACACTTTTTTTTTTAAATGGATTTTTCACCCGATTTTGAAAATCTGTGGACCCCAGATTTAGCCCCCAAAAAGAGGAATCTGGGGAAAAAATGAGCCTGGAATCCCTATTATGACATATGTTTTTGCTCAGGTGAACATTCATTACATTTACATACATGACTGTATGGGATGACGTTGTTCCCTGACAAAAAAACATACTCTGGTGACAAACTATATTTAGTCCAACTAAAGAAATTCTGTGGTAGGAAAACTTTAATCAATAAACCAAAACTTTGGTTACAGAACTATATTTTAGTTATGGTAATGGTAAATGGCAATAACAATGGTACTGTAAATGGCAATCTTTCCTTAACTTTATTTAAAAATATATAAACCGGCAAATTGTTTACTTTACCTTCAGAACAATTTTGTAAATGCAATGACTCTTGCCCATAATATATTTCCCTAAACTCTGGAGTTTGGAGTGGACTTGGAGAGTGCGAGAGACCACTCCAAAAATCTGGGAGACTTCCACGACTGCCTGGATAACTGACTTTAGAGTTGTTGTGATCTAAATTTTCCCTTCAAAAAACCAGCTCAATAAGAAACCAACTACAGCCTCCTCTATCTAAAGAACGATGCATATCACAATATAAATAATCAGGGAGATGCTAAATCGCCTTTAACGGGCAAAGAAGCGGTAAAAGCCATAGCTACCTGACGTATTAACGGGTTTTGCGTTGGTTTTACACTAATTTTGTTTTGACTGCGCTATTTCCAAATTTCTTGAAATAACGCAGCACAGTCTGTGTAATATATTAAGCGTTGAGTTTTGCGCTACCTTGTATCAAATAACTTAGATTCAATAAAGTTCTTATTGTAAAAAAGGGTGCTAATTTTGTCTCAACCAATCAGATCTTATTTAACATTTGAAAGCTAGAATCTGATTGGTTGGGGCAAAATTAGCACCATTTTTAACGATAAGAACTGTTATTGAATAACCCTATTAATGCCTTAAATAGAGAAGCACAGAGCCGTGCTTTTTACCTGACCTGGATCCCGCAATGCAGTAAATCTCGAAAAGTGATTTACTACATTGCAGGATCTGCAAAGGTAAGTAAGCTCCTTCTGCCCCTATGTTTGTAAAACATTTTTTAGTAACCTTCAAGTGACCTTTAGATTTGCCACATTAGCTGTCCCTCTGCTTGACTGTGTTTTCCCTGTCTTTTACTTTGCTCTACTGATAAGGTAAAATGTAGCAAATCCAAAGGTTCATTTAAAGGTCACTAACTTTATATAGTTAAATGAACTTTTGACTGAATGTAAAAAATGGACCTAATGTACAAAATGCACTACATCAATTTGGTCTACAGAAATTATTGGTAACAGAATTGTTGTACAGAAATATTTTGTGAAAAGAATTGTTGGTAAACAGAATGACAGGCTGTTCTACAGAAATTATTCGGTAAACATTATTTTTGTGTTTAACAAACATAGGGGCCAATGCAGAACCAGAAGCGGCATGACTTACCTTCGTGAGATCCCACGATTAAAGTAAATCCCTTTGCGAGATTTACAGCATGTGGGATCCCTGGCCAGGTAAGAAGCACGGCTCTACACCTCTGCCTTATAGGTGTTAAGTTCTGTGCTACAAGGTAGTGCAAAACTCAACACTGCCTATATTATATAAGCCTGTGCTGCGTTATTTTCAAGAATTTTTTGAAATTACGCAGTCAACGCAAGGTTGTGTAAATCCAATGCAGACACGTTAATATATCAGGTAGCATGAGTTTTATGCTAATTTTGCCTCTAAACGTGATTAAACATCGCCCTGATAAATTTTTTTGTGATATGCAGTCTTTCTTTAGATACATAAATGAGGCTGCAGTTGGTTTCTAAAACAAGCACCCACTGCAGGTAAAAACATTGTAGAAAAAAAAGTGGGAAAAAAAGTGAAAATGTAGATCAACTTTAAAGTCGGGTATCCCACCAATCCTGGAAGTAGGATTGGTAGGATTCCCGCATTGCAAGGAATTCTCCGCCAGCAACGCCCTTTTATGGCTGCAACATAACCAAATGCCCTCCCCCATGACCTAATTCCGCCTCTGCCCCACCCCCGGAAGACGTTGATTACATCATGACATGCCCTCTTACTGTCTCTGCCAACCCCCTCCCCCTGCCTGGAAGCCACTTTGGCAGGGGTGGGATGTCTTGTAATAAGAGATGAAAAGAAAATGTGGACTGTGCCATTTCGTAATGTTTCCTTACAGCAGAGATTAAAGGACAAGTATTCCATTTACCAGATTTTATTTTTGCCAAAATGAACTGAAAAAGCAATTTAACCATATTTTTTTTACTGCAGATATTGAAGATTAACAGGGTTATTCAATAAAAGTTCTTATTGTTAAAAATGGTGCTAAATTTGTCCCAACCAATCAGATGTTAGCTTTCAAATGTTAAATAATATCTGATTGGTTGGGGCAAAATTAGCACCATTTTTAACGATAAGAACTTTTCTTGAATAACCCTGTTAATCTTCAATATCTGCAGTAAAAAATATGGTTAAATTGCTTTTTCAGTTCATTTTGGCAAAAAGTAAAATCTGGTAAATGGAATACTTGTCCTTTAGTCTCTGCTGTAAGGAAACACTACGAAATGGCACAGTCCACATTCGTTTGTGTGCAATTTACAAGCCTTTTTTTCCTGCAGAGATTAAAGGGCAAGTGTCATGTACTACTCTTTTTTTTTTTATTGAAAATGAATGGAAAAATGTGTTATAGTTTTCTACTTTGCAATCTACAAGCATTTTATTATTATTTAGAGAGAAGGTGCACGGCAATTACCATTTTTAAAGGGGAATGTATCATATACCATATAATTCTTATTAAAGAGTTTAAAGGGAAATGTATTAGGGCAAGAGAGTCATTACATGTACCACTTCAAAAAAAGTAAAAACAAGCAAAAAGTATGCTTGTAGTAGTGCATTTGTGTACATAAAACATACACTTATGCTATATTCAGTTTCAATCCACTGTACATTTTGTTCACAAAAATAGATTTTGGTAATCAAAAATATATTTTGGTGATTAATGTATGTTTTGTTATCACTGAATTTCTTTGTTCCAATAAAAGAATTTTCCAATGGAAACATTGTATTTTGTGACTAAATGTATTTTGTTACCACCGAATTTGTATTGGTTGACAAATATAGTTTTCTCACGAAAATGTTGGGGGGTATTTTTGTTCACTAAATGTGATTTGTTACCACTTCTTTTGGTCGACTAAATAAAGTTTTGTCACCCAACGTGTTGGTTTTTGTCCACTAAGGGGCATATATAAAGGATTGTCTTTTTCGCCAAATATTAGCGCAGCACATCGCAGCGAAAATGCGCCATTTGGGGCTTCGTTTCGCCTTATTTATAAAAAAGCGAAAAAAACCACACTTCACGGCTGAAAAAGGCGAACGGGCGCGATAAAGAGCGAAAAGTATCGCGCGAAAACTTAACGCATCTAAGAAGACTGCATTGTGAAACCATTCGAAACCAGAAAAGCCCACTAAAAATGATGTCAAGTTCAAAATGGCCACCTCACATTTACCAAGAAGTCAGCCAGTCTCATTTAGTCAATCTTCTTAGAATTTCTCAATTGGAATACAATTTTCTTTTGCACTGCACATTCGCCTTTCTAATGCGCGTTCGCTTTTCCAAGGCATATTCCATTATAATGTGCGTTCACCTTTCTAATGCGCGTTCGCCTTTCTAATGTGTGTTCGCCTTTCTAATGCGTGTTCGCTTTCCAAGGCATATTCCAATAATGTGCGTTCGCCTTTCTAATGTGCGTTCGCCTTTCTAAGCGCGTTCGCCTTTCTAATGCGCGTTCGTTTTTCCAAGGCATATTACATTCAAATGCGCGATCGCCTTTCTAATGTCGCTTTTCCAAGGCATATTACACTCTAATGCGCGATTGCCCGTCTAATGCGCGTTCGCTTTTCAAGCATATTACCCATTAGAATCCTTTTCGCTCAAACAATGACTTTTCACCACCTTCAGGGTCGCGCTAATCTTTCGCTCTTTTTAACGCAAAAACCACCTTTCGCTCTTTTATAAATCGCGTTATGCTTTTTGCTCCTTTTTCGGAAATTACCATTGCGAAGTAAGGCGAAAGGGTTTAGCGATAGCTTGCGGAAACGGTTTCGCCATTCGTTAACGCTACCTTTATAAATAGCGTAACTGTCTTTTGGCGAAAACCCATGCGAAAAGCGAATGCGAAAACATTCGACTTTTCGCTCTTTTATAATATGCCCCTAAATTGTATTTTGGTTACCACTGAATTTCTTTTGTTCAAAACCTAATTGTCACTGAAGTGTGTTCTTTTGTTACAAAATGATCTGGGAACAAACGCCATCCCACACATTTGTGATTGAAAAGCACGCTGTTATTTTAAATGTGGAAAGGTAAAAGCCATATCAGTTTTTTCCTCAGCGTAAACCATTGTTTAAGTAAAAGTTCTCCAGTGTAGGATTAGTTAAAATTAACGTAAAACGGGGGCAGACTTCCTGCATGGCGGTCGCATCTGGATAGAGCTCCAACCACGAGGACTGTACTTTAGCTATCGTAAGTTTTATAAACTTCTTATTTTTCCCTACTTGGAGGGATATCTTACCCCAGTGATGCCCCTGAAGAAATCGCAGCCGGAACCGAATCAGAATCACGACATACCGGGTATGTGGGGTAAACCGGAGACGCCGCGGCCCTCACAACACGCTGGGCCATGCGGCCTAGGTGACTCTGACCAACCCCCCCAGCAGATTACCCGGGAAGACCTGGACGCCCTGTACAGGAATCTTGAGGCGGTGATCAAGGCAGCCCACCAGGACACCTTAAAAGAGGTCAGGCAAGAACTCGTGGGCCTGGGGGACAGAGTTAACTCGTTGGAGACTTCTCAAAGCCACGTGGCCCAATCCTGCTCCCAGATCGAGTCCGATGTCATAGACCTTTGGACACAGTTACTGGAGCTGAAGGACCTACAGGAAGACTCCGAGAATCGGGATCGGAAAAACAATGTCTGTCTCCGAGGGATCCCCCAGGAGGTTGTGGACCTGCCTCCATATTTGGAACACCTCTTCCACACTTTGGCGCTACAATTGCTGGTGAGATACTTGGGAGCCCCGCCGCGTATAGCGGATGGGGCGTCTGACCGTGGGGGAGGACGCACCTTTTCCAGGAAGCCCTCAGAGTCCTCCCCCTGCTGGTCTGGGATGCTCGCGAGGTCTCGCGAGATGGACGCGGCGCGGCGTGACGTCATTGCGTGGCGCCGTGTCCATATAAGGCGGAGCCACGAGGTCACCGGCGCCATTTTCACTAGCGCCGGTGACAGGATAGGAGCTCATCGGAGCTTGGACGCACGTGGGCATTAGGTTTTTGGTGGCAAAAAGCGGCAGGAATGGAGCAGGAGCTAATTAATCAGGTGAGGGACAGGATCAGGAGGGAGGGAGCAGGCTGGCTACAGGCAGTTATGCCGCCTGGGGAGCAACCCCAAGGGGCCCAGGGACCTGGGCCTCTGCCTACAGGCCGCCCGGCGGGGCGCCCGGATACTAGGCCTGCGCGTAACGCGCGCTCCCAATAGGCTTAGCCCCAGCCCTCCTGGTCAGGCTAAAAAGAAAAAGGGGGGGAAGGCCCCGGCAAAAGGGGCAGGGAAAAAGACAGGGGGGCAGAGGAAGGGGATAGTGGGGGCCCTTAGCTCCATTTTCAGATCTAGGGCCCAGGAGGAGGAATCTTCTTCTTCGTCAACCCAAGAGGGGGGTTCAGAGGAGGGAACTCCCCAGGGCCGTGGGCCTATACAGGGCCAGGAGGTCGATCAGGTTTTAGGAACGGGCCAGCCACTGGAGCAGGGGGAGGTTGTTGAAGAGGTTTTTCACGGTGCGGTGGACGAGTGGTAGAGAGGACCTGCAAAGGGAGGCAAGGAAGCGCCCAGCGGAGGCAGCGGGGTCAGCGCGCAGTCAGGCCAGAGACGCTCAGGGCATGGGTCAAGAGGAGAGAGGCGGGAGGCCATGGGCCCAGGTCAGCAAGGAGGTCCCAGTCACCCAGGCGCAGAAGCATTGAGAGTAGGGGAGATGACAGGGATAGGGAAAGTAGGAGGGGCCGCAGGAGCGTCAGCAAAGAAGGGGGAAGGAGCCGTAGGAAATCAAGGTACTCGTCCTCGGATTCTGGTGCCAGCCAAGTGACACAGCACTCGCGCAAGAGGCACAGGCATAGGTCCAGAGGCAGGAGGTCAAGGAGCCAATCAGGGGCCACGATAGGAGGCAAAAAGGTCGCCACAGCTCCAAAAAGAGCAAACAGGCGTCTTCCTCAACGAGAAGCTCATCCTATGGCTCCAGATCTCGCCCGAGCTCAAGACACCGCAGCAGGGCGTCTATCAGGGGGAGCAGACTCCGCTCACAGAGAGGCGGGCCAGTGAGTCGGTGAGAGAGACGGCATCCTTGGCGCAGCAGGCCACACGGTGAGTCCTTGTGTGCGGGAGCTTGGGGGTCAATAAGGGAAAAAGGAGAGCTGGTACAAGCCATCAAGGCTTTGATGGGCAAAATAGAGGCAATGCCTCAAGGCTCTGCAGGGAGTTTTCCTCCAGGTGGGGCAGGGGAGCTCCAGCCTGTGTCGGCCGGCCAGCAGGGGTAGAGGCTCTCAAAGAAAATTATTTCTGCGGGGTCAGCCCGCTTGGGGTTCACGTCTCGGAGGAGACAAAGGAGAAAATAGAAGGAACGAGTATGTGGAGATATGGTCTCTGGTTAACCCCGACATGATGACGGTAGACAAGTAGTACGTAAGGTCCGAATCAGGTAGGAGAGGAAACCAAAAGTTGCTAAAACATTTGGCAACTGGGTGCAGGCTTTCTGTGTGCTAGCAGGGGTGATAGGGAAGAGGTTTCCACAGAAGTGCTCAGAGCTCTTTGTTTACTTGGACCTTATTTTCGGGGCTTACAAAGTGTACGGGGGGTCCGCGTGGTGGCACTATGACGAGGAATTTCGTCGTAGGCTGGCAGTACACCCGGAGGTAGGCTGGAATACAAAAGCGACCGACTCATGGCTGAGAACCCTGATGTCGCAAAAGGCCTCCGGTATGGCTGCCAGCGTGCACGGCAATTTCTCAGCAGCGGGCTTCGGAACAACTTCGCAGGCAAAGAAGGCAGGTCCATGCTGGCTCTTTAACGAGGGCCAGTGCAAATTTGGGGCGGCCTGCCGCTTTCGCCACGAGTGCTCCTTTTGTGGGGGTGCAGGACACTCGGCAGCAAAATGCTACCGTAAGGGAAAAGCAGCTAACAAGAAACCCAATACAAGGAGGCCCGAGGACACCGGTGAGCGTGGCAGAGATGGGGCCATGGTTAGATAGGTATCCCAGGAGGGAGGCAGAAAAAGTTATCAGGGAAGGTTTTTGTTATGGTTTTTCGTATCCCTTTTCAATTTTCACACCGACTCCCTTGTTTTCAAAAAATTTAAATCAGTTTGGGAGGCACCTGAATTAGCTAGGGCAGAAGTCAGCGGAGGTTAAGCTTGGCCGCATGGCAGGCCTGTTTTTTCGACCCCCCGTTCCCAAACATTCGGGTATCACGCTGGGCTTAGTGCCAAAGCGGAGCCAGGAAGTTCAGGTTAATACATCACCTATCACATCCAAAAGGAGGTTCCGTTAACGAGCGGTATTAGCCAGGGAGGCTCGGTATTCCTATGTATCTTTTGAAGGGCGGCTGCCCGGTCCAAAAAGGGGCCAAGGGGCTTTGATTGGTGAAGTCGGACATTGAGTCCCATTTCGCCTCTTACCGGTACATGGGGACTGTTTTCACCTGTTGGGCTGTAACCTCGAGGGCCTTTACTACTATGAAAGTGCCTTCCCTGGGCTGTGCAATTTCGTGTCGGTCTTCGAGACGTTCAGTTCTTTCCTCGAGTGGGTTGTTTTGATTTTGATACGGGCTCTGATTTGTCCGGAATTGACTTTTCTTCGTGGGTCCGGAGGGGTCGCCACATTGCCTTTTCCTCCTTCAGTCATTCAGGTTTTTGATGGCCAAGTTCGGAGTTCCTCTCTCTGCCGAAAAGACAGTGGGCCCAATGACTACCCTCTCTTTCCTTGGTATTGAATTAGATTCCATTAAGATGGAATGCAGACTGCCTAGCGATAAGCTATTGGATCTACAGAACGGGGTCCGGGCATGTATAGCGTCAGCTAAAATCACACTTCGCCAATTACAGTCTTTGCTGGGCTCTCTGAATTTTGCCTGCCGAATCCTCCCCATGGGAAGGGTGTTCTGCAGGAGGCTATCATTAGCCACGTGCGGTGCGAAGGCACCGTACCACCACATCAGGCTTACCCGAGAGCTCAAAAAAGATTTAAGGGTATGGGAATCATTTCTTAACTCATACAACGGTAGGTCGCTGATCCAGTCTGCGGAGCAGTCCAGTGGGGAGCTTCAGCTCTACACTGATGCGGCAGGCTCCCTGGGCTTTGGGGCCATTTTCGGAACATCATGGAGTGCTGGTAGTTGGCCCGAGGCTTGGATAGCTTCAGACCCTTGTAGGAATTTAACCCTGTTAGAACTGTTCCCCATAGTAGTGGCAGTAGAGCTATGGGGCGATAGGATGTCCAACAAGTCCATCTGTTTTTGGACAGATAATGAGAGTGTGGTCTGCGTGATAAATAGGCAATCCTCTTCATCACTTCCAGTTCTGGCCCTTATGCGGCACTTAGTACTTCGGTGCTTGCAGCTCAATATCTGGTTCAGGGCTAGGCATGTACCTGGGATCGATAACACGGTTGCTGACTCTCTCTCTCGCTTTCAATGGGAAAGCAGGTTGGCTCCGGAAGCGGAGGAGGAGGGGACTCCATGCCCAATTTCCTTATGGGGAGTAGTGGACAACAGCTGATGGCCATGGTGCAGGCATCGGTGGCGCCCTCAACTTGGCACAATCACGGTAAGGCGTGGAAGGAGTGGGTGGCTATCGCGGAAAATAGAGATGTTCAGAAGGTAAATGGTGTTAGAATGCAGGTCTTGCTAGAGTACATCGCAAAGCTTAGGGACTCCCGGTGCTCGGGGCTGGTAGCACAGCGTAGGTTACAGGGCATTTCTTTCTTCTTTCGCCTTTTGGGCTGGCAGGACATAACCAAGGAATTCCTCGTTCAGTCAATCCTCAAGGGGTGGAAGAAGGAGCACAAAACCAAGGAAGCTAGACGCCCTATATCATTTAGAGTCCTCGTTAGGCTCATAGGTGCTCTTCCACATACTTGCTCATCAGATTACGAAGTATCTCTGTTTAAGGCTAGCTTTGCTTTAGCATTCTTCAGGGCCATGCGGGTGGGTGAGTTAGTTCCCCCTGGGGCAAACAAAGCGGGAGGTCTCCAGGCCGAAGACGTTTGCATAATGGCTGACAAGATAAGGGTCAAGCTAAAAAGATCTAAAACAGACGTATTTGGCTCTGGGGCCTGGTTTTCTATTCGCCAGTTGTCGGGGGAATTTTGCCCAGTAGCAGCGGTCCAGCAGTTTGCACTGCTTCGCTCCCCCTCACCCAGTACCAATTTGAGGCGGTTATGAAATCATCCTTGGGCCGAATAGGGCTGAACCCAAAGGAGTTCGGCACGCATTCTTTCAGGATAGGGGCGGCCACTGAGGCTTATGCATTAGGTTTTTTAGAGCAAGAAGTAAAGCAGCTAGGGAGATGGAGATAGGATTGTGTGTCCCGCTATATTAGGCCAGAACTGGCTATTGATTGAATCTTCTTTTTCAGGCGAGAAGAGAGCTGTCGTTTGGCTGATTGGGCATTCATACCTCTTTTGGGCAGCAAGGAGAGCTGAAATACGGCCGGGAGGAAAGAATCTGGGCTTCAGCATGGCGACACTGGAGTGGAGAGGCATACGGGGACTGTTGTGGAACCAAGTGTTGTCTGAAGCGGTGGAGATCAGCAGGAGGAATCAAACACCAACGGTATTGGTAATCCATGCCGCGGGGAATGATCTTTGCAGGGCCATGCTGTCCGACCTTATGACGCTTATGAAGGCCGACATTGCCCGGATAAAAAACTTTTTCACCGAGGCAGTCGTGGTTTGGTCGGAGATCGTTCCCCGGGTGGTATGGCAGGGTGCAAGGGACCCAGCAGCCATTGAAAGGGCGAGGAGAGTGGTTAACACACGGATCTCCAGGTTCGTGCGCTCCTTGGGAGGAGTAGTGATTAGACACAGACAACTGGAGGGGGACAATAGGTCACTGATGAGGCCGGACGGAACACACCTAAACGAGATTGGCCTTGACATATTTTTGGCAGGTTTGCAGGATGGCATTGAGCAAGCCTTGTTCCTGTTGAGTGGCGGTAGGAGATCGGTGTAGGGGGGTACACGAGCTCCCAGTGGCGGGTACACCCTTGCTGGATATGGATGGAGCCGTTACATGCCCTCTGGCGAGACAGAGGTTGGCATTCAAAGCTGAGTTCTACGGCTATGATGGTTAACAACAAGGATGGTTTATGGCAAGCAAAGGGTGTACAGTGGAAAAATATGCAAATGGGGCATATTATGCAAATATGCAAATTTATGCAAATTATGCATTTATGTTAATTTAATAAATTAGCCGTGGCCGATTGTTTACCCAAAAAAGTAGTTGTCTGTGTCTTATTTTAAGGTAAAAAGGAGTAATTATTCATGGGATAGTTGTGTATGGCTGTATGGGTTCTTCATCTTCCCCCCCGCGGTCTACTTCTTGACAGAGTCCTCCGTGCCCCTCCAGGCCCTAACAGACCACCTCGAGACATTATTGTGTGCTTCCACTATTTCGGCTCCAAGGAGGTGATCATGAAGGCCTCCCGCAATAACCCATCTCTACTTCAAGATGACCGCCAGATCCAGTTGTACCTCTCCCCTCGCACACTGGAAAAACGAAGGGAGATGCGCCCAATCCTGAAAGCTTTCACCAAGCAGGGCCTAAGATACCTGTGGGGCTTCCCATTCTGGCTGATTGTTAAAAAAGGCGGTAAGTCACTCTCGGCCACCTCTATACCGGAGGGCTGGGACCTCCACCAGAAACTGGGGATAGCAGTTGAAATTCCCCAGACTGACACGAAAGAGGCTACCTGAATCCCTCCACCGGCCGACGAGTGGTTAACAGCCACAAACTGACCTAACTCCTTTTGACCAGCATATCTTTGCTGAACTTATTTCAGAGGGGCACAATTACTACTACTGTACATGTACGACCCACGTACTGGCCCCCTCGCCTTGACCATGCGGGGTTGGGGGGGGGATGAGGGGGAGGGAAGGGGGGATGAGGGAAAAAAAGAAAAGAAGAAAAAACGCAAGCACGCAAAGTCGCCCAAATCCGTAGCATATACATTTGCATCTCTGAGCTTCGTCCTCTGCCCCCTCCAAAGCAAGGAGAAACCCAGTCCTCTCTATTTTCTACCCCCCCAAGGTTTACCGACCGCATTCAAGACTAGCCTTAACTCTCTGAATTCTTTTTTCAGTTGGCTTGACTTAATTAGACACTACTCTATTGGACTTTTCCTTGGGTTACCCTTCAGCCTTAGTTCACCCCTTTGCTACCCCTTGTCTGCCCCGCCTGATACCCACAACCTAAACCTGTGGGTTTAGGTTGTGCCTTATCTGTGTTTGCAACCCCACAAAAGAACAGTTTTGATAGAACTTTAGGCCTGAACCTGTACGGTGGGCCACTTTGCTCCCATGGGACTTATGTACAATAATGTGAACTATAAAAAAATAATTTTCAATGCTATAACATTGTGATATATGAAGGGTTTCACTGGGTCGGTTTGGAAACCATCGTTAAGCACCTTAAAATATCTATGTGTAATGGCATGGTCTAGGGGGTTAAAAGAAATTGGTTGCTACCCGAGTGTATTGTCTTATAGACATAACAATGTGTTGCAGGGAAAGACTCGCCCAATCCACCTGGAAAGCATAGATATCATGTATTTTACTGTTAAAAATCTCAGGTATAACCATGTAATTTGCTTTCTCTCCCTTTCCTTCCCATTCCCCCTCCCCTTTTCCCCCCTCTTACCTGTAGCTATCCCTTAATGTTTGAAATGGTCATTCTTCTATGGTTTTAGATGCTGATTGTTTTAATATTACACTGTTAGAAGGTATAAAGGGATTTTTCCAAACCGTCTGGATTTGAATGCTAAGCAACCTATTTGTCTAAGCCATATAAAGAATTTGTTATATTATGTCTTCTTTTCTCTCCTGTTACTTCTACCCCCCCATCCCCCTTTTCACTTATAGTTTCCCCTTGACATTTAAGATTATTGGTTATCCACGATGTTTCAATATCACGATATTATGACTTACAGGACAATTTATCCTGGTCCCCCAGACTAGTAGCTAAGTATGTCTTCATTTATGCCTTCCATCCTCTCCATCTCTTGCCTCCCACCCTGGCCTACCGATAATATCTCTAGTTAATGTTGTTGCCGATGGCCACGGTTGGATATTGGGCAGTGGAGAGGGAGGGAATTGTTAAAGAAAGGCTCCACTTTGCTCTTTCTTATCCTGCCCTACTCCCTCTCCCCCCTACCCCTTACCCTTCCACACTTTAAGGGCAACTAAAGCCACAGAACAACACTGAACCAGAAGGCAGAATACCTTGATATAAAACCAGTTATCTGTGTCTTACCTCTCATTTTGATACAGGCGCTGGGGAATTTACCTAAATAACATATGGTTTGTGCTTTACTTCTCAGCATTCTAGTATCACACAGTTTGGTCAACGACCATTATGTTCTGCACATGCTCAGTCCTTAGCTATGGCAGAAACTTGATACAGTTGGTCACACCTATTAATAATATCTAGCCAATCCTTTTACAGGACAGATAAAGAAGGAAGCATGTGACTGAGGTCAGGAGGTGTGGTCTGACACTGACCATACACACAGATACTTCATCCAGTTCTTAACAGGCTTTGATTTACTTTAACAGAGTTTACTAAAGTGGCATTTTATAGTTTATTGGTGTTTTTAGGGGGGTTGTTTTCAGATTCTGGAGTATAAAAAATTGGGTTTAGTTCTCCTTTAACCCCCGTTACAGAAAATGTGTAACATATTGATGTGTATGGTTGGGATTATGCTGTACAAAGTATAACAAACATCTATGTTCATGTTTCTTCTAACTCTGATAACCCTATAAGGGGAACCCACGGGTAGCACTGCAAGGATCTGTACCCCTTATTACCCCCCTGATATTAAACAGACTAGCCATAATAAGCTACAACGGTCACCATCTGTGGTAGCGCATGCTTCAGCTAGACAACACGCCCCTCTGGGCCGACAATCCTATGAACTAATAGGGAACCTTCAGAATGGGAGCTCCTTGACCGCCCGACTGAGGCAGCCATCCCGCTCCTTCATTCCCGTCCTCCCCTAGCAATCCTCTCTCAATCCTAAATTATAATTCTTTGGGATATTCATAAAGAGGGTCTCGCAGTTGATAGATATTTGTGCCATTCACCCACTGAGCCTTTAACATTTACCCCTCCAATTACTGCTCATCTCTTCCCCACAAACAGTCCTACTGCCAATAGGGTTAAAGGACCCGATGGAACCCATGACGGCTAAGTTTAGCCGTATTTGGTTTGAATTGAGGGATGGTACCTCCATCTCTCCCTGTTGTTTATGTTTTATTTATTTTTCTTTATGTGTTTTACTCTACTCTAGAAATGCACAGACTTTACTCTATGTGATACTCCACTGCTTGGCTTGCCGCTCACTGCCTGCTCTCCACCAGAATCTAAACTACACTTGATCTTGCTGTTCCTGATCCTCCCTCCGGCGTTACCCCACACCCCACTGATTCAACCAGGTATGAGATTGAACCTCGCTCAAGCACAGAAAAAAAGGGGGGAGTCGCCATATTAATTCACAGATCCACACCTGTTACACTCAAATCTTGCGAGAGAGACACACAAGGTGCTTTTCTTATTTTAACAGGTATTTTACTACAGACAAGAATAACCTTAGTAAATATATACGCCCCATCTCAAGGCCAATAACCCTTCTACAATAATTTAGAAAAACGACTCCTCACGGCTGACTTAGGACGACTAATTGTAACAGGTGACTTCAACACAACTATCTCTCAGACACTTGACCGATCAAAACCTTCCTCCCAATCCAAACCCGTTCTTTCTTCTAAGCCCCTTTCATCATTACTCCACACATTTAACTTATGGGACGCCTGGAGACTGAGACATCCTATGAAAATACGATACACATTCTATTCACACCATCACAAAATTTACACGAGAATCGATTACATTTTCATATCAGCCCAATTTGTACCGTTACTAAGTGACTCGAATATCAAGTGGTCTGATCACACATCGGTGTCCACTCACCTGACAGGCATTCTCTCCGCAAAACCAAATTTTAGATGGAAACATAATGAATCCCTGCTCACCAACCCTCTGACCCTAGATCAACTTAAAACATGTATCTCCGAATACTTTCAATTGAACGATACAGACGAGGTTACACAAACAACACCCTAGGCGGACCATAAAACGGTGGTTAGGGTCATCCAATAACCTTGGCCTCTTCTAACAAACGGGCAGTTAGATCCAAGTTGGACGGACTGCTTAAGAGGCTGAGAGACAGAGAGATTCTTCACTCCTCTAATTTACGGGGTGAAATTAATCTTCTTCTCTCCTCACACACTGAGAAGGAAATTCGACTCACCCAACATAAATTTTTTGATAAAAGAGATAAGGCCAACACTATGCTAGCATGAAAATTAAATAATAAAATGTCACAGAGTCACCTTCTCCCCCTCAAAACCCTGGGAGGCGATATTATCCATGATCCAATTTCTATTCTCCATCAGTTAACAGATTTCTACAGCAAACTCGACGATGGACACACCACTGACCCAACCAAGCTACCCACTCAATTATCGATCGTTATTTGAACGCAGCTAAACTCCCCCGAGTGACTAGTGACCAATTACACACACTAAACGCCCCGATCTCTGCCTTAGAACTCTCAGAAACAATAAAGCAGTTGAAATCAGGTAATTCCCCAGGACCGGATGGTTTCACCATGGCATATTATAAGAAACTAAAGGACAAGTTTTCCCCCCATCTTCTTTCACTATTTAAGGCTTTACTGACAGGCTCCACCACTCTCTCAAAAGACTTCCTCCGCTCCAACATCGTAGTCATCCCCAAAGAAGGCAAAGACACCACTCAATGCTCCAGCTATAAGCCAATTTCCCTTATTAATACTGATATAAAACTTTTTACTAAAATTTTAGCGAACAGACTAAACCGATTGCTTCCATACCTGCAGGGGTGTCCCTAGGGTTTTTGGCAAAATTTTTGAATGGCGCCTTTAGGCGGGTGCAACACGCGTAGCGCCGCCGCAGCAAAGTGGGCATGGCTTTGCATGTGGGTGGGACTTCTTTGCTGGGTGTGGCAAAACTTGATTATTTTAGATTTGAATACACATTTATAAAATTTCAATTGTTATGATGCATAAAAACATGGTAGTACAATACATTAGAAATCCCTACCATACCTTATGTAAAATAAAAGATGTTGGCCAAATCATTTGTAAACCTGCCACCACCTCAAGCTACATTCTTGCTTAAATATCCAATGTGTCTGGATGGTGCAAACATTACCATGCATTTCAGCCACCCTCCAGGCTGGCGTCATGGTCATGGTTCTCTTTTAATCTTTTACTTTACAGTGTCAGACACTCCCAACATAGGGTAACCCTGTGATAGTGATACATATCCAGAGTAAACAGTAGGAAATGCTGATTTATACTAGGAGGGCCCAGCACACCAGAGGGGCCCTGGGGAGGTCCCTGCAGACCAGGCGGGACTGGAGACCAAAGGGGCCCTTCAGAAAAGGGGGGCTCTGTAAAAGAGGGAAGCCCTGCAGACCGGACGCCACTCTCTGTCTATCTATCATCTATCTCCGTCTATCATCTATCTATCTCTGTCTATCTATTTATCTGTCTATCTATCTCTGTCTGTCTGTCTATCTATCTCTGTCTGTCTGTCTGTCTGTCTGTCTATCTATCTCTGTCTATCTATCTATCTATCTATCTATCTATCTATCTATCTATCTATCTCTGTTATCTATCTATCCATCAAATCAAATCAAAAAGAGCTTTATTGGCAGGATCAATTTACATTTTGATATTGCCAAAGCAAACAAAAAATAATAAAATAATAATACATGTTAGTATTAGAGGTTATCGGTAGGGGGACATGGGTATCAATGGATAATTAATATATGGACAGTACTATAAAGGGTATATTGGGTTTTAGTCTTTAAGTCGATTGGGGAAGGATAAAGGGATAATTGGGCAAGTAATCCTTGGACATTGAGTTCATTTATGCTCCTCTCAGTCTGTGACATGCTGTTACATAGTGTGCCCCAATATTTACTGTGGCTTCATCCTCTCCCAGCAGGATATAGAGTTTTCTCTCTCCATCTAAGCAGTTGAAGTCTGGGATATAGTCCGACAGCATCTTGAAATGGGGGTCCCGTATTGTTTTGTATTTGGGGCAGTGTAGTAGGAAGTGGGTTTCATCTTCTAAGGTTAACTGGTCACAGTGCTGGCACAGTCTGTTCTCTCTTGGTTTATATGTCTGTCTGTGTTGGCCAAATTCTATTTCTAGACTGTGTGCACTCAATCTGTAGAGACTCAGGACTTGTCTCTCTTTAGGGTTTGTGATATTCTCCAGGTAGGGGGCCAGTTTGTAGTCTCTGTCCAGTGCCTGGTATATAGTTAGTTTCTGGGACTTTTTTATTTCTTCCATTCATCCACGTAATCCAATTGGCTCTTGGTTATGGCGGCTGTGATTTGAGGTTTAGACAGGCTCTGTGAGTGTGGGTTTGATGTTAGTAGGGAGCTGATGAGTTGTTTCAGTGCACATGGCTTTTCCTGGTCTTTGTTGTGTATTGAGGCTTTATAATGGTAAGAGTTGGGGCTGCTGTTCTGTAGGTGAGCCCAGAATGATAGGGCCCTTTTTTGCATCTCAAGCAGTAATGGGAATCTGCCAAGCTCAGCCCGAAAAGCGCTGTTTGATGTACTGTGATGGACCTGGAGGAGGTGCTTACAGAATTCGAGATGGAGTATTTCTGGTGGGCCAGATTCCCATTTTGATTGGTCTGAATAGGAGACAGGGCCCCATACTTCACTGCCATAGAGTAGGATTTGGGAAATGACACTGTCAAAGATTTTAAGCCAGACTTTTACCGGTGGTTTGAGGTGATACAGTTGTTTTCTTATTGCATAGAAGGTTCGGCTGGCTTTTTGTTTTCAAAGTCTCTATAGCTGCCCTTAAGCTCCCAGAATGGTTGATCTCCAGGCCGAGATAAGTATATTTCTCTGTTCTGCTGAGTATCTCGTTATTCAAAGTGAATGAAGGGTCATGTGTTGATTTTTTGTTTTTCTTCTGGAACATCATAATTTTCATTTTATTTGGATTTATGGGAAGTGCCCAGGTTGCGCTGAATTTCTCCAGGATGGTTAGACTTGTAGGCCACTCTCTGTTGGTGATAGCAGTAAGTGGTCATCTGCGTAGAGCAGGAACTTTACATTGGTGTCATGTAGAGTAAGTCCTGGTGCTGATGAGGTTTCTAGAGCTGCTGCCAGTTGGTTGATGTAGATGTTAAAGAGAGTTGGACTCAGACTACATCCTTGTCTGACTCCCCGACCTTGCAGGAAGTATGAAGTTCTTTTCCCATTCACTTTTACACTGCATTTATTACCAGTATAAAGGCTCTTGATAACAACATATGTTTTCCCGCCTATTCCACTCTCCAGAAGTTTTAGGAATAGGCCTGGGTGCCACACTGCATCAAATGCCTTTTTAAAATCCACAAAGCAGGCAAATATTTTCCCATTCCTTGTGTTGTGGACATGATGATTTATGAGGCTGTGCAAAGTATAGATGTGATCAGTGGTACGATGGTTTGGTAAGAACCCAGCTTGGCTTTTACTGAGAATGTTATGTTGTGTGAGGAAAGTAATGATTCTCTTATTTAGAATGCTGTTATACAGTTTTCCCAGTACACTGCTCACACAGATGCCTCTGTAGTTGGCTGGATCATAACGGTCTCCACTTTTGTGGATTGGTGTTATCAGACCTTGATTTCAGACTTCAGGAAAGTGCCCAACATATAGGACTAGGTTAAATAGTTTGGATATTGCAGTATGTATTTCAGGGGAGCTGTATTCATCATTTCGGGTAGAATTCCATCCGTACCACTGGCTTTTTTACTTTGTAAGAGCTTAATTTTGTTAGCTAATTCCTGCAGTGTTATAGGTGTGTCTAATGGGTTTTGTAAGTCCTTGATCTTCTCCTCCATATTCTTTAGTTTGTTGATGATCTGGTTTTGTTCTGGAGTAAGATCTTGTGTAGGGATTCCTTTGTACAGGTCTTTAAAGTAGTGAAACCAGACTTTGCCATTTTGGATGTGTTGTTTGTTTTGTTTGGATTTTGTGCCAATGTGATTCCAAGTCTCCCAGAATGAGTTGTCTTGGAGAGATTGTTCGAGTTTTTTAAGTTTACTTTGAATGTAGTTTTGTTTCTTCTTTCTGAGGGTAAATTTATATTGACGTTGAGTGACATCATAAGCTAATTTTAGTTCATCGTCACTGGGGCATCTGTGTTTTTTATTTGACATCACCCGTAGATTTTTTCTGAGTTTTTTGCACTCACTGTCAAACCATTTATTAGATTGTTTGTTTGATGGCTTTTTGTGATTGGTCCTTTTCACTCCTGACATTTCTGTAATGGTGAATAAGATTTTGTTGAGATCTTTTGCTGCTTGCTGAACTCCTTGTTCGCTGAATTCACAAGACTTTCCATCGTAGTTTAGAAGCATTTCTTTCACCTCCGGTCTGTTGAGGACCTCCTTATAGGTTGTGGTTGACTGTGTAGTCCATTTGTAGGAGGATGGCAAGTTATAAAGACCAATTTAACTGTTGTGTTTGAGTGATTTATTTGAAGAGTTGATATATATTAGAATTTGGTTGTGGTCTGACAGGTGTGATTGGGGAGCGACTATGAAGGCACTTATATTTGAAACGTCCATGTCTGTAATTGCGTAGTCTACCACACTACTGCCCACGTGGGAATTTAGGGTGTATCTCCCAAAGGAGTCTCCCTTGGTTCTTCCATCTAGTATGTGAAGTCCTAGGCTTCTACATAGGTTCAGCAGTAGTTTCCCACTTTTATTTATTGTGCTGTCATTGCTGTTTCTGTCACTTTGTATGTCATGGCAGTGAGTCTCTGCTCCAAAAATATAACAATTGTCATCTGGGGTGAGGTAATCCTTCTCTCTGCCCGTTCTGGCATTCATGTCCCCATAGATTTTCCTAGGGTTTGGAAGTGTGCTGCCTCCTTTTGCAGTATCTCATAGCCCTCAGGATTATAGTGTGGGGATTCTGACGGGGCAAAGTATACTGCACATAAGTATATATCAGTTTGAGTGGAGGTGATGGAGCTGCTTATCTTCAGCCAGATATGGCTTCTCCCTCTCTTGATTGGTTGTATGTGTTCATGGAGGTTTTCTTTATACCAAATTATTATCCCTCCTGAACAGCACCCATGCTTGGTATGTTTGTTCTTTTGGGCTGCAACAGAGAGTTCCCTATAACCAATAGGAACCGAGACTGAGCTATCCTCTGATCGGGTCCATGTCTCTAAGAGGATCTGGATGTCCACTTTGCTCAGACTTTCTTTGAAATCTGGGTCATTTGTTTTTGTTCCAAAAGCTGAAGCATTCAGACCCTGAATGTTCCAGCTACTAATATCAAGAGATGTCATTTTGTCTATACCTTGTAATGAGCTGACTATTTAGGACGTTCTGGTCAGTTATGCTATTTTGTTAAATAAGGTGATCAGCATGTTCTTAATGTCTGTAATGTCACTGCTTTCGGGTGTTCTGTTTGGTTTCCTCCATTCCTGCCATCGATGTGGCATCACATTTGGGTTAGACGGTTTGATAGTATGATGTCTTTTTGATGGGTTTTTCTGGCCTGGGCTGTGTGGTATGTGGGCTGTGTGGGGTTTGAGTCCCAGGGGCCTGTTAAGAACCAGGTCTTTTAGTTGTTTTGCCAGGAGGCTCATCCCTTGTTTGTTAAGATGTTTGTTATCATATAGGTGCTGGTGTGTTACAGAGGAGTACTGTATCAGTTGGATATTTGGAGTGGAATTGATTTTTGTTGTCAGCTCCTTATTAATGGCCTGAATGTTATGGAGGGAAATGTCTTTCCTTGGTAGCAGGGATGATAGTATAATTTTGGAGCCAGGAAATTGATGTCCAGTGGTCTTTGCTAGAACACAGAGTTTATCTATCTATCTATCTAATCTATCTATCTATCTCTGCTATCCGATCTATCTCTATTATCTATCTATCCTCTGGCTTCTAATATATATATTATCATTTCTGCATTAATCCTTCCTATTTTGTTCTTTCTCATCTATCTATCTAATCTATCGATCTATCTATCTACTGCTATCTATCTATCTAATCTATCTATCTATCTCTGCTATCTATCTATCTCTGCTATTCCTCTCTGCTATCTATCTATCTCTTCTATCTATCTGTCTGTCTAACTATCTATCCATCTCTGCTATCTATCTAATATATCTATATCTATCTATCTATCTATCTATCTATCTATCTCTGCTTATCTATCTATCTCTGCTATCTATCCTATCTGTCTCTGCTAACTATCTATCTATCTATCTATCTATCTATCTATCTATCTCTCTATCTATCTTATCTATCTATCTATCTATCTATCTCTGCTATCTATCTCATCGCTTGCTATCTATCTATCTTTCTCTGCTATCTATATATATCTAGCTATCTATCTATCTATCTATCTATCTATCTATCTCTCTATCTATCTCTCTCTGCTATCTATCTAATCTATCTCTTGCTATCTATCTATCTATCTCTCTTATCTCTGCTATCTCTATATCTCTGCTATCTATCTATCTCTGCTATCTATCTAATCTATCAATCTATCTCTGATCTATCTGTCTATCTATTTCTGCTATTCTATCTATATCGCTACTAATCTATCTATCTATCTATCTATCTATCTATCATATCGCTATTATCTATCTATTGATCTATCTTCTGCTATTTATGTATCTCGTGCTTATCTACTATCTATCTATCTATCTATCTATCTCTGCTATCTATCTATCTATCATCTATCTATCAATCTATCTATCTACCTATCTATCTATCTATCTATCTTATCTATCTATCTATCTATCTACCTTTCTATCTATCTATCCTAATCACTCACTACACTCCATCTATCTATCTACTACTACTATCTATCCTAATCTATCTCCTATCTATCGATCCTCTCTATCTATCTATCTCTGCTATCTATCTGTCTGTCTAACTATCTATCTCTGCTATCTATCTATCTCTGCTATTTATCTATCTATCTATCTATCTATCTATCTATCTATCGATCTATCTCTTCTATCTATCTATCTATCATCTATCTACCTACCTATCTATCTATCTACCTACCTACCTATCTATCTAACTTTCTATCTATCTATCATCTATCTCTATCTATCTATCTATCTATCTATCTCTGTCTGTCTAACTATCTATCACTCCATCTATCTCTCTATCACTCCATCTATCTATCTAGCTCACTATCTATCTCAATCTATCTCTTACTATCTATCTCTGCTATCTATCTATCTCTGCTATCTATCTGTCTGTCTAACTATCTATCTATCTCTGCTATCTATATCTGCTATTTATGTATCTATCTATCTATCTATCTATCTATCTATCTATCTATCTATCTATCTATCTATCTATCTCTGCTATTTTTATCTATCTCTGCTATCTATCTATCTATCTAACCTACCTATCTATCTATCTATTACTACCTAACCTATCTATCTATCTATCTCTGCTATCTATCTATCTCTGCTATCTATCTATCTATCAATCTATCTCTGCTATCTGTCTATCTATTTCTGCTATCTATCTATATCTGCATTTTATCTATCTTCTATCTATCTATCTATCTATCTATCTATCGCTATTATCTATCTATTGATCTATCTCTGCTATTTATGGATCTCTGCTATCTATCTATCTATCTATCTATCTATCTATCTATCTATCTATCTATCTATCTATCTATCTCTGCTATCTATCTATCTATCTATCTAATCTATCATCTATCTATCTACTATCTATCTATCTATCTATCTATCTACTTTCTATCTATCTATATCTATCACTCCATCTATTCTATCTATCTACTACTACTATCTATCTAATCTCTCTACTATCTATCTCTGCTATCTATCTATCTCTGCTATCTATCTGTCTGTCTAACTATCTATCTCTGCTATCTATCTATCTCTGCTATCTCTATCTATCTATCTATCTATCTATCTATCGATCTATCTCTTCTATCTACCTACCTATCTATCTATCTATCTACCTCCTACCTATCTATCTACTTTCTATCTATCTATCATCTTCTCTATCTATCTATCTATCTATCTATCTATCTCTGTCTGTCTAACTATCTATCACTCCATCTATCTATCTATCACTCTCCATCTATCTATCTACGTACTACTACTATCTATCTAATCTATCTCTCCTATCTATCTCTGCTATCTATCTACTCTCTGCTATCTATCTGTCTGTCTAACTATCTACTTCTCTGCTAATCTATACTGCTATTTATCGTATCTATCTATCTATCCTATATCCTATCTATCTACTATCTATCTATCTATCGGCTCTAAATTCTGCTATTTTATCTATCTCTCTCATCTAATACTATCTACCTACCTATCTATATCTAACTACCTATCTAATCTATTTACCCTATCTATCTATCTATCTATCTATCTTCTCTTCTAGCTATCTATCTATCGCTATTATCTATCTATTATCTTCCTCTGATATTTATATATCTCTGCTATCTATCTATCTATCTATCTATCTATCTATCTATCTACCTTTCTATCTATCTACCATCTATCTATCTATCTCTGTCTATCTATCTATTTCTCTATCTATCTATCTATCTATCTATCTAGCTACTGCTATCTATCTAATCTATCTCTACTATCTATCCTCTTCTATCTATCTGTCTTCTAAACTATCTAAGTATCTCTGCTATCTATCTATCTATCTATCTATCTATCTATCTATCTCTATCTATCTATCTATCTATCTCTGTCTGTCTAACTATCTATCACTCCATCTATCTATCACTCCATCTATCTATCACTCCATCTTATCTATCTAGCTACTACTATCTATCTAACTATCTCTACTATCTATCTCTGCTATCTATCTATCTCTGCTATCTATCTCTGCTATTTATCTATCTATCTATCTATCTATCGATCTATCTCTGCTATTTATCTATCTCTGCTATCTATCTATCTATCTATCTATCTATCTATCATCTATCACATACCTCACCTACCTATCTATCTATCACCTATCATATCTTCATCTATCTATATACTATCTTATCATCATCTCTGTCCTTCTAACTATCTATATCACTTCCATCAATCTATCTATCACTCCATCTATCTATCTATCCCTCCGCCTATTCTACTACTACTACTATCTATTATCTATCTATCGTGCCTATCATCTATATCTACCGTACCTATCTATCTATCTATCTATCTATCTATATCTGTCTATCTACCTACCTATCTACCTTTCTATCTATCTATCTCCCTTTCTATCTATCTATCTATCTATCTATCTCTGCTATCTATCTAGCAATCAAATCAAATCATGAAATCAAAAAGAGCTTAATTGGCAGGATCAATTTACATTTGACATTGCCAAAGCAAAAAAAATAATAAAATATAAAACATGTTAGTCTTAGAGGTTTTCGGTAGGGGGACATGTTATCAATGGATAATTAATATATGGACAGTACATAAAGGGTATTGGGTTTTTAGTCTTTAAGGGTCTGAGTGGGGAAGATAAAGGGATAATTGGGCAAGTAATCCTTGGACATTGAGTTCATTTTATGCTCCTCTCAGTCTGTGACATGCGTTACATAGTGTGCCCCAATATTACTAGTGGCTTTCATCCTCTCTCCCAGCAGGATATAGAGTTTTCTCTCTCCATCTAAGCAGTTGAAGTCTGGGATAATAGTCCGACAGCATCTTGAAATGGGGGTCCCGTATTGTTTTGTATTTGGGGCAGTGTAGTAGGAAGTGGGTTTCATCTCTAAGGTTAACTGGTCACAGTGCTGGCACAGTCTGTTCTCTCTTGGTTTATATGTCTGTTCTGTGTTGGGGCCAAATTCTATTTCTAGACTGTGTGCACTCAATCTGAGAGACTCAGGACTTGTCTCTCTCTTTTAGGGTTTGTGATATTCTCCAGGTAGGGGGCCAGTTTGTAGTCTCTGTCCAGTGCCTGTATATAGTTATTGTTCTGGGACTTTTTTTTTATTTCTTCTCATTCACATCCACGTAATCCAATTGGCTCTTGGTTATGGCGGCTGTGATTTGAGGTTTAGACAGGCTCTGTGAGTGTGGGTTTGATGTTAGTAGGGAGCTGATGAGTTGTTTCATTGCACTGGCTTTTCCTGGTCTTTGTTGTGTATTGAGGCTTTATAATGGTAAGAGTTGGGGCTGCTGTTCTGTAGGTGAGCCCAGAATGATAGGGCCCTTTTTGCATCTCAAGCAGTAATGGGAATCTGCCAAGCTCAGCCCGAAAAGCGCTGTTTGATGTACTGTGATGGACCTGGAGGAGGTGCTTACAAATTCGAGATGGAGTTTTCTGGTGGGCCAGATTCCCATTTTGATTGGTCTGAATAGGAGACAGGGCCCCATACTTCACTGCCATAGAGTAGGATTTGGGAAATGACACTGTCAAATTGAGTTTAAGCCAGACTTTTCCGGTGGTTTGAGTGATACAGTTGTTTTCTTATTGCATAGAAGGTTTCGGCTGCTTTTTGTTTTCAAAGTCTCTATAGCTGCCCTTAAGCTCCCAGAATGGTTGATCTCCAGGCCGAGATAATATATTTCTCTGTTCTGCTGAGTATCTCGTTATTCAAAGTGAATGAAGGGTCATGTTTTTGATTTTTGTTTTTCTTCTGGAACATCATAATTTTCATTTTATTTGGATTTATGGAAGTGCCCAGGTTGCGCTGAATTTCTCCAGGATGGTTAGACTTTCTTGTAGGCCACTCTCTGTTGGTGATAGCAGTAAGTGGTCACTGCGTAGAGCAGGAAATTTACATTGGTGTCATGTAGAGTAAGTCCTGGTGCGGATGAGGTTTTCTAGAGCTGCTGCCATTTTGGTTGATGTAGATGTTAAAGAGAGTTGGACCTCAGACTACATCCTTGTCTGACTCCCCGACCTTGCAGGAAGTATGAAGTTCTTTTCCCATTCACTTTTACACTGCATTTATTACCAGTATAAAGCTCTTGATAACAACATATGTTTTCCC